>JAHFWL010000287.1:0-334887 GCA_021292165.1 Shinisaurus crocodilurus | reverse complement strand
CCGGCCGGCGCCTCCTTCCTCGCCTCCCGCCCCGCCCGCGCGCTCTCCGAGGCGCACGACCCGGCAGGTGCGGCGGCGGCGGCAGCAGCAGCGAGGGGGGGCGGCGGCTGATCCGCCCCTTTCTCCAAGGGCAGCCGCCTCTCGGGGGGGAGCAGGAGGAGGAAGAGCTGGGGCAGAGAGCTGCGAGTGCGAGCGCGCCCCCCCAGATGTTGCGCCCGGTGCGGCCGGGCCCCCCTGCACCCCCCACGCTAGGCCTCTGTTCCACGCTCAGACAAGCTGAGCCAGCATAAGCCTATGCATGTCTACTCAGGAGTAAATCCTATTGGCGTCAGTGGGGTTTACTCCCAGGTAAGTGGGTATAGGATTGCAGCCTTATTGCCTTTTGTTCATTTAGCATTATGGAATTCTTTACCTTGTTCAGTCTGAAAGGCTGTTCCGTTGTGTCTTTTTTCTTAAATGTCTTTGACCAGTTTCCTTTGAAGTACAGTGCATTAACCAAGATCAGCCGGGTAAGTGAATCTATAGATCCCTCATTCAACAGGTTCTGTATTTTACCTTTTCAGGGAGGGAGGAAAAAGAAGTCATATGTTTCTGCAGCTTCACTCACCTGAAGAGATGTAGCTGGAGGTTTTAAGATTGTCACTTAAGAAATGTGACTTTACCTTTATATTTTTTCTGGGGCCTTGGCCCACCCATAAGAACATAAGAGCCAAGCTGGATCAGATCAAAGGCCTATCTAGCCCAGCTTTCTGTTCCTACAGTGGCCAACCAGATGCCTCCAGAAAGCCCACAAGCAGGACATGAGTGCAATAGCACCCTCCTGTTCATGTTCAGCATCAACTGATATTCAGAGGCATACTACCTTAACCTCAGAGGCATACTGCCATTGATAGCCTTCTCCTCCATGAATTTGTCTAATCCCCCCTTTTTTTAACACATTAAAAACAACAAAATAATAATAATCATAAGTGCACCCCCCCACCAGGACCAACTAACTACATAACTATTCAGCCTTCCAAAATTGTAATGACTCTTGTGAAGGTATATACCGTTTCCCATTTAATAACACAAAATCTACAAATGCTCTCCATATATCTTTAAAATCATTTCAATAATTCCCTTCTAACTTTAATACTACACATTAATTTATCATTAATAGCAATATCCCATACCTCTTTATACCATTCCTCTATTTGATAATCACATTGCATTTTCCATTTTCTAGGTATTATTAACCTTGCTGCTGTCAATAAGTTTGTAATTAAAATCTTTAGTATCTTGGGTACAATAAACCTTATCATAAATTGATAGTAATGCTATGCTAGGACATACCTCTAAGTTTACCCCAGTTATTTCATTTATCTCTTTGAATACAATTTGCCAAAATTTCTGTACATGTTTACAACTCCACCACATATGAACATAAATGCCAGTTTCCTGACATCCTCTCCAACATAACGCTAAGTATTTCTTGTCTAATCCCCTTTTAAAGTCATCTAAATTGGTGGCCATCTTGTGGTAGCAAATTCCATAGTTTAAGCATATATTGTGTGAAGAAGTCCTTCCTTTTATCTGTCCTGAATCTCCTACCACTCAGCTTCATCGGATGACCCCGGGTTGTAGTATTATGAGAGAAGGAGAAAAATGTCTCCCTATCCACTTTCTGAACACCATGCAGAATTCTGTACACCTCTATCAAGTCTCCCCTTACTTGCCTTTTTTAACCCAAAAAGCCCCAAATGTTGTAACCTTTCCTCATAAAGGATTTGCTCCAGCCCCTTGATCATTTTGGTTGCCTGTTTCTGCCCTTTCTCCAGCTCTACAATATCATCTGTTGTGCAGCGATCTGAACTGTACACAGTATTCCAAGTGTGGTCATACCATCTGGACTTGTATAAAGGCATTATGATACTGGTAATTTTATTTTAGATTCCTTTGCTAATGATCTCCAAAATAGAATCTGCCTTTTTCACAGAAGCCACATGCTGGGCCGACATTTTCATTGAGCTATCCACCACAACCCCAAGGTCCCTTTCATGGCTAGTCACCACAAGCTCAATAAGTCCCCATCAGCATATATGTGAAGTTAGGATTTTTCCAATGTGCATCACTTTTCATTTACATTGAATCACATTTGGCATTTTAATGCCCACATCCCAGTTTGGAGAGATCCTTTTGGAGCTCTTCACTGTCTCGTTTTGTTTTAACTACCCTAAATAATTTGGTGTTATCACCAATCCAATCTTTCTGACCTCATTATTTATTTTTCCTAGTAGAGCTTCATTCCTCCAACTCTACCATTCTTAGCTACCTAAAGGTCTCCTTCTCCATTAAATGACACCACTCAATGTTACCTGGCTGCATCTTATGCCTAGAATTCCCAGCCTGAACACCTACTATCAAATCCTTCAACATGTACATTTTCCATGATGCTTTTGGCCTCTTTTCTTAGTCTACCGGCTTTTCTACACAAGGCATTTATCATGCGCTTGTCATTCCCTACTCATTGTAGTTTATAGGTTCTTTAGACACTGTGACCCTCCAGTGTTGCTTCTGTGTCTAACGAGCACTTTCAGCAAGTTTTTTTAGAGCACGGAAAACACCGCAATTAATTGTGAAAGAGAAAGAAACTGCTTTTTTGCTTGTGTATTTGCGCTATTCTGCTATACCACAGCACCACCTAGAGGTTATGTAGCAGAAAAGTAGGAAAGGACACAGTCTTCACATAACACTCCAATATCAATTCTGCAACAAATCTGAAAGTAAATACAGCTGGTTAACAGCTAATTAACAGCCTCATGTAGAAAAGCTCTACATCTCCTAGTAAAATGAATCCGAAGATATTTGCTTGTTCTCATTCTAGTTTACCCTTACTTGTCCCTCCCCTCTGCTTCTTTCCCTTTGTCATCTCCCCATGGTTGAAATGACATCCTTTCTGCTACTCTGTAAAATGACATATGCATTGATAGTTCTATATAATCACAACACTTAATATAATTTTATGGAAGAATGTACATTAAAGCAGTCCCATTGAATTGAGTTGCAATAGCACTTGGTGAATTGTGCTCAAAATTTTCAGATGCTTTACATGTGGTATGCTATAGATTAATTCTGCAGCATATTATTTACCCAAGCTGACTGTGGGCTGACTGGATCTTGGTACATGGTAAAGCATTTGGATGCTCACTTCTTCATACCCCCATTGCAACTTTAGGTGGTTCCAGATGGAGGGCTCCTAATGCTAACAATCAAAAGGTATTGTGCAGTTATTCCATCTTTTTCTTCCTTAACGGAAGTTAAGGAATTTTTCTAGTAAGAGAAAAGATGGAAGAAGCAGTGAGAAAACATAGGAGCAGGGCTACAAAAACAACATCTGGACCCCCCATAAAATGTTGGAGGATATTGGGAAGGTCGGTCCTATACTAGTTAGGACGAAGCAGAGTTTTCCCCCTTATGTGCAGCCTGGTTATTGAAACTGGTTATCACCATGTGGGTTGCTAAACCCTGCTAAAAAGGCTCTTTACAGGAATGGATTGTCTGTACAAGGTTTAAAACTAATAAAGCCATTTATTAGTTTTACTTACAGTCCATTTATTCATATATGCAGGAGGATATAGGCAGATTAGAGTCTTGGGTGTTAAAGAGTCTGCTTCTTCATTGGAGATTACTGGCTGGAAGCCAGCTCAGACCTTGTGTCCATCAGGTTGGAGAGGGAGAGAGAGAGCGCTGGCCACAGAGAGGCCGGAAGTAGGGAGGAGTGGTTACAAAACATGCACCCTGGGGATTGTTTAATTAACCCTTTCCTCCCACTGTAACTAGTGGTTGCATTACCTCGTTGATTTAATCAGGCAACATTACACTTTCCAACATAAAATTCCGTGAATGAAGCAGTGTGATAGCACAATAAAAGCCTCACCTGAGACACCTGAAGATGAACAAACAGTCTTATAAATGAGCCCCAAATATAAGACATTTTTCAATTTTCAGTAGCCTTCATGAAAAGGAGGCTAAAGTTGTACAATGCTCATACCAATATATATGATATGAAAGTATCAAATGAGCAGACATAGAAATCATAGAAATCATAGAAAAGTAGAGTTGGAAGGGGCCTACCAGGCCATCGAGTCCAACCCCCTGCTCAATGCAGGAATCCAGGTCAAAGCATCCCTGACAGATGGCTGTCCAGCTGCACCTTGAATGCCTCCAGAGTGGGAGAGCCCACCACCTCCCTAGGTAGTTGGTTCCATTGTCTTATTGCTCTGACAGTCAGGAAATTTTTCCTGATGTTTAGGTGGAATCTGGGTTCCTGTAACTTGAGCCCATTATTCTGTGTCCTGCAAACTGGGATGATCGAGAAGAGATCCTGGCCCTCCTCTGTATGACAGCCCTTCAAGTACTGGGAGAGTGCTATCATATCTCCCCTCAGTCTCCTCTTCTGAAGGCTAAACATGCCCAGTTCTTTCAGTCTCTCCTCATAGGGCCTTGTTTCCGGTCCCTTTATCATCCTTGTTGCCCTCCTCTGAACCCTCTCCAGTTTGTCTACGTCAGGGCTTTTTTTCTGGTGGAACTCACCGGAACTGAGTTCCAGCACCTTTTCTTCTATTAATTGCATTACAATTTAATCGCCATCTACTCCCGAGGAAAAGTAATCCAAGAGTTCCGGTACCCTTTCCTCCAGAAAAAAAGCACTGGTCTACGTCCTTCTTAAAGTGTGGTGCCCAGAACTGGACACAATACTCAAGATGAGGCTTAACCAGTGCTGAGTAAAGGGGAATTATCACTTCATGCGATTTAGAAGCTATACTTCTATTAATGCAGCCCAAAATAGCATTTGCCTTCTTTGCAGCCACATCGCATTGCTGATGTTTTAAGGAAGGAAAGAAAGAAGAATAGAGAAGGCTGATCTCTTAGTTTCTAAATGGCAGAGCAACCATTTTGAGCTCACCTTCTGTCTGGTGTTCAACCCAAGAATTGATCTTTTTTCTGCCCTCTTCTGCAGCTTCTTGAAAGTTTACTGCTTGTGGCTCTGTGTTATAGTATTTCTTCATTGATTGTAGGAATTCCTTAAAGACAGAGTAAAATTTTATGCTATTTAGCAATATGTCCATACCAATAAAGGCCTGTGGCTTATGCTAGCTCAGCTTGTCTGAGCGTGGAAAGCTAAGCAGGTTCAGGCCTGGTTATTACTTGGATGGGAGACCCCTCCTCTAGTTTCCTGCATTGAGCAGGGGGTTGGACTCGATAGCCTTGTAGGCTCCTTCCAACTCTATGATGTATGATATCAATGAGCACCATACAGGGACAAAAGCAAATTAAAATTGTAATACAATCCTGTTGTTACAATAGGTGATTACTGCATGTTTTTATTCCATAAAACATGATTCCATATGTGTTAGAAACGAGATCCTGCATACTTCATAAAGATTTAATATGCAAGAGGAGATAGAATGGGTGTAATGCAGCCTTATATTTTCAGTCTGGGAGAATATTCCAAGAATGGGTCATATAGACTTCTGCTAAAGGAACCCTCAGGGCCCCCAAATACCATCCTATAAGGATCTTTATCCAGTGACTCTAGCAGTAGGGTATAGGCACAAGCCTTACTTTTTGCACTATCTATTATGGCTACTTGCAGAATTATACACTTCATTACATATATTCCTACTTACATACACCTTTCTTGTGTTGGCTTGCATTCTCAGAACTAAAACAAAAACTCCACTCACTTTTTGGAAAGCCACCGATGTGTCTCCATATAGTTGACTGACACTTCTAAGTAGAAAATATTTTCTGGGTTGATTGATTTCTTGGCTAAGTGTCTGGAATCTTGAATGGATGTTTCTTGATGTCTCAAGGGGGGGCTTGAACAAAGAAAGCTAGCATATGTTAGCTCTACATTGTACCTATACTCTTGCCTCTTGTTGCATTTTGTTTTATCCCCAATTCTCACTCATTCCTACCTCTGTCAATGGATCTGTCAACCTTGGTATTGCCGAGATTCTCCGTTTTTTGATGCCAAGCTTATTCCATCCCATTTTTGCATGTGGGTTTTTTTTTTAATCCATATAGAAATTTGTACACATTTTTTGTAATGTACACATTAATGTACTCATTTATGTGCACAGTTTGGATGCCTGAACCCATTGACTAAAGTGTGTTTGTGTGCATTCTGGAAATATATGCATTTTACTTTGAGCATTTTCCAAATGTGTGTATATTGTCAAATCAAAATTTCAAATGCATATTATTGCTTGACAGAATGCATTGCAAGCTCAGAATTGTATGGATTTCCAACTCCAAATTGCATTGTTCAGATCCAGGAGGTGCAGGAGGTCCATGTTCAGATCCAGGAGGTGCAAATTGGGTAAATTCATTTAAAAAAACAACAACAAAAAACTCCACAAAGCACATTTCACACACATCTCTAAAAAAATTTAGGATAAAAAAATTGAGGTCGTATAATTACTCCAACAGCCATCTTAGCGGCAGCAATAGTTCTTCTTCTCACACTGCTTTGGGAGACAGATGGCCTTTCCTTAAACAGTTCATTAAGTACTGTTTGCAACAAAAGACTAAAATCAGGGCTGGGGTGCCTTCGAATAGTAAGCAGATCTTGTGTGAAAGCACCTCATTTTGCTGTTTCCAACAACAAGTTAAAGAGAACAGTACCCCAAATATTTCTTGGAAGAGTATGGGAAGGTTAAACCCTCTTTAAGCCTCCACCTGGGACTAGGGCGTGGGTTGCATCAGATATTTTCCCTGACACATATCCCAGAAAAACATATTCATATACCCTACTCTAGTTCTCAGTGGCTGTCCTGCATACTGCAGGATCAATCCAGATAAAGTTAAGCGTGCCTAAGGGTGTAATCCTATGCAAGCTTAGACAAAAAAAAGTCCTACAACTCCTACATGGTTTGTGCCCTAAGTCAAAAGTAGGATTGTGCCCTAAGTCAAATTCATTCGAAGTAGCGTAAATTAGCAGTTATAGTTAAGTTTCACTGAAATCAATGGGCAAGCACTTGTGCAAAGGTTCATTTTCTTGTAGCCTATATCTGTTGACTCCAAGACTTTAGTGGTCTACCCAATCTGTTAAGTTTTAATGGAAAGCACCTAACCCCCCCCCTAAACCCCCCCCCCCCCGCTTTTATTATTTTTGTCCAAATCAAAGTTCTACTTTCTGATATCTGGAATAGTTGCTGATATTATGGAACTGATTATATGTAGATTTCTATTAAGTAACAACGAGGGGCCAATAAAGAGTTTGTGGCTGCTTTCCTAGGCACACTAACTTGGGGATATATCCTTCAAATCAGTGGGACTTGCTTGTCAGAAAATATCCATAGACTCTAGCTCAGTGCTCTCCAACCTTGGGTCCCCAGATATTTTTGGCCTACAACTCCCAGCATGCCCCAGCCAGCATAAAAACAGGCAAGCATACATTCATCATAGATGCATTCAATATTAGTTTTTAAGAAGTTACCTTCTGAATAGAGATACAAGAGTGATTCATAAGCTCCTCCATTTTGGAATAGACTCGTGGTTCTCTTGTAGTATGGGCTGTCTCAGTTTCCCCAGCTCTATCAAAGTGAAGCACCTGCAATTAGAATAAATGCGAAGACATACATGAGGCATGCAAATCATTATATTAGGCATATAAAGTCATGTCCTCTCTCACAACTGCTTGTGAACTGCTGGAGACTTTAAATAGCCACCACACACCAGTGGATCATGTCTTCTCATTCAATTATGGCTTCTGTCACTATTGCTATATTGGGAAAGAGGGGAACAAAATATATCCCAAGATATTATCGCCCAAGCCTCTGACTTGGCTATTGCTCTGGTACCATAATTCCACAGTTCAGCTCTAGCTCAGCCTATGAATTTCCTACAATGGCAGCCACTCTGCCCTTAACTGGAAAACAAGGGGATGATCTAGCCAGGTTGGGACAAAGGAAAAAGCCTCCTAGGACCTGGGTGTGCAAGAAATCACTCTCACCCGAGCTCTTGATATTCTTTTGTCCACTACTGACTTGCTGTGTGAACTTAGGCTTGCTAACTAAGATGGATCCAAACCAGCATAAGGTAATGCTCAGCCCCTTGTAAGATCCTGCTAGCTTATTAACCTGCTAGCTTATTAACTTTGTAACAATAAGGTTTCTAAACAGTGTCTGGAATCCAAAGAGCTACTGCCACCCCCTTCCTTGCACTGGCCTCCCCTTCTTCTTCAGCCATCACCATCTTCCTCCTCCTCCTCCTCCTCCTCCTCCTCCTCCTCCTCCTCCTCTTCTTTACTCTCCCTGCCCCTCTATTCCACTCTTCAAGGGGTCCTTCCTTTGGATGAGGCATTCTGGATGAAGTGGCCCTGGAGATTGCCTGTGCCATGGCAGCACAAGCAATCTTCATAGCCACTTTACCCAGAATGCCTCGCTTTAATGAGGGACCCCTCAAAGTATGTTATTTGGGCTTGGCCACCTCTCTAGAGAGCCTGCCCATCCAGTCTATCTCTTGCTCTGGGACAGTCCTCAGAGCCAGAGATTGGGTGGGCATGTGGGCTCTCTGGGCGGTTGGCATGGGGGAAGAGCCAGAATGCTTCTGCTGGTCATTTTGGCACCCCCAGAATTTGGCCACCCTGTTTGCCCCCCCTGCAAAAGAACTTGGGGTCATTGAGATCCCAGGTACAATAGGAGCCAGTGCTGTTGATAGGATTTCCAAAGCCCCAGAGCATTAATGAGCAAATGACACCAATCAGTCATCCAATTAAATAGACAAGGCTTTCCTGTCAAGTAGAAAAAGGAGGTGCGGGTATTACAAGTTTGTACTGGGTTCAGATGCATTATTATTGGGCACTCACCTGCATGTGTAGGAACACCCTGGGGATCCATAGCCCATGCTAACATTGCACAAGTAGTGCAGTGGAGCCCTGGTTGAAATGAGATGCGGGGTGCATGCAGTGCTGCACGAGTACGTTCTTCTGACCCTCCAAGCATCACATTTCAATTAGGCCGCAATTACTTTTCAAGTGACTAATTACTCTCAGTCCTGTATTTCACAATGTGACATAGAAAGTTAAAGGACATACCCATTCCCCACCACGTACATTTATTTATCAGTGTCCTAAGAGGTTTGAATACCAGTTCAACCAGCTTGGAAAACAGCTTGGAGAAAAATGTTACCTTTCAGTGCTGAGTGAAGTGGGCCTCCAATTTTAATCCAAAAACAAAACAAAACAAAAATGCATGTGCCCGTTATTGAAAGATTGGGAAACACTGCTCTATAATCACATGAACACCTTTCTATACAATCTTACATGTGGCAGCAGACATAGTTGTATACCCAGGAGTGGTAGCCTTCTCCTCGAACGTTGAAGACAAGTTATAAATAGCACAAAGCTCACCTCTAATATCTGCTCTGCAGTACGGCCTTTGGCCCCCAGGTACACATTGGCCATAACCAATGAAATACTCCATGGTGAAAATAGGATATTTCTGTTGCTTTGAGTCTTGCACACGTGTTTGAAAAAATCAATGGAAAAACCAGTGTTTGCTCTACTCAGAGCCTCCATTGCTGTTTAAACCTAGTAAAGAGAGACAGACATTCATTTCAGACACTTTGTTTATAAGTTCATTGGGGACTGTCACTCAAGCCCCTTTCCTACTGAAGAAACCCTGGAAACGTCTGATAAAACAAGCAACTGGCCTGAAAGATAAAACTTTCCGGAACCATTGATCAATCACTTGGACCACAGAAACCATCTGCCTGTCTTTGTTGCATTAGTTTTGTGGTTAGCAGTGTGGTTTTCCTATCTAAATTCTTTTTCATTGTGGCATATTAACGCAGGCCCAGGACACGAAGAAGACCATGTTTACAGCATTGTTTGACTGGTTCTTAAGTAGATCACACATGACCTATGGCCTTGGCTTGCACAATGCACACCAAATGGTATTGCACATGGGGAATCTACATACGGTATTTTGCAAGTGAAGAGCAGTTGCAATGTGATTCTAGTTAAGGAACAGGGGAAGCTGGCTTATGCCGAGTCAGACCATTGGCCCATCTAGCTCCATATTGTCTACTGCTGGGGTCTCCAACGTGGTGCCCATAAGCACCAATATGCCCACAGAGAGTCCCTGCCTCTCCCGGTTTTTATTTTATTTCTTAAGATTATTTTTTTAAAACAAAACAAAACCAGACCTGGGAAGCCCGCATGCTGCAAAGCACTGTGCTACCCTCCAGCACCATCTTTATTTGGGCTCAAATGGGGAGTGGTGGTTTGGAGCTCAGACTAGACCTCTGCTTTGTATCTAGGCTCTTGAGCAAGTTGCTTTTTCTTTTGGTTTCACCAGTTTGCCTTCCGGGAAATGAGTCCTAATGATGACCTAACTTCCCAAGGCATATTTCAGCTCTACCTGTGGTGGCGCAATTGCATACCCTGGCATACAGTTTGGAAATCACTGCCTTAAGAGTGTTCCCCCAGGGCTTGCATATATATTGGGAGGTGACCACAGGGAATTGTACTCCATGTGCTAACTTGGTTCGTGTGGATGGGTGAAGTGAAGAACTGCTCACCATATACTTCCTGTTAACATAAGATAGCTTTTCTACATTTAGCCATTGTGGGATACGTGTCTTCTTGAACCCAGCACTCATAAATACCAGGGGAGCTTGTCACAGTTTCTTTCTTGTCAAAGTTTACTGAGACACACTGGAGAGGTTGTTCCAGGTTCAATCGGTCCTTGAGAACTAGATCATGAATGAGAGTTGCACTGGTGGGTTGGGCTGCCTTGGAAGAAGTGTTGCCATAGATCGTGTTTTGTTGATTCACTGTCCATTCCCAACAACCTGCCATGCCCTGGCAAGTCTAGTCTTGCCTCTCACCGTCCCACAGAATCCCACTAGCTTTCTAACAACCACTCCCAAAGCACTAATTAACAGTTCAGTTCCAGCCAGCTGAGCCATCTCCATGCTATACTGCACTCTGTCCAACTTTCCACAGGCCCTCAATCTTGTAGGATTGTCGGTGGGTATAGCTGCATGAAGGCAGTCCACATATTTAAAGGGGTAGTGGGGCCATGCTGCTAGCCCTGCCCCCAAGGTTGCGTGGCTCCCTGACCCTGCCTTAATATCCATCCATTGAGTGTGCATGTCTGAGCTGCGGAATCCTACACATGCAAACCTCTATGTCAGGGGTATTGAACCTCAGACCAGTGGGTCATATCCAGCCCACCTGGAGTTCTCCAGATGGCCATGCCCCCTTCCGCTGGCCCTACTCACTCCTCCATACACACACCTACTGATAGTTTGTGGCGGGTTTCCTGGCTTTTACACAGTTTTTCCCCATTCTAACTACGCTCAACATCTGGGGCCTTCCTCCAACTGCCACCTCTGAGGGAGGCTCGGCGGGCGGCAACAAGGGGGAGGGCCTTTTTTGTGGTAGCCCCCCAACTCTGGAACAAGCTCCCCCCTGAAGCCCGCCTGGTGCCAACTCTGCTATCTTTTTGGTGCCAGGTTAAGACTGCCCTCTATGTTGAGGCTTTTAACAACTCTAAAAAGTGCATGGTGGGCTGGTCATTTTTAACTTTTTTACTGGTCACGTTGCATTAACTTGTCTTGCTATTTGTGTCATTTTAAATTTGGTTTTAATTTTTTTATAATGTCTTTTTATTGTGTATATTTTATATTGCATTGTATTTTTTAACTGATTGTTGTAAACCGCCCAGACAGCTTCGGCTATTGGGCTGTATAGAAATAAAATAATAATAATAATAATAATAATAATAATAATAGGTTGAACTGCCTCTCCTAAGCCTTAGTGACTAGCAGTAAGTTCTTTAAACTAAACATTGCTGGTATTTGGGGTATTTTTGGTATTTTGGCCCCACCCCTTTTGCCTTCAGCCCCGCCCACCACTGGAATGTGCTTCTCTGAAATTGAACTTGGCCCTCGGGCCTGAAGGGGTTCAACACCCCTGCTCACATGCATAGGCTTCCACTGGAGCAGAGTTCCCACCTACACACAAGGGTTTCTGGGACCTTGGGGATGACCTGAGGCCAGTGTTGAGGCCCCATCGCCCCTTCAGTGTGTGGAGCCCCCTCATACAATTTACACGTGAAAGGGATTATGAACTATACTAAATCCAATTTACATTATACCTTTCCCTTCCAAAGTTCAGAAGCAAGTGTGGATCTTTATATAGCCAACATGGCACCATCCACATACATCAGCAGGCTTTTGGGGAACCCCAAGGTTTGCAGAAGTACAAAAGAATCTTTAGAGAAAACCCCTAAGGCTCAGTGCAATGAGGACTCAGGGTGCTCAGTGGCCATGGAATGCTGACTGACTGGTGTTTATTTATTTATTTATTATTTATTTATTTATTATATTTATGAATCGCCCATCTGGCCAGACATCCGGCCACTCTGACACTCTGAGTGGGAGTGGGGAACAGAAAACAGTGGAATGGTTCGCATGATTGCGGGATGGTTAACAAGCCACCATGGCTTGTTAACAACTCTGTGACTGGGCTCAGACAACACAATAACCCACACTCAAGCATTGAGTATGGGTTGAGTGTGGGTTGTCATTGAACTATGGGTTGTTGTTGAAATGTGGGTTATGGTTATCGTGTTCTCTGAACCCAGCAGAGATAACAAACCATGGTGAACAATAACCCACAGTTCACAACCCAACAACAAACCATGGGTTCTCTTCATGGGTTGGTCGTGGTTTAGAGAAAATATATGACAAGAGGGGGCTCTGCAACAAAATTTTGCAGTGCAAAGTGCTGCTGTTAAGGATTCCAGCCATTGGCTGGGTTTGCAGAACATGCTAAGCCACAGTGGCTACAGTAAACCCTAGAACAAGCCATGGCTTCGAAGGGTGGCTTCGAAACCATGGCTAAGAAACACTGACTGGGTTTGCACAACACGCTAAACCACAGTGGCTAGCCAGCATGGCTTAGCGTGTTGTGCAAACCCAGTCAGTGTTTCTTAGCCATGGCTTCGAAGCCACCCTTCGAAGTCATGGCTTGTTCTAGGGTTTACTGTAGCCACCATGGCTTAGTGTGTTGTATGAACCCAGCCATGCCCTTCCATTCCTGCTTCCACATTGGGCCAGTTCACATGACCACAGGGTGGTTAAGAAGCCATCATAGCTTTGTATGCCAGTTGTGTGCCAGCTGGATTTGCATAATTGCCCTCACCGGTGTGGCTTCTTGTGTCGTCCAAACCTGGCGAGGGTGGCTTGTTGGGGTGGGTAACAAATCACCCAGAACCCATGAGTGGTTGTAGGGTTGCAGGGTGGTTTTTTACCCACTCCAACAAGCCACCCTCATCAGGTTTGGAGGACATGAGAAGCTGCGCTGGCGAGGGTAATTATGCAGATCCGTCCAGCACACAACTGGCGTGCGCATGTGGTCATGCAAACTGGCCCAATGTGGAAGCGGGAATGGAAGGGAGGGGCTAGAATCCTGAACAGCAGTGCTTTACACTGCAATATTTTGTTGCAGGTCCCCCTTTTATCATATATTTTCTATTTGATCTTTCCAAGGAACCTGACTTTGGATTACTGCCTTTTTCTGGCATGGTCACTGTGCTTTTAACAGCTGTGTGACAGGAAAAGATTTAGCAGGTGCTTTGTTTCCCACCACAGTAATGCCAACCATGCTGGGAAAAGTGGCACCTGTTGAATTCTTGCATGTCCTGTAACTAGGTATTAAAAGCATAAACATTCTGTCAGGAAAAAGAAAGGTTAGATCATTAACCCTTCTCTGTAGCATTCTAGATATTTGTTACATGTATTCCCCAGCATGCTTCTGAAGACCTCTGAGCCGTTTGCTTTGGGCTTCCTTCCCATGTGGTCTCCCAACTAGGGTTAGGCAGCTTATTTGTTATGGATTTCATTTTTACTCCGCCCTTCTCCAAGGAGCCCAGGGTGACATTACATGGGTCTGCCTCTTTGATCCCCGCAAAAACCCTGTAAATTAGGTTAGACAGAGATAGAGCGGCAGCTGAGTGGGGACTTGAACCCAGATTTCTCCATCTCTCTTTTTATTTTATTAAGAATACTAGTGAAAATCAAAACAGTACTACAAGAGTCTGTCACTTTCATAATAAACACAAACTTATGAACATAATAATAGTAATTTCCCATTATTGAATATAGTCATATTCATAAAAGGAAAAATAAAAATAAATAAATGATAGTAATTCTGTTACAGCATTTCAGATAAATAGCTCATCTCTCCTGAAGAATGTGCTCTATTATGCCAAAAAGTCACTTTTTCCAGTTCTGTACAAAACTAGTATAGTTCTGCCTATCTTCCTTTACTCTTATGTATCTAGTAAGGTTTGTCGTAATGGCACAATCATACAGCTTTGATTCCCATTCAGTCATTGTTTAAATTTGAGTCTGTTTGCAATATTCTGCATAGCAAAGTGTGGCAGCAATAATCATATTTAAGGTACAATCCTATGCAAACTTACCTGGGACTAAGTCAGAAGGGCTTATTTCTGAGTAGACATGTATAGGATTATACCGATACTCAACAACATACAGACACGTTCCTTATGTAAGCCAATAAAAAATAAGACTGGATCAAATTCTAATTATACTTGCATTATTATTTTTTTCTATTGCCTTTTCTGCTTTCTCTGATAGGGGTTGCCAACTGTTCAGAAGAAAAGCAGCCTGACATGCTCCTGTGCCTTTAACAGCAGCTTGCTGTGCGGGAAGTAGCAGGTGATCTTTTTCATGGCATGGAGAGGAGCATCATCATCTGCTAACTTCTGCACATAGAACTGCTGTTAAAAGTAAAGGAAATAAGTTGTTGGAGATATTGGTAACCCTACTGTCCATTCCAAGTCCTACACTCAAGCCCAGCCTTCCCCAACCTGGTGCACAGCTACAGCTCCCAACATCCCCAGCCATCATGGACGCTGGGGAAGGCTGGGCTAACCACCACACCCCATTAGCTCTCTGGGCCAGAACTACTTCGTTTCAGCAGTACAACCTCATCATATGCCTCCAGACCATGTTTTAGGTCCCTTTCACTGTAATTTACAGAATTCTCCATGATACCCAGCAGTAGTAGTTTCTCTATTAAGCAATGAGCTAAAATAGCACAAAGGAATACGTATCATGTATTAATGAGCTATATTCAGCTCCAATTATGGCACAGCAGCACATTTTAGGGTGTGTGATTCTGTGAATGTCAGCTGCTATCTTATGCATATTTACTTGGGAGTAAGTCCCTTTGAACTTAGCGGGGCTTACTTCTGAATAAACACGCACAGGATTAGATTGTAAGGTAACATTCTGTCTCTTAAGTAAGTCAATACTAAAGCATGCAGCTCGCTGCTACCACCACCCTACTAACAAATTAATTACACTTGGTGTAGCAGCATAAACCAGAACCAAAAATATTAAAATGGAAATTTGAAGTTTTACATACCTTGTTTAATCCAACAATGAAAGCAGGCACTCTCTTCACCTGACCTCACCGTACTTCACTCTCTTCACCCAAGTGCAAGTCAAGCCGATTATATAGGTTTCTCACCACTCCCACGGAAACTTTCCTACTTTCTCAATGTGTGTGATGCAAAATATTTTTGGCCATTTATATTTCTGTGGAAGAATTGAAGCAGCCTATGAGAGTGACTTTAAAAGGGAATGCAAGAATGACATAATAATATAAATATCTGAGTGTGTAACTGCTGCTATGCTGTAGAATTGCCACAGAACAAAACACTGCTGAAACAAGAGCTCTTAAAGCAATGTTTTGGTCTGAAATGTGGAAAATTCCATGGGCTTGTTACCTATTAAATATTAAGACAGTACTCCTCAACTCACACATGAATATGCAGATGCATACAACAAATAATAAACTTTTTCCAGAGAACATGTCTATGCTCATATGAAAAAAGAACACAAATACAATCAGACAAACACTAAAGAGAGAAACTGTCACTTACTACTTGCTGTGTTGAATGGGTGCGGAGGACTGTGGTTGACCAGCTCTTCTTTGCTCATAAATATATCTTTGAGAATCAATATAACCGTTCCCTGGTTCCATAATCGTAGGCATTAATAAAGCATTTATAATTTAAGTCAAATCAGATGTGACATATGCAGCACAATCCTATGCATGTTTACTCAGAGGTAATTCCCACTGTGTTCAATGGGATTCCCAGCTGATTAGCAATATTGTGAGATAAGTCCAGGCCTATATTTTGGCAAAAATAAAATTGTGAACTAGATGGAGGGAAGGTCCATGAATGGCTATTTGCCATGGTAGCTAAGGTACCTCCAGAGGCAGTATACCTCTTAATATCAAGGATTGCGGCCACTTACACATCACTAAAAAAAAGGGATATGTATCACCCCCCCAAAAGGACACCAATTTGCATATCATTTACATATGCTAATTTATGTCTATATATGTAAATTTAGAAATGATAACTATAATTTAAATAGAAATATAATGCATCTCATCATAGAGGGGAAAACTAACCAGGTGAACTGTGTGCCTGTTCAGTCTGCTGCCCAGGTACTGTTGATGGGCAAGCAACTAGCTTGCCCTTCTTATGGTACTTTATCTTTAAACTGGACTTGGACTGGACAGCCCTTGAAATACAGGAGACCTTCAAATAAAGGACTGTCTTCTGGCAGCTCTTCAAATAGAGGACTGTCCTCTGTAAAGTAGGACACCTGGCCACCCTAATACCAATGATGTTTCTGAGCACCCAGAAGTAATATAGCTAGCCAATATTGGAAACAGAATTCTAGCCTAAATTGACCTTTGATCTGATTTGGCAAGGCCCAAAGGACTGGCACGCATACTATGGGCTCAAGGGGTGTATGTGCTGTTCTTTTCTTACAGCATCAGAGGCAGTATGTCTATGTATACCAGTTGCTGGGGAACATGGGTGGGAGGGTGCTGTAGCACTCATATCCTGCTTGTGGGATCCCGTGGGCAGCTGGCTGGCCACCGTGTGAGCAGAATGCTGGACTAGATTGACCTTTGTTCTGAACCAGCATGGCTCTACTTATATTCTTATGACTTGCTGAGGATAAAAAAGTAACTTACAGCAAAAACAGCTGTAATGCTGCTGGTAGGTCATAAGAGTCCCAAATAGTTGTTTTCCTTAACTTTGAGAATGCTGCACTTTAAAAAGTAATACAAATATGCCCTTAATAATAGAAAACCTAATATGAATGATTTCCAAGATTCTTGTCAATCAAACACAGTCAGCAGAATTCTTCCAGAAATTGTTTTTGGATGTCTAAAGCCAAAGATGTAACATTGCCCCTTGCTTTTTAATGGATAACAGATTGCCATATTTTACCCATAACATGGAAAATCTGGGCTATAACTTAACTATCTATGTCAGCCTTCCCTAATGTGGTGTCTTCCAGATGTTTTGGATGACAGCTTCCAGTATTCCTGATCATTGGCCATGCTGACTGGGGCTGATGGGAATTGAAGTCCAAAACATCTGAAGGGTACCAGGTTGGAGAAGGGTGACTGATATTCTTCCTTTGAAAAACAAGGTATAGTATTAATACAGTACACATTTCAAATTTTAATGTGTTGTATTTGGATAAATTTTGCAGCTCTAAGGTGTAGCTCTGTAGCAATATCCCAAACATATCCATTCAATCAAACCTGTTCCTTACTATGACTTCCAAATCTGATTACTATAATTACTGTAATTTGGCACGAGTAATTATCTTGGAATCAGATTTTCACATGAAAAGTGTTTGTTCACTTGTTGCTAGGTAACATACGGGAATAAAGTCCACATTCCATTTCATGTATAACAAACCTCATTTGTATCTTCCAAACCCACACCCTTTTCATCTCTTTGTCAAACATGACAGAACACTGTTGACTTCCACTTTGAATACCTCAGTCCTAAAAGTATGCACCCTCTGGATTTCTAATAAGCTTTCGTAGAATCTCTCAAAGGATCTATGATTAAGTCTTAAAACTTAACTCAGCATCCTTAACAAATATTTTAGTTGGTGTGGCTTCATGGGAGCTGCTCTGAGGCTGATTCAGATGCTGTGTGAATAAGGCTTAGTTTTGATCTCTCAGAGCTGATTCATTGAGTGTGTGGCTGGCCCATGGTTGTTTTTTTTTAACCTTGCATGTCAGAAGCTTGCATGGAGAGAACAAGTCAATGTACTGGTTTCACCACATGAAACCCAAGTGCTCTTGTTATACACTCACCACTTGGGGAAAATGTGAAGAGGTTCCAGGGATAGAGTTTGGTTTCCTTTGGATGAGAGTGTGCTGGAGGCTTCGTAATAATACTCTACTTACAAATAGATACCAATAGAGCACACCGGAAGCAAATAGACACTATTTCAGCAAGTAGCATTTTTCTGAGAAAGCAACTTGTGTATCCTTCTCCCCATTTTCCAAGGCTACCCTCCAGTTTCCTGCTAAGTCCTGCTAGAAACGTTCATTTTCTCATACATTATCTACTTGCCCTGCCCTGCCCTGCCTTGCCCTGATATTGTGCCTGATCGCCCAGCTCTGCCCCCACAACCTCCACGTGTTCTGAAAGGGGAGCCAACTGTACTCATGGAGGCTCATCCTCATGATCATGATTCTCCAGGGATACATCTGACTCTCCATTCAGACCTTCACTCAACATGCAAAGATCAGGGGACAGAGCCAGGGGAACAGCCCTGCTACCCTTTAATCACATGGAACCCCTTCTGTGAGGGTTCAGATAGCCTGTTTCTGCACCAGCACTGGTCTGGGATCCCGCCCTTGCAGCTGAATTGTCCATTTAGGACAGCCACAGTCACCAGAGGAACATGAGGGTTCTTTTACCGAGTCGTGGCAAAGCCAGAGTGATTGACCCATACACAGTAATCAGATAGCCAAACTTCTGGTAATATTTATTTATGTAAAAGGATATTCTGCTTCCCAGCTGTAGCTCCCAAAGCAAATTACCGTACAATAAAATGCACTGTTACAATATAGCCATAAAACCCTATAAAACAAAGAAGAAGAAAACCATCAGAGGAATAAAAATACAGATTTTAAACATCAGCAAAGACCATAAGATAAAATCAACTCCCTCTAGTTTTGCCTAACTAGCTACCTTTTTTCACTGCAGAAAAATGTCTTCTTAGATGGAATTTCATTCTTCTCCTCTGTCCATGCCATGGAATAAACTCTAAAATGACATGAGCTCTAGCCCATGCTTGGTTGAAGTCATTCCAGTCTTCCTCAATCATTGCTCAAACTATCTCCCCAAGTGCTTCATTGGCTTCAGCATTTTAGTGCTGATTAAAAGATTGGTTAAACAATTACAGCAACAATGTGGTAATAAAATAGCAGCAACTAGAAAGGTAATGCTGAAGGTGTGCTGAGTGGCAGTGGCTTAAATGGCCTGATATATCAAGGCACACATCAAAACCTTGCCTATTTAAGAAGATGGAAGAGTAGCGCTAAGGCTGTCTACATCTGTCGAGATTGCACTACTCTTCCGTTCTTCTATTTAAAAAAGAAGTGGATTTTCTGCAGTCTAAGAAAATGAAGAAGAACAAAGGGCAAAACACTGAAGGACAATGCCTGAATGACGAGATCGTGTTGTTGTGCCATTAAAAGTGAGTGAATGAAGCATGGCAATTCCACACTATCCTTCTAGTGTGGAAGCACCCCTAGACACAGCAAGGGCAATATGGGCTAGCATCCAAGATATGCAAGCTGGGGAGTGTTTTCTCCCGCTTTAACTGGAGTGACATTTAAACCAGAAAAACATCACTTGTGAACAGTGGCAATGTTCATTGACTGAAGCGTGGGAAAGTTCCTGAGCAAGAGTTAAACTCCTTGAACATGAACATGTTATGATGTCAGCCAGTCATGCCAGATTGGAGGCAGTGTGCACTTTCTCCGACCTGTCTGTACCAGGCTACCAGCACATCCCCCGGTGAAACTCAGTTAAAATGCCTCACTCCTTTTGACCCCTTGTTGACCATGCCGCTACTACTTCTGCATTCCTTGCCATTTCCCAATCTGATGACTAACCAAAATAACAGGAAAGGGGGGGGGGCTAACTAACTCGGTTACCAGTGGTTCGTGCATTGGGCTGCAAGTTCCTGTTTGCCAATAAGTCACTTGTGGGGTACAGAAAGCCAAAGTTGATGCTGTTGGATTTGTCTGGTGAAATGATTCATCATGATATGTGCGAATGGCAGGGCAGCAACATTGCAGCATAACAGTGTTTTTTTAAGACCTTGACTTTGAAAATGAGAGAGCAATATATCTACGGAGATATATGCAATTGCTGAGGAAGGGACAATAAAGACTAATGCACTTTTTTCTTTTTTGCAAGACCCTCGAGTCCCTTATATAACATGTGATGGGTTTATATAGGCCCTCTCACACTTTTTATTTTATTTTGCCTGTCCCTTGGCCAGAAAAAAGAATGATAGATTGGTACCAGATGTTTTGTCTCATTCAGCACTTGCTTGGGAAATGGTCACAGGAAGTTCCCCACCCCCACCCCATGATTTACAGTTCTGTACATCTCAGTTCAGAAGTAATTCCCACTGTGCTCAGTGGGACTTAATTCTCGGTAGGGCGGTTACTGGTAAGGTGGAGGGAGGGGAGCCCCACTGCATACTGTGGGACCTATACCCCCCCCACAAATATGCGTATAATTGGGCAGCATGTATGAGAAAGGATCCCTATGCCTTTAGTGATTGTGTACAGTGGATAATTTTTCAGGCTGCTTACAATTTAGGAGGAACCCAAAAGTCATCTAGTTAACAAGTTAGATCATTTCCCACTAGCCCACTTACACAGTCAGGCCCTAAGAGTGCCGTATGCAGAGAACAGGTACATACACCATCATGCTTGAAGAGCAAATAGCTCAGGATAACTCAAGGAAACAATGTGCTACAGGGGGAAATGCAAGAAAGCCCAGTCGGATTGCACTATTGTAATGACAGGATATGTCATACCTGCCTAAATTCTACCTTATATTCAACTACTAGAGTAGCAACTGGCTGCCAGTGGGCTCAGTTTGGCCCCAAAGATTTTCCCATTTGGCTCCCCAGCATAGCCCATGAATGCCCCTTATTATGAACAGTTACTTCCCCTGAAACCTATTCCAAACATAATACCAGGTCTTTTTAAAAAAAACACACACAACAACAACCCAACTTACGCATGCAGGGTTCCCCATGCTCAGGTTCACTTATAAGCCAGGTTGCTTCTGCCTGTATGTGCAGTATTAAACATACTCCTGGGTCATGCATCCCATGTGTGTTAATGATGCAGATGCCAGCAAACTTGTTTATATGTGACACCACCTGTGTGACCTCTAAATTAGTCCTCAGCTGCTGACTTCTGCGCATAAGTCACAAGGAGAACAGGAATTGGGAGCTGAGATATAGGGTGAGGAGATTCTCCTAACATTTTTGTGGCTGATGTGTTTGTGTGTGTGTTTTATAGAGCCCGCTTTCTTGACTACTTTGGGAGTGAGTCAGTGGGCAAAGCCAATGTTTCTGGCCCTTTTAATAATTTCACAGTTCTAAACATGTTGTTGTTTTTAAAAGTTAGTTACCAACCAAGGTACTACAGACACTGCAGCACTAATATTTAACCTGCCAGCCCAGCTCTAGCTGACTGTCAGAAAGGGAGTCTTATGAGATCAGTTCAGTAGGAACTGAACTAATTTTAAAGGCACATTCAGAAACATCAGTCTGGAAAAATAAATTCCGGAAGGATAGCTGTGTTAGTCTGCTGCCGCAAACACCAGCAAGGAATGTAGTGGCACCTTTGGATCAGGTGCAAACTATCACAGCCCACACTTAAGGTGGGTTGTGAATATCTTGCGACTTCTCCATGACAACATGACGGCAACGGTTTTGGACAACAACGGCTCTCATGGTGCCCCATTTAAAGTGGGATCAGGTGTTAAACAGGGATGTGTTATTGTCCCAACATTATTTGCTATTTTCATCGCCATGGTTTTACATCTTGTTGAGGGGAAACTTCCCACTGGTGTAGGAATTATATATCGAACAGATGGAAAGCTTTTTAATCTCAACAGGCTGAAAGCAAAAAGTAAGGTAATTACAACCTCCGTTGTAGAACTTCAGTAAGCTGATGATAATGTGGTCTCCGCACATTCAGAGGATGATCTCCAAACTATCCTAAATGCTTTTGCAGAAGCATACGAAAAACTTGGTCTCTCACTTAACATCAAAAAAACCAAAGTGCTTCATCAGCAAGTGCAAGCTAACTCTTCAGTGATGCCATCTATCCAGCTTGGCGGGGCAATACTGGAAAATGTCAATCATTTTCTCTATCTTGGCAGCTATCTTTCTGTTACAGCAAACATTGACAGTGAAATCCAGCATTGTTTGAGCTCCGCAAGTGCCGCATTTTCTCGAATGAAACATAGAGTGTTTGAGGATCGGGATATTTGTAAGAAGACCAAAACACTGGTTTATGAAGCCATTGTATTACCAACTTTATTGTATGCCTGCGAAACATGGACTATCTATAGATGTCACTTCCACCTCCTTGAAAGATTTCATCAACGTTGCCTCCGGAAAATCCTGCGAATTACTTGGGAAGATAGGCGAACAAATGTCAGTGTATTGGAAGAAGCAAAGACTACTAGCGTTGAAAAAATGATCCTTCAACGCCAACTTCAGTGGACTGGTCATGTTGTTCGAATGTCTGACTGCCGTCTCCCAAAGCAGTTACTTTATTCCCAACTCAAGGATGGAAAGCGGAATATCGGTGGTCAGTATAAGAGGTTTTAAGATGTTCATAAGGCTAATCTAAAAAAATGCAATATAAACATCGAAAACTGGGAAGCTCTGGCCCATGAACGATCTAACTGGAGGTTGGCCTTTCACAAAGGTTCCATGGACTTTGAAGAAGCCCGAGTGCAAGGTGAAAGGGAGAAACGTGCTAAGCGAAAAGCACGTCAAACGAATCCTTTACAGGACCATCTTCCATCTGGTAACCTGTGTCCTCACTGTGGGAAGCTGTGTGGATCTAGAATTGGCCTCCACAGTCACTTACGGACCCATCGCTAGAGTCTACACAATTTTCTTTAGAATTTCCTCCTTTTATCCTGGAAGACAATCTTACTCAGTCAGAGTGATCGCCTGATGATGATGATGTTGTTACATTAAGCAAGGAAGGAAGGAATTGTGTCAAAAGGTTATAGAGGCAGGGATGGTTAAAATCCGAGTTCTAAAGACAGGGCTAGAGACCTCTGGTGGTTGATTTGGCTGATGAATGTTAGTAGCAGTTTCATTTAATCTTTCTCAATGAATTATATCTGTCAACAAAGCCAAGTCCCAAGGAGCACAATCAGAAGAGAGTCAGGTAGAGAGACCTCTCTGCAGGGTTATTTCGTTGTGCTGTAAATGCGTTAATGATTAAGAGGGGAATCTGCCAAAAAAGAGAATGGGGTTGATTTTTATGCAAAGGATGAGAAAGAGGAAATGATGCTCAGCTTTGAACACATCTAGAACAGCCATGAGGTGTTAAAAAAATAAATAAATTCCACTAGCAGCTGCCATCAGTGCTATCTTTGACAACATCTGCATTGATAAAATTTGATAAGACATTTGATGCTGAGAGTATTCCTACAGTGGATATGTCCATGAGATCAGGGTTTGTGGTTAAGAGGTCTCTTATGCCCTATTCTCTTACAACCTCTGCAAGTTCTCACCACCACCACCACCACCACCACCACCACCACCACCACCACACAGGCTTCATTTATGAAGCACATCCACTTCTGGTGTATAGTAATCATGAAATGAATCCCTTTTGTCAGCAACTTATGATTTCACTTTCAAGCTATAAGGAAAATGCCCAAAATCATACACTTCTCTTGTTCAGACCATGTAGTGCCCTTGCTTGAATTCCTAGCCTCCCAACCTCATCTACATCTAGCACAGCTCCTTGTTCTTACCTTTAAAGATCTTGATTGACCCCCATTTCTTAGTATATCACCACCAATCACACCTACTCCTCAGGACGGCAGTTTGGCGCCCTAGGCAAAATTATATTTAGCGCCCCCCCTCTCGTGTGGGGCGGGGCTCCGGAACCGGGAAACGCCTGCTCGCCCAGCGCCCCCCCCGCCTTGGCCCCGCTACCGGGGCCAGCAGCCCTCCGCGGGCCTGGAGGTGCTGCCGCCTCTGGGACCCGTTTCCAGGCAGCCGCTTTCCCTGCTGCCAAGCCGGCCTTGCCGTACCCACCGCGTGGAAGCTCCGCGCATCATCTCCGGTCGCCGCCTCCACGCACGCTCCTGACCCAGCCTAGCTCAGGAAGAGGCGCCCCCCCGCCAAGGAAAGCTGAGCACGACCCTGAGCCTGCCCGGCACCTGCAATCCCCCTGCACTGACCACCTGGTGGTGCCTTTATTGCCCATGGCTGGTGGCGTCTCCGCGGCTGCCCCGCCCGGCCGCCTCGCCGACAGATCCGGGCTCTGCGAGCAGCATCCAGCAGTCCCGGCAGCGGCGAGGAAGAGTCGGCGGGAAGGAGCAGAGCATTTCTGCGCCCCCTTCAGCCATGCACCCTAGGCAGCTGCCTAGTTTGCCTAGCGGTAGCGCCGGCCCTGCTACTCCTCCAGCTCTACCAGCCCCAGTCAGTCAAAGGTCTTCTCTCTCTCTCTCTCTCTCTCTCTCTCTCTCTCTGACTGGGTTCAGATGGTACGACAAGCAAGCAACGATAACAGACAAAAGTTGCTTGTCGTGTTATCTGAACCCAGGTCGTTGTGAGTCACAATGGTCTGTTTTGTCCTCAGAAACAATGGTTTATTCTAGGGTTTGTTCTTACAATGATTGTTTGTTGCGTTGTCCGAACCAGGGAGAGCTGTTTTATTGTTGGTGGTTCAAGAATCCTACAGAGTCGCATGACAAGAGCGGCAAAACAAGCAGCCGCTCCAGTCATCCGATCCCTATTTCCGATGTCTGCCCAGCAACACACGCACATTGCTGTTTGCTTCGCTTTTAATTGTAGGATGCTTTTCACTTTTACAACCAGAATACCAAAAACTGTATTTTTCTTTCTAAATAAGTATGCTTTTAATAGAAGAAGAGTAGATTACAGTTGGAGAACTTTACAAGTATGTGCGGTGAGGGGAGGGGGAGGGAAATTGGGTCGAAAGCAGAGGGCTGGAAAAATGAAGTCAAGGCTAAACTCTGGCTGCAGCAGGAGCAAGAAAAGCTTTGGGGTAGGGAAGGTGTGGAAAAGATCTAGTTCAGACTTGTAACACAGGTGGGAGGCAGGATAGATGGGAGAACTGCCAGAGATAGCAGGTTCTCTGCCATGCGTGGATGCGAGGGGTGGGAAGAAGTAAAAGAGGTGCAGTGCTAAGCAGAGCTAGGCATGGGGGGGGGGGAAGGTGTAAATAACCTGTCTCTTAGCCAAGATTGGAGCAAAGGCGGGAGGGAGAGGGGACAACGAGAGCAGCTTTGGTGCCAGGCGGTGCAGAGAGGGAGGGGGGCAAGGATCAAAAGCCACTGCTTGGACAAGGGGCACCAGGCAGTGTGTGTATAATAATCACCTGTATGGTAGACCAGGTGGGAACAAAGGCGGGAGGGAGAAGGGGGAGCGTAAAAGGTGTTTGTGATGGGCAGCGAGGTTGGGAGCGGTGGCTGGGTTAGGAGAAAGTCAACCCTCTGTTCATATTAGAAGAGGTGCCAGGAACAGGGTGTGGGTGGATGGCGGGGGGAATGCTTCTCTGCGGTGATGAAAACAGCCAGGCAAAAGCAGGAAAAAAGTGGCAAGCAGAGAAGCACGGGGCAACATGCACAGGCATCATTTTTTCCCCAATGGGAACAGACAACAAAAGGGATATCCATCAGCTACAGGGAGGTAGAGAAAGGGTTAAAGATTCCTGCAGGAGGAGGGAGAGGGGAGCACTCAGTGGACCAATCACGAACAGGCTACCTACAAAGAGTGGGAGCGATGGCCCCTGGGATGAATGCCTGGAGGTGGAGGGAGGACTGGGTGGGAACAAAAGCACAGATAATGACCAGAAACAATGAGATAATGACCAATCGTCTGTCCGAACCATCATTGTAAGTTACCACCAATCATGGTAATTTACGCTAGCTTGTTGTGTTGTTGTGTTGTGCGAACCCACCCACCCACATCCCCCCCTCTCTCTCATGCGCACGGCCCCACACACAATTCTGCTAATTCTTCCTTGCTGCATTGTAAGAAGTAGTGGGAAGGTGTGAAGTGGGATTCTTCACATATTCAGCTGAATGTGCTTAGGATGCACATTGTGAATGGGATCCCTGGTCACCTGGGGTTCCTGACTGGAGGGAAGATTCTTTGTGCATTCAGTTGGAAGCCCAAAGAATCCTCCTTCAGACCTTCCTGCTCAGAAATTCCTGGGAAGGTCAGGGGTGGAGCCAGCAGGGACAGCCCAGTTCTGCCTCCACAAGTTCAAATACAATACATGACTATTTGTTTGTTTATTTGATCTCTATACCACCCAATAGCCAAAGCTTTCTGGGTGGTTTACAACAGTTCATAAAAACAAGACCATAATACAATAAAACACCATAATTTCCTTCCAGTATACAAAATTTTTAAAAGACAAGTTAACTGCTAAAATGGCTAATAGAGCCCAGTATTGATGGTCATGGCTCTCCAGCTGAAAGCAGATCTTGTTCTGGAATTGTTTCTGGAATTTAAGCAATAATAATCCTGGAAGGAATAGTGAAGATTCATTTCCTGTCATACTACTTTGTCAGAGGTCCTTTGTAGCTATAAGGATTGTCCTATACTACCCTTATGATGATGACAATATATGAGACTACTGGTGATGCCTCAAGTGAATGGTGAGGAGAAAGATGTTTTCATGTGGGAGGGAACATCAGTTGGGCCCTCTTCTTTTCCCTTAGGCATGCCTGGTGCAAACTGGGGGGAGTAGCAAAGAAAAACGCATGATGATTGCCACCTGGCCCCAGCAATCTGTATCGAGGTCTTTTCTGGAATCTAATCTGACTGCACTGACAACAGACAACATCACAGCACACATTAATTGAACAAACCCTCCACAGGGAATTACCTCTGATGTTCCTACTACAGTACTTTGAATGTGGAATGAGAGTGCAGCAAGAAACCACTGGTGTGGGTATCCTCTTAAACCTAATTATCACCAAAATGAAAGTAGTTAAGGTGAGTACAGTAATACCTTGGATTGCAAGTAACTTGGTTTGAGAGCGTTTTGCAAGACAAGCAAATTTTAAAATATTTATTTAAATTTTTTTGACTTGATATACAAGCGACGTCTTGCAATACAAGTACTGTAGTACGGCTTAAATTAAAAATCTCTGTACAATTTTTTTGGGGGGGATTTCGTTTTGATATAAGAGTGTTTTGGATTACAAGCATATTTCCGGAACGAATTATGCTCTCAATCCAAGGCATGACTGTAGTGCAATTTATTGAAAATAGAGCTATGAGTGATAACGTGCTTTTTGAAAAGTATACACACACACGAGAAAGGGGGGATTAAAATACCAAGGTGAGGTTAATAGAATTTATAATTTCCTCTCTTTTAGCACAGCTCACAAACTGTAAGTTGCCTAAGGTGAGCAATATTTACCGAAGAAGAGAATGCTCTTAGATTTCATTTCTTTTATCAAGAAGAAGAATGGGTGATCAACTTTAAACTCCACAGGAATTTCTACACTCGTTGGAACCACTACTCCTCCAGTGGCAGCTGCTGCTTCTGTGCCTTCTTCATTTATTTCCACAAATGACTTATGGATGATCTTGGACAAAACCAGGCCTTTTTCCTTTGACATCCCAGAGAAATCAGCTTTGAACTTATCAAAAGCATCAGCCATACCCATTGATTGCAAGATTGTCTTGAGTTCATATCTCTCCTCTAATTTAAACTTGGGTAAATACAATTTCACTTCCCGGGAGTACATCTTTGATGGGTTGATCCACTCTTCTACTTTCTTATAGGTAAAAGATCTTTCAAGCTTGAACAAGAGAAATCAAAGGAACAATAGTATCATTTTTTAAAATTATTATTGTATGTAAACTTCCAAACACATGGCCCAGTGGGCCCTCAGTTCAACCTTTGCAAAGGTCAAATTTAAGACTGATATAAACAGGATGTGGACAAGAAAAATGTATCCATGTGGCATTGCATGCAACCAGCATCTTGTTTAAACTGGACCCTATGCCATGAAACCAGCACTGTTAGCATGTTATAGTGGTGGGGGCTAGTGGTGGGGGCGAGCCTGGAGTCGGCTGGAGGCTCGCTCCGGGCTCGGCCCCCCGCGAGCGGCGGCGTCCCGATCTCGTGCCTCAGAGCGGTGCGGAGTACTCTCCGCGCTGCTCGCGCCGTTCGAGCCGCCACCGGAGAAACCCCCCCGCGCACGCCCCCCACTGCCGCCAGACACCCCCCTGCCCCCCCGCTGCTGCCAGGACCTCCCCGCCGCCTACCTGGTCCGCCGCCGCCTCTGGAGCCACTGCTCCGGCACGCTGGACCCCCGCCCGTGCTCTGTTTTGGCGGAAGGAACCAGGGCAACAGGGCTTAAACTGCCCTGTTGCCCTGGTTTCCCACGCCAAAAACAGAGCGCGGGCGGGGGTCCAGCGCAACAGAGCAGGGTCCCGTCGCGTCACTTCCTCCGCGCCAGAAGTGACGCGATGGGACCAGTGGATGGGGAGGCAGGCTCTCCGCAGAGCCGGAGAGCCTGCAGGTAAGTCCGCGCAGCAATGTCCGGGCTACTTGGCTACATCCCTAGTTAGCGATCCCTAGCCCAGACAGATCATGCTAACTTTCCACACTATCCCTGTATGGTCTATTCTGACTGGCAGCAACTCTCCAATCCTCTCTGACTGGGTTCAGACAACATAATTATCCACATGCAAGGGTTGGATATGGGTTGTGTGTGGGTTGTCATTGAACTGTGGGTTGTTGTTGAAACGTGGGTTATCATGTTGTCTGAACCCAGCCGATAACAAACTATGGTGAACAACCCACAGTTCACAACCCAACGACAAACCATGGGTTCTCTTCATGCGTTGTTCATGGTTAGTAGGCCATGGCTTGTTAGCGCAGCTGGGTTCAGACAACACGATAACTCACATTTCAACAACAACCCATGGTTCAACCATTGAGCATGGGTTATTGTGTTATCTGAATCCAGCCACTGAGAGGCTTTACCCTGCCCTGCTACCCAAGATCCTTTGTAACTAGAGATGTCATGGATTGAGTAGGGATGGACAAATCTGCTTTCTGGAATGTTTGCATTCTAAAAATATGTTACATACTATTTCCACATCTGTTTGTTCCACCCTGTTTCCACATTTGTTTGTGAATGCGTTGTTTTTTTTAAAGTCCGCATGGATATTTCCCTAATGCATACATTTTCTTTTGCAAGCTATTTGCCCTGATATATGCCTTTCTACATGCTAATGTATGCAATTTTATATACAATTTCCCTTAACAGATGCATTTTTTAATCGGAGAACTATACTGCAAGATCTAGAGAAGCTGGGGGGGGGGGGAAGGATAATTAATTGCATTCCAGTTCACAGACTAGTTTAGGAAGTGCAAATTAGGTTGATTTGCATTGAAATGTCAACCAAACAAATTTCTCCCCCAGCCCTCAGATTTAACTTAGGCTTTTCTGCATGCAAAGTGAACTACAGCTCATTCCAACAACCTCCAGCATCTTTAAAAATATTACCTCTTCTATACCAGTAGTGTCACCTCCAACATCCTTGGGGAGCAAGATAATCATACTGAGGTCTTTACAATCATAGGGCATCTCAAGCACTTCAATCTGTGCATCTTCGAAGCTGGCATATTTAAATCTTCCATGCTGAAACATCATTGGCACCATTTTGCTCTCATTCTGTAACAAGGCAGGACACATAAATGCAATATGCAATTGCATATTTGTCTTCATTCTAATACAGCGGTCACACTGTAAAATGGTGCTATAGTGGAGACTACATTTTACATCTCTTTGGATTGTCTAAACAGTTTTGCCTTGGATTCTTTCCATCCATAATTACACCAGAAGAAGAAAAGAACTTCCAGGTAAGTGGGTATAGGATTGCAGCCTAAGGGTACAATCCTATCGATTGCGCCCTTGATGCTCGTAAGCCTCCGAACTCGGAGGTTTACAAGCATCCATTGCAGAGCAGGAGGAGTGGTGGAGGCGATCTCCGCCTTCCTGCTCCTCTCGCTCTGCAATTCAGCTGGACGGCTGATTTTGGCTGTCTAGCTGCAGCACTTTGGAAGGGGAGGGAAGAAGGCTGGAGTGCCATCAGGATACCTTGTATCCTGGCTACCCCAGTCTCTTCACCTTCCCCCGAGCCATCCCCTTTACTCCCTCTCTGAGGTCGATTTCACGACCTCGGAGAAGCAGCCGGAGTGGTTCTTTCCGCACCAGCTGCAAGTGGGGAGGGGGACAGGAGCGCGGATTCCCAGCCCCAAGGTTGGAGCTGTGGCTCTGACTTCGGATCTGGGAATCCGAAATACCCTATGGCCCCTAGACATGGTCTAGGGGGCCATTGGATCACTCTCTAAAAGTGATTGCACTATAAGCCAATCCTATAAAGGAGATTACATCTCTTTGGATTTTCTAAACAGTTCTGCTCTGAGTTCTTTCCATCCCCATAGTTTTACTTTTCCTTTCATTTCTTTCCAGAAACATTACAGATTTATGTTATTCATTATCTTATGTCTGAACTCCCAGAATCTCCTGCTATTACAAGGCCATCTTTTATAAGAACTAAAGGCAAAATACTGGTTTAAGCACAGAAAGGATCATCTCGATGACATTTCATTTTCTTGGAAATTGGTGCAGTGTGAGAAATTAGAAATACAATGCTATTGAGCAAAAAGAAAAAAGAAAAAGTGGCACAAAATCACAAAAGTGCCTGCCTGCCCAACATTTCAGAGATGAACTCCTTCCTCGGGGGCTACCTGCATTAGTCTAAAACTGCTTGTCACAAGGGTTTTTTGACTAGTGCAGGTAGCCGCTGAGGAAGGAGTTTATCTCCAAAACTTTGGGCAGACTGGAAAATGCACTTTTGTGATTTTGTGTCACTTGTTTTCCTTATCGCTTGGTGCCTCCCAGGTTTTGGCAATGCTGTTAAGCAACACTGTTTTCAGAAATGGCAAAAAAACCCCACACTAGACAGCTGCCCTGATCCCTTGCTACATAAAAACCATCAGCAAACATGCCTACAATAAGCAGTCTCTGGCTATGGCTATGGTAGCTGGTGTAGTGTTACTTGGAAAGCACAGCTAGAGTGTATGTGGGAAAGTTCACAAGCATGCAGCATATAATAAAAGAGATGTTTCGGAGGAGGAGCTCTACACCAAAGGAAAATGCAATGTGGTCATTCGAACTAGGTCTAGTTTTACCCATCGCTAGAGTCTACACAATTTTTTAGAATTTCCTCCTTTTATAATATTCCTTTTGTAATTTTATCCTGGAAGACAATCTTACTCGGTCACGAGTGATCGCCTACTACTACTAATTTTGCTCATGGAGGAAATTGTTCTTTTGTATGCTGATGTCATCCTGCACATCCCTCCCTCAATTTGAAATGGGGATATAATCTTGTTTGCCATTTCCCTTGCTGCTGTCTCCCCTTAATTGCTGGAATATTTGATTTTTTGGAACTGCCTCACTGCCACTTAAACTTTGCCACCAGAGCCCACTGTGCCACTAAGAAACCAGACACCATCCACCGTAGCCTTCTCCAATTTGGTGCCCTCCAGATGTTTTGGACTATACTTCCCAGCATTCCTGACCATTGGCTATGCTGGCTGGGGCTAGTGGGAGTTGAAGTCCAAAATATCTGGAGGGCACCAGGTTGGGGAAGATCACTTTTATCCTCTGTATATGTGCTTGTTGCAGCTGGGGAAATTTGGGGAAGGAGGGAGCAAAGGGCTGCTCCTGTGAGGATGAAGTTAGGAAAAGACAAGAAGATTTCAGGCAACGCAGTGCCATGGTATTGTCACCATCTCATGAAGAGGAATTTGCATCTATACAGACAGTTTATCTGTTGTTTCCAGTAACAAGTCATGCCGGGGTTACTGTATGCAGGTTACCCCCGTATTTCCATGCTGTAAGAGCACAAGGTTGGCTTTATGGTGGGGCTCTTCACTATAGACTCCCAGCTGGTCCCATATGCTGTGTGGTGAGAATATAAGAAGCTACCATCCTGCACTGCAATGTCTGGAACCACTAAGATGAGGCTAGTGGAGGCAGGAGAAGGTCACACAAATGACCAACCAAAGAAGAACTTTGTGCAGGACAGAATGGAAAGAGGTAGGAAGCTGTGATTTGTTAACTTGCTGACCCCAATCCAGCTTTATAGTAGTAGTTTTAGCTGTTTATAAAACACCTAAAGCCACTAGATGCTGTACCAAAATAAAAAATAAAACAGGCTCTGCTGACAGGCTTAGATTAGAGTCTAAAGGTAAATATAGTTGCATGCTGGAATATAGTAAATGCATACAGGATGGTTTATTGTCATTTTATAGTTTTATGATGAATTGTGTGATTGATGCATTGTATCCCACCCTGAGATCTACTGATATAGGTTGGGTTAGAAATATTTAAATAAAATAAACTATTTTATTTTTGTTTATACAGCCTTTCATCAACCCCATGATTATATTCATTGTGTGCCTGAATCAATATATCAGTTGAAATGGCAGAAGAAGAACCAGCCAGATGGGCGATTAACAAATATAATCAAACAAACAAACAAACAACAGAGCAGAACTGACCAGCTGAGGAACAATAATGGGAACAATTTACCCATGGAAGAGAAGGGAATGTATTTACGCTTACATTGCTGGGTATACTGTACTTACCTTACTTAGCCTAAAAGGAGATTGTTTTGTATTTTCTTCCTTAAATTTGGACAACCACTTTCCTTTGAAGTAGATGGCATTCACTAGCACCAGAACAGCTGAAGGATCCAGAGAACCAGTAGGGAAAAGGTCCTTGATTTTGCCTTTTGTGGGAAAGTGATTCAAAGAAAGTGAGTGACCTTTGAAGCAACACCTCTGTGTGAATAATAATTTCTAAGATGCAGTCGCCCCAGATGGGTTGTGAAGGGTCAAGTTACAAATAAATAAAATAAAAAGACTATGCAAGAGCAAACCAAAAGAAGTCTGAACTATCTTTCTTTAACTTCATTTAAATTGAAAAGCAAGGTATATAACCCTTGACAGTTTTCCAAAAGGTTTGGGTTGCAATGACTGCCATATTTAAAAAAAGGCATCAAGCCAATGGATGCTTCCCTTCCATTTGTTTGATTTTCAGGCATCAGCAGCAGCTTTGGATCTTCCTGCTCAATTCAAGAAGTGTATAAGGTAAGCATGGTCTGGGTGATCGTTTGCAAATTGAGTACCTGGTGCAGGTGAACAGAGGGTGAATTGGGTTCCTTGCAGGAAAAAAGGTGGGGTATAAATATAATAAAACAAACAAACAAATAAATAAATAAATGAAACCACAAGTAAACCTTGCTGTAGGAGTGGGGGAAAGCTCACTCTGTGCAGGCAGCCCACCTCTGTTCAGCTGACATCCCCCACAGCCTGCGACCCCGCTTTCCCTCCCCCCAAGTATAAAAAAGATTCCACTTGGGGGGAAGGGACAGTGGTAACAGTGGTAACACAGGTGGGTGGAGGGTTCCGGTGTACCGGGGAAAGGCCTCAGGCTTTTCTGCCAGCCGGAAACAACATGTGCAGTATCTTTTTGCACCAGGCCACCATTCCAGGCGAGAAACGATACCAAGGAGAAGCACAAGCCCCATCATTCCAGGTGGGGAAAGGTCTGTGAGCATTTGCCACAAATTGTCATAGGCTGCAACTGGTTTTTGGGCTTGAGCACTTTTGTGCTTACGCATCACAACCATTGAATGAGGAGCATATGTGAGAAAGAGATGTCTTGTAGACATGCAAGAGTTTATCAGTGTTTGCAACTGACTCAAAAAAGTTTGGCTTTTAAAAGCCAATACCTTACTGTTTGTTTGAGTTTCAACCCATGAGTTAATCTTCTCTCTGGCTTCCTCATTAGAATGCGCAAAATCGACTCTTTCCGGCTCAGCATGGTACAGTTCCTTAATGCAACGTACGTATTTCTGAAAGGTATGGAAGAAAATATTATATAAGCACTGAGAGGTTCTGACTTACTGAAGATGCTAAAAATGGAGAAATGTTATTACATTTTTGTTATTGTAATCCTTTCACAGGACTGCTGACAGAACCTACAGTCTTTCTTGATTTCCACTAGGTGGCAAAGTCTACCAAGAGACCAACAGGACTACATTTTCTCCCATTTGTTGTTGTATCCTTTCCCCACCAAATGTTTTCTCAGGAGGACACATGTAACCTGAATCCTGAGCAAGAATGAACTTTATGAGCATCAGCGTAGTCTCTGTGCCAACCACCCTTTCTCTTTGTTCTACAGAACATCCATGTAACATCTTTTTTTTTTTAGTGCTCCAAACACCTGAGCCTGATATGTACAGTTTGAATGCAGCCTGCCAAGATTTTAAGACTAGATAATCCAGTGTGTTCCTGTCCCTGTAGAAGTAACCAGTTCACACAAAAGGTTTCCCATACAGTCTTATATCTGGTGGGTACATGAGCAAGTTAGGAAAAAATGTTACTTGTTTGTGTGAATTGGTCCTATGTTTCTCAGGTGAAACTAGATGTTACAAGGGAAGCACAGGGTTTCCAACCCTGTATTTCCCTCATAAGGCAAATGTGCAGAGGCTGGTGGGGGGAAGACCTTCAAGGGAGTATTGATGGTCAGGAGGAGGTCCTTTACGCTTCCCTTGCTCCCCTCTAAATGCCCCAGGCTATTTTAAATACTTTTTAAATCCAGCCAGTGTGGCATAGTGGTTAGAGTGTTGGACTGGATCTCGGGAGATCCAGGTTCTAGTTCCCGCTTGGCCATGAAACTCACTGGGTGACTTTGGGCCAGTCACTGACTCTCAGCCTAACCTACCTCACAGGGTTGTTGTTGTGAGGATAAAATGGAGAGGAGGAGGAGGATTATGTAAGCCACCTTGGGTTCCTTGCAGGAAAAAAGGCGGGGTATAAATATAATAAAACAAATAATAAATAAATAAATAATAAATAAATGAAACCACAAGTAAACCTTGCTGTAGGAGTGGGGGAAAGCCCTAGGGCAGGGGTGGTACTAGGTACCTAAAAGATCTGGGGCACAGCACAGGCCCATAGGATAAAAATCTGTACAAATTTGCATGTACTAATTGACATATGCAAATATATGTACATAATTAGAAATAATACTATAATTTAAATTTTATAGAAGGCAAGCTAATTAACCTCTTGCTTGCTTTTAGGACAGAACTGTGCAATGTCCCAAATTGTGCTTGCTTAAAACTTACCCTCCATGCACCCACACACCTTGGTCTTTCAGGCCCAAATCCAGATGGGGAGGAGGGAGTGCCTGGGACCAGCAAGGAGCCCTGTGGCACCTTAAACATTTACCAATTAATACAGGCCTGTGGCTCACGCTGGCTCAGCTTGTCTGAGTGTGGAAAGCTAAGCAGGGTCAGGCCTGGTTATTACTTGGATGGGAGACCCCTCCTCTAGTTTCCTGCATTGAGCAGGGGGTTGGACTCGATGGCCTTGTAGGCCCCTTCCAACTCTATGATCTATGAAATTACAAACTGAACATGACACACTGGCAACCTGGAAGAGTGTGGGAATGTATTGTAGACCATAATAACCCATGTTCTTAGGCTGCAAACTTACACAGTTACTAGGGAGTAATCCCCATTAAACATAGTGGGATTTACTTCTGAGTAAATCCTTAGCTGCTTGTTCCCCCTCCCCCCATCGCCAACAAGCACAACAACAGCACCTCATGCCTGGAAGAAGTTACTTTGTGCTCCTGGTCCCCAGACCAGGTGAGGAGGCAGAGAGAACCACTGCCAAAGGTGGCTCCACATTTTATTTCAAATACTTTATTGTGGTAGTTTCTGTGATTCTAGAACACAGGGGTGTGTTTAGTTTAGGGGTTGTTTTTTTTTTTTTTTTTTTTGTTTTTTTACAGTTCTTGGGTTCTAACTTCTTGAAATCCTAAACTTTAAAGCAAATGTTGCAGTATTAAGTTTCTAGGAACCTCATCGTCATACAATTCTTAATCTACCAAAATGCATAGTTGGATACCTTTATTAGGACCAACCAAAAATCCTAAAAAAGGTATTCCTCAACTGTGGAATATGGGTTTGGGAATGGGAACATTCATTTGTGATGATAACCTGTAGTTCTGTCCTCAGTTGGAGAAGCATATGCAGCTACTAATGCTATCATTTACTACAGCAATACGGTAAGTCTATTGCCAACCTGGGACTTGACCATAAGACCACACCTAAAAGCCTAACTTGCTACTCAGACTGGCACTTAGGGAAGAAAAAAAACACTTAGGCTGCAATCCTATACCCACTTACCTGGGAGTAAAAGCCCCCCCTGAACTCAATGAGTAGATATGCATATGACTGCATGATTAGTGCATGAAATCCTCCTTCAGCTTACCTGAACAAATGGAAAATCAATTAATCCATATAGTCTGTTGGCAATACGTAGCACATATTTGTTGGTGGGTTTGTTGAGTTGCGATAATAAGGCTTGGAACTGAGAATGAACACCTCCAGGTTTATCACACTGAGAGTCTGTAGGGTTCTGGAAACAAAGGAAGAATGTGTTTGGCAGGCCAAGCTTAGTGTTTGTCATATAGATACGTCCCTTCACATAGTCCTGGTTCAGACGACATGACAACAACCCACCCTGGTGACAAGCCACAGTGGGTGGGTGGGTTGTTTTGCGAAGTACCCACAATGAGCCCGACAGACGATCGGGCTCATTGTGGGTACTTCGCTCCCTCCCCCCCTCCTTCCTCCTTGTTCCTCCAGGTGGTATCCCACATGTCCCCTCTCCTCTCCTGACAACCGTCTCCTCTCTCTGACAGCCGTGATCGCAAGCCAATTTTGGCTTGCCATGGCTGTCAGAGAGTCCCCATTGCACAAAGGGCTCGTGCCCTGAAGTGCAACAGGGTCAGCTTCCAGCCTTGACTGGGAGAATGTGCAGGGGGGCTGCCTACTGCCCCTAAAGAGGAAGAATAAAAAAAAGTATTTGTCCTTTGTCATGCAACGGGGACTACAGAAGAACGCCTACCTCTTGCGCATTATTTCCCTGTTTTATGTCCATTGTTCAAGAGACCTGCACAGTCAAGGGTTTTTTTTAATGTATTAGCCAACCAGGCTGTTGCACACACCCATAAAACATACAATACACATAATTAAAAGATTAATTATATTAATCTTCTTTGCCCCTGTCGCGCAAACAGGGCTCGTGCCCTGAAGCACAATGGAGAGGATGGGGGAGCTGATCGGGCACCGCTCCACACTGCTGCCCTGTCCTCGAAAAAATAACCCACTATGGGTGACACGGGCTGTGTTTGCATGACATGACAACCCACCCACGCTGAAAAGCCATTGTGCGTTGCTGTGTCGTCTGAACCAGGTCATAACGTCCACCAGACCTCAAAGTAGTGGAGGAATAGTAGCAGCGAACAGGTGACGATGTGAGCAGGCTGATTTTTTAAAAAAATGTTCCATGTTTACATGCACTTTCATCATTTAACACACAGATTGATTGATTCTGATCTACAGTCCACCCCAGACGGAAGGTCCAGGTCAGGATAGGTAATGAGGTAAACATCACATTAAAATACCGTATCATTAAATATCCCCTTCTCCGTGGTGGTTTAACTCTGTATCAGAAAGTGAACCACACAGATAGGTCTTACAATGCTTCAGTAAAATAAAGTAAATCCTTGCACTTTGAGTTTCCAGATGGCGTTTCATAATTAGGGGGTGGCCATTAAGAGCACCTCTTTATGTGCCCTTGTTGTCTGGATGTGATGTGAGAATGGCAATAGAAATATTTAGCAGTACAGCTTCCTCGTATTCCCAGTTCACTCATCCAAGACTGAAGGTTCACTTGGATCTTTAATGCCATACATGCACCTTTAAAATTGGACTGTAGGTGTCATCATTCTCTCTGCTAGAAAAAGCAGCTCTCCAACTAAATAATTTTGTTCTCCCTTCACATTAAAGACAACTGTTACCAGCTGACTCACATTGCATTGTCCTGTTGCAGAGGTGTCTCCAGAGTCTGAAGTTCTGGTGCTCTGAATCTCATTGAAGTGAAACACCTGCAATGTAAAATAGAATATGATTGACTGCTATTGCTATAAATTTGGCTTGTGGCTTTTGGTTTTAGCTGAATCCTTTGCAAGCAAGGTGTTTTATGTGAGGCAAGTAAGTCTAATAATAATCCATTTTTCCTGAGTTTCATTTCACTGAACCTGTTGGATGCATCTCTCTTTCTCTCTTCAGCATAAAACACTGTTCACTCTGGGAATTTCCCAGGGATGGTAAATGAATGTTCCATCAGTAGAACTAGTTTCTGTGAGACATGAAGATTGCAACTATCCTGCAGATTTAAAACTAGAGTTGCTGACAAATTCTACCAAGGCAGATTTCTGTTCCAGTTTTGCAGTTCTGCTTGGGCAAAACCTAATGTGGATTTCACATGTGGAATCTGCCACAGATTCCAAAGGATGGGGAGGGTTTTTTTCCCTATGGTACAGAGTGGGCTTTGCAGACTCTTAGGTTTTATTGCATGGAGTGAACACTCCCCCTGCATGGACTGGGTTCAGAGACAGACAACACGATAATCCATACTCAAGGGTTGAGTATGGGTTGAATGTGGGTTGTTGAACTGTGGGCTGCTGTTGAAAAGTGTGTTATCGTGTTGTCTGAACCCAGCTGAGATAACAAACCATGGTGAACAACCCACAATTCACAACCCAACAACAAGTCATGGGTTCTCTTCATGGGTTGTTTGTGGTTAACAAGCCATGGCTTGTTAGCACAGCTGGGTTCAGACAACATGATAGCCCACATTAAAACAACAACCCATGGTTGAACGACAACCCACCCTCGACCCATACTCAACTCAACCCTTGAGTGTGGGTTATCGTGTTGTCTGAATCCAATCATAGAGTCATCTAGCACGGCATGCAGGCAATCACTTTGCCACTTTAGAACAGTTATTCTCAAAGTGGTCTTTATTTATTTATTTATTAAATTTTTAAATCACCCATCTGGCCGGTCACCTGGCCACCTTTTAGCTGTTGCTTCAGGTACAGTCCTATCCCATAGTTACATAGGGATGGGCACCCTGTAGCCCTCAACCTAATGTCAAAAGTCCTCTGCATGCAAACAGTTCAGACCTCTGGCAAGAGCCTTTGTCCCTTCCCTGGCAATCCCTGAGAGAGAAAAGGGGGTGGCAGAACCACTTTTGGCTCTGCCCCTGCCCCTGCCCCTGCCCATTGCTGGCTTTGGCCCCACTCACCATCAACATGTGCCCCCCCCCAACAGATTTTTCTTGAGGGAATGCAGCCTTTGACAGATAAAAGATTGCCTACCCCTGCCATACCACTTCATGCAACAAATCAATACAGTGGTCACAGCATTTAAAAACTCACATTTGAGGAACCCTTGTTTAAACAGGTGCACCCTGTGCTTGAATACTTCATAACAGTTTAGGAAACTTACCTTTTCTATTTCAGTTGCAGTATCACCTCTGGCACCAAAGACGGTCATGGCCATACCTGCTGAGATGCTCAGAGAAGAGAAGAAGACATTTTTACCAGCATTTCGCTTGTTTAGCTCTGTGAACAGTTCTACACAAAATTTAGCATTGGCAGTACTGAGAGAGTGCATCTTGAGACCAATGACACCCAGGATGTCTATAAACAGACTGTCCTTAAGCTTTTAAAGCATTCAAGAAAAGTGCCGTGTCTCTCATTTCACAATAACCTATGAGGTGTACTTACCTACTTATCTGGGTAATATACAGGATGAACATGGGTGCGGTTAATATTCTTGGAAGAGATTTTCTAAACATGCACACACATGCTGATGCTACAGAAGAACACCTATCTCTTGCACATTATTTCCCTGTTTTGTGTCCATTGTTCAAGAGACCTGCAAATTCAAGGTTTTTTTTAATGTATTAGCCAACCAGGCTGTTGCACACACCCATAAAACATACAATACACATAATTAAAAGAAACAATCGTTAAAAGAAACATTCGATACACATAATTGAAAAAACAAAACAAAATTTAAAAAAACCCAAAGCATTAAAATGGGACCAAATAAGTACACTATCGTGCCTCAGTACTTTGCAATTATTAATTAAAATTTCAAAGCTAATAAACAAATTTAGAAAGGCTTATTTCTCTTTGCCAAGGCCAATTTAACATACTTTGCAGTTTGATAAGATATGTAGTAATCTGTCCCAGCTAAAAGGAAGACAATTTTTCTTAAAGGAGAACTGAAGCATCTTTTAAAACACCAATAAAAGGAAGAAGGTATTGACCTCTCAAATCTGTATACTGTGGGCATTCCAAGAAAAAATGGTGCAAATCCTCTATTAGCCTGCAACCATGGGGCAATTGTCTTTCTACTTTTGGGAGTCCATCATACTGTCCCTGAACTTCCATTAGCTGTACTACAGCATCCAATCTGCATTTATATAAGAGGTCTTTGAGATCATACGGACACTTATGCTGGCAGCTTCCCCGGCGAGGCAGTGAAGTTTTTGTAGTACAATATATTAGAGCAGCAGTTACGCACCACCAACAAGGAGCTAGTTTGGAAGTCAGCTTCAGCTAACCGCCTTGCGACTTCCCACCAAGCGCCACTGTATCCCCTAGCAACCAAATAGCCTTCTGAAAGGGTGGCTCATGATGGCTCAGCTTGTCTGAGTGTAGAAAGCTAAGCAAGGTCAGGCCTGGTTTGGTGCTGTCTTTGTAACTCCCTTTTGAGCTGTCTATATTCCAAGTCAAACCAGGGATTGGAATTCCTTAGGCCACAGGTCCTCTGTCGGACTTCTTGAAATAAGAACGGTCGGAGCGCCGAGATTATATGAGAATAATTGTCAAACGCCTCATTGATATTATTGGGGTTTATTTTTCACTCTAGAAAGTTGTTCAGAATACAGCAAAGAATCTAAGGCTTCCAGGTTCACATTAGCCCATTTAATTCGATATTTAAAATTGTCTGGAATAGAGGCTGGATACTCAGGAACTTGGGTAGACTTCATCTCCTGAGGGCAGTCCACCAGGAGGACAATTGGCTGATGGTCGCAAGTCGGATAGGAGTCCACTTTAAAGAGCAAGATTACTTCAAGCAATGCAGATGTAACTGCCAAATAATAGTCCACCTCGCTGGCTCCTAAATGATTAATAAAAGTGTAATTTGGTCCTATTCATACATTAAAATCCCCCCTGAGAAAGGCCTTTAGGGTGTTGAAGCTCCAGTGTAAGTAGATATTCATCTAGGTCAGGGCTCTCCAACCCTGGGTCCCCAGATGTTGCTGGACTACAGCTCCCAGAATACCTTGCCATTAGCCATGCTGGCTGGGTATGCTGGGAGCTGTAGGCCAGCAACATCTGGGGACCCAAGGTTGGAGAGCCGAGCCCTGATCTAGGTGCTCCCAAATATTTTCAGGGTAGTACCTAGAGTTCCAAGGTGGGATATAAGCATTTATCACCATGAAGGAGGTTGTTTCAAGCTTAATAAAAAAACTGCCATTGCCCATGGGCCCAGGCTGCCTATTAAGTGGGATTCTATTCTATTTGTGTTGGCCATAGCACATGTCAGACCGCCCCAAGGGCACCCCTTGTGGCTGGAAGGAGTTGCAGGGATGGAATAAGTTATGAAATCATTAAGACATATATCTCCAAGAGACCATGTTTCCTGGAGGGAAATAATATCAAAATGGTTGAGGTACTTCTGAAATGAAATATCAAATTTCTTATTGTGCCAGCCAGAAATGTTCCAAGATAAGCATTGAAGAGACTCTCCACGCATTGAATTTTGTCACTTGGGAATTTGTGAGGGGCTCTGTTCTATCGGAGGGTTCAGGTCCTCAACATCCCTTGTATGTATAACTGGGCTCTTACAATATATGTCAGAATTATCTAAGGTGTTTGGATGGTCCGTGGGAGTGATATAAAAGTTAGTTTCAGTCGCAAAACTATAAAATTGCCTAGTAATGAAAATAATGGTAACAAAACATTCTTCTTTCTCCTTCAAGGAACCAAATGCTACCAGTTGTTTACAATGATTAGTTAACATGGTTTGAACCTTGCTATTTTAAAGCCAACTTTAAAAGCCAGCTTTATGGGAATATGGAGAATGCAAGTCAGCAACCACATAGTCACAGTAAAGTGCTGCACTACAGGGATAATGTTTGATTGATTAAATCTGGATAATAAGATATACAGGCGCACTGCAGTAATTGGACACTTTATAGGAAGCAAAAGGCCAGAAATCTGTAAAGTTGTCATCATGGAGAGGATAAAAGGTTTGAGAATTGGACCTTTCTTGGATGAGATCAACCTTCCCTAACCTGGGGCCTCCAGATGCTTTGGACTACTACTTCCAGTATTCCTGACTGTTGGCTGGGGCTGATGAGAGTTGAAATCTAAAACATCTGGAGGGGACCAGATTGGGGAAGGCTGGGTTACATCTTGTATGTAAGTGTGTTGAAATCTTGCCAGGGAGGCATCAGTTTGCCTCCATTCTGTCCCCATCACCTTGGCTCCAAGTCTCTGTCTCCTCTATAATGTTAGTGGGCAAAACCTGACATATTAGGGCAGGTTACATTTGTAAGACCAGTTGATACCCCCTATTGACATGGAAAAGAGAATGTCCCAGCCCTCTATATGCTGGTCTGGGAACTGTTGAAAGTGCTAAGTGCTAAGGCCAAATCTCCCATGCTTTGTAATTCAATCAGGACAACACCTTGCCTGTCCGGAATTGGCTATTGAGAGCTCTGAGCCATGGGACTGTAGGTGAGAAGCTGCTTCTGGAGACCTTCTGCAAGCAAGGCATGTGCTCTACCACTGAGCTATGGCCGCACTCTGGGAGCCATAGATTCTGAACTATGTGATACATGGCTCCTGTCAAATAGATATATATATAGAATGAGTGATATATATGTATCACTCATTCTATATACTGCTTTTTCATCAGCTTCCAAGCATAAGACTCAATCATGGGTGTGATCTCCCCAGTTACAAAAAGTAACTCATGTGAATCATACTTTATTTTGCATGCATATGATTATATTCCTGTGTAACATATTCAAGATGATGCAATTCAGTTGTGCCAGATAGATCTTTTTAAGAAGCACAGAAATAGAACCCTTCCCACTTCATTTCTTCCAGGCAATAGAGTAAAAATTTATTGATGTGAGCATGGAGTTCTGCAGTGCAAAAAAATCTTGTTTTAGTCTTGAACACACTAGGTCAGTGTTCTCCAACCTTGGGCCCCCAGATGTTTTTGGCCTACAACTCCCAGCATGCTCAAGGTTGGAGAACACGGCACTAGGTGGCATTAGGCAAACCACTGTTCTCTCAGCATATGAAATATACAGATAATAATACTGATCAACTTTACATGGCTGGTATAAGGATGATTGAGATAATACACATGAAGCACTCCAGACTAGGACTGGGCCAAATTTTTGATAGTTTGAAAGTTCAGCCAAAATTTGGGGTGGGGTTTCAGGGGAAATGGGGGTGAAACCACCTTCCCACTTTGCATTTTGGGGTTCTCAGGGCACTTTGCTGCCTGAGGCAAAGGACAAGATGGTGCCTCCTTCCATTCCACATGCAGGAACCATCTGGACTGGCACCTGACACTGGCAATGGGATTGCAGCCTCACCCAAGGGCACAATGCTAGTTTAGGGATCCAGGACAGGCTGTATGGCACACACAGCTGTGTCCTCCAAAAGAGGGGAATGGCTAGGGGCTGCCACTGCCACACCCCAGCGTCTGCCAGCTGAGGTGGTTGCCTCACTCTGCCTAATGATGGGGCCAGCCTTGTGGTTTGTGTAGTGTTGGAGGGAACTCACCAGAACTCCTCACAGTTCCAAATGGCTGTGGGCTGCCATTTCTCCCCTTCAGAACAGGGTATTCTATGAAAAATAAAATGGGGGCTACCAGTCTATCAGAACTCAGGAACTCTGGTGAGTTCTCCTCCCATCAAACTCACATGGCTTCCCTCTCCAAAATTACCGAAATACCCCACTCCCCAATTTTACAGCCTGAAAATGGGGTCATGAAATTGAGTGGGGTGGAGATGCATTTTAGCCTAGCCCTGCATTGATCAATCAAAACCTCTATAGAAATGCTAAGTATTATTTAAGGAGTTGTAAAACTCTAGAATATTTTGTATATGCCTGAGAATGATACTACACAGTGTCTAGGATTGTTCGGATTCCCAACTCTGAGCTTGGAAAATCACTCCAACCTTAAAACTGGGGATCTGCACTCAGATCCACCTCCCCACCTTGCAGCTGGTGCAGAAACAGTCAGAAAGACGCTTTGCAACCTCAGAGAAGGGGCTTAAGAGGCATTACGGGAGGCAGGGCAGGAAGGAGAGGAGAGCACCATGGCCAAGAATCCTCCAAGTTTGGAAGGTTATGAGTATCCCCATAGGATTGTGCCCTCTCAGTCAAGGAAACTGAATGTTTCCCCTGAGTTTTGTTTTGTTTTGAATGCAAAGAAGCAGCTGCTACAAGCTATGCTAAAGATTGGATATGTATGCCAAGGAGAGGCAGTGCTTGTCTCTTTCTCTGCAAGTTCTTTTAAAAAGCAAAATAACCTCCTCCAAGCTGCTTTTTGCCCTGGGGTGAAAGATAAAAGTATCCTTATTATTTCCCTTTTCTGAGGTGAACATCAGCTTAGAGAGGGCAGTTCTGATAAGAAAAACAGCCCTCTCTAAGGGAAAGAAATAAGCACCCCCTCTGCTCCTGTGCATTAATTTCATTCATTCATTGCATTTCTATACTGCCCAAGAACCAAAGCTCTCCTGGCAGTTCACAGCATGATAAAACATCTATAAAACCTTTAACGTTGCATTCAAGAATTTAAGACTGGCCAGATGGGCGATTAACAAATATAATAAAAATAATAATAATAATAATTAAAAAAAACAATTAACAATAAAACGACCAGGGCCTAATAAAACAACAACAACAACCAAAACCTAAAATACTATTCCTATCTAGATTGTAGCTTCTTAAGGTTAAAAAAAAGAGTACCGGTAATTCAAGGAAAACATTCATGGAACTGAGCATCACTTGTAGTTTGACCCTTAGAGATACATTTTATGTCTTTAGCGTGATAAATAATAAGCATTCTCCTTTTCTTGCATTTAAAACAGCTATAACATATTGTAGCTAAGATAAGCATAGCTAAAACAGATTTTAGGATAATGACTGCCTCTAGTAGTGACATTAATTGATGCATGAAAGACTATACAGATCTTTACCTAATTTGGAGCTGATTCTACTATTGTGTAGTTGCCTCTGTGAGGTGGAGCATGTGGGACTTATTATTATTATTATTATTATTATTATTATTATTATTATTATTATTATTTACAGTATTTGTATACTGCTCCATATCAAGCAGATTCCAGAGTGGTGAACAATAAAAAGACAAAAGCAGATAAAAGAAACAAAAACAATACATTGAAAACAAACTAAAATTACACTGGTGGTTGAAGAGCAGAGAAGGCTTCCTGGAACAAGGAGGTCTTCAGCAGGCACCGAAAACAGCACAGTGTTGGAGACTGGCTGACCTCCAGAGGCAGGGAGTTCCACAGAAATGGAGCCACCACACTGAAGGCCCTTCTCCTGGTGGACTCCAATCGGGCCAAAGGTCCATGAGGAACCACCGGGAGCATGCCATCTGATGACCTCAGTGACCGGGCAGGTTGGTATGGGAGGAGGCACTCTCTCAGGTAACTTGGTCCCAAGTTGTTTCAGGCTTTGTACACAAGTACCAGAACCTTAAACCTGACCTGGTACTCAATAGGTAGCCAGTGCAGTTCCTTCAGCAAAGGAGTTGCATGCTGAAAAGGGGCAGTTCCTGACAATAACTGGGCTGCTGCATTTGCACTAGCTCCAGCTTCCGGAATCCGGAGCAGCCTTAAGGGCAGTCCCACATAGAGCACATTGCAGTACTCCAGTCTTGAGGTTACTAGCACCTGCATCACTGTGGCAAATCTATCCCTGTCCAGGAGAGGCATATAACGTCTTTACCAATCCCAAAAGCTGCTGCGGCTTGGCTGGCTCAGAGTCATCTACCGGAATTAAAACTTCTGGGTTTGCATGTATACGTTGCCAACCTTCCTCCACAAAATCTGCATTTTGAGAAATGATCACCCTGGCATTCCCTCGTGAAAACCTCCAGGATTTCCCAGTGCCAGCATATCCCACAAAACGCAACCTTTGTGATCTCTGTTCTCCCTTCCTTCTCATTGATTTGGGAATATGCACGTATGCAAAACTACCCCAGACTCGAAGGTGGCCAAGCTCCGGAGCCCTGTTAAATAGCTTTGTATACGGTATATTATCAATCACCATAGACCAGGTTCTGTTGCACAGGTAGTTGGCTGCAAGGATTGCTTCACCCCAAAAATGCGAGTTTGTGCTTAGACCAGCGTCAGTTAACAAACATCTCATTATTTGTTGAAGATCCCTAATTTTCCCAGACACAATACCAGTATCTGTGACCTTGTGCATTATACCATTTGTTTTCATGAACTTTGGAAACTCTCCGCTCAAGTACTCCCCACCCCGGTCTGTCTGTAGAGTACGTACTTTCGTGTTGAACTGCCGCTCTGCATATGCTACCCAGTCACGGAACACAGAAAAACACTGAGCTTTTTGCTTCACCAGATACACCCATGTGAACTTGGAATACTCATCCATAATCAGTACCACATATCTTGCACCACCTTCACTGGGTTTGAAGGGGCCACACACATCGGAATGCACCAGCTCAAACACTTCATTGACCTGCCTGTTTGATTTTCTACTTATTGGCTGCACCCTAGATTTCGCTTGTTTGCACACTGCACAGTTTAGATACTTCTTGCACCCTTTCAATGTAACCCCAGTACAAGACTCAGCAGTCTTCTGAATTACACCAAATCCGGAATGCCCTAATTTCCTGTGAAATGTGTGTAAACATCCATCGTGTAACGGTGTATTATTAATCATGGCAATGTGGGGAGACAACACATATAGCCCATTTACCAGGGAGGCTTTGGCAGCAAGCTTCCCACCTTTGAGTATTTCACAGCCAGCTTTTGTGAATACCACCTCATACCCATCATTGGTTAAACAAGATACAGACAATAGGCTATAGTCTAAATTGGGGACACACAGAACATTCTCCATCTCTGTTTCTAGATAGGGTACTTTGCATTTCCCCTCACCCACAATAGGACACGTGCTCCCATCAGCCAACGTTACAGTGTGACTACTGCTTTCTTTAGACACTTTGTTAAACAATACAAAAGGCAAAGACGAGTTAGAAATTGTCTTGGAACTCCCACTATCAAGAATCCACCTTGATGTAGGCTGACTTACATTCACCCTCACAGTGGCAGACACAGAGTTACTACAACGTCCATCTTCCTGGGGTTGTTTCTTCCTCTGTGGACCGCCCTTCTGCAAGCCCGTCTTACAATGTCTTTTGATGTGTCCTGGCTGCCCGCATCTGAAGCACCTACGCACGCTCAAAGCTGCCTCCGTGTCTTCTCCGGCATTTCTCGGTTGCTCTGCGCTGTTGCTGTAACCCGACCACTCCTCGGCCTGAATTCCTTCGGATGGAGGGAGCTGTCATCTGTTTATGCTGCTGCTGTTTCACTTTTCTCCTCTCCTCTTCTTCCAGGAGACGGCCAGCAAGATAATCCATGGTAAGATCGTCTTCTGGGAGCGAAGCAACGCTACTGACCAGCAAGTCCCAGCTCTCATCCAGGGATGACAGAACGATCTGGACTTGGTGGATTTCTTCATATCTCTAACCCCGCTCAGCAAGCTTCATCAGCAGCTCCTGTATCGCTTGCAAATGGTCAGAAACTTTCTCCCCGGGCAGCAACTGCTTCCTGTACAGTTGCCGTGCCAACAGGATTTTACAACTTGCAGAGTCCCGAATATGTATCCTCCTGAGAGTAGCCCAGCAGTCGGCGGCATTCTCCAGCGATCTGACATGCAAGAGTTGTGCATCTGACAGAGACAGCACAATCATTGCATGAGCCCTCTGCATCCGTCTGCTCTCTTCAGGGGTTGGGTCGTGCGGGGGATTGACAACAGCTATGTCCCATAAATCCTCCCGCATCAGGAGCATTCTGGTTTTGAATTCCCAAGCCAGGTAATTCTCACCCGTCAGCTTGTCCACCACCACTCCCGGGTACTGTTGCACCACCGCCATCGGAACGCCGTCCACGGTCTGCACAGGGGGAGCTGGTTCTGGAATTCTTCCCTCCTCTATCTCCAGAGGATCACTCTTTATCGCCGTCTGTTCTTCCAGCTTTTCAGGGTTTGCTGCCAGAGAAGGACCAGCGATACAAAGCCCTAGCCAGGAACTTTGCAGCGATCAAAACTTCTCAGCACCCAAACAAAAACACCTCACTGGACCTTTGCCAAAAACAAAACTCATAGAATCATAGAATCATAGAATCATAGAAAAGTAGAGTTGGAAGGGGCCTACAAGGCCATCGAGTCCAACCCCCTGCTCAATGCAGGAATCTAGGTCAAAGCATCTCTGACAGATGTCTGTCCAGCTGCACCTTGAATGCCTCCAGAGTGGGAGAGCCCACAACCTCCCTAGGTAGTTGATTCCATTGTCTTATTGCTCTGACAGTCAGGAAATTTTTCCTGATGTTTAGGTGGAATCTAGGTTCCTGTAACTTGAGCCCATTATTCCGTGTCCTGCAAACTGGGATGAACGAGAAGAGATCTTTGCCCTCCTCTGTGTGACATCCCTTCAAATACTGGAAGAGTGCGATCATATCTCCCCTCAGTCTCCTCTTCTGAAGGCTAAACATGCCCAGTTCTTTCAGTCTCTCCTCATAGGGCCTTGTTTCCAGTCCCTTTATCATCCTTGTTGCCCTCCTCTGAACCCTCTCCAGTTTGTCTATGTCCTTCTTAAAGTGAGGTGCCCAGAACTGGACGCAGTACTCAAGATGAGGCCTAACCAGTGCCGAGTAAAGGGGAATTATCACTTCCCGCGATTTGGAAGCTATACTTCTATTAATACAGCCCAAAATTGCATTTGCCTTCTTTGCAGCCACATCGCATTGCTGGCTCATATTCAGTTTGTGATCTACCACAATTCCAAGATCCTTCTCACTTGTAGTATTGTTGAGCCAAGTGTCCCCCATTCTGTAACTCTGCATTTGGTTTCCTCTCCCTAGGTGCAGCACTTGGCATTTATCCCTATTAAATTTCATTCTGTTGTTTTCGGCCCAGCGCTCCAGCCTATCGAGGTCACTTTGAATTTTGTTTCTGTCTTCCAGAGTATTAGCTGTTCCACCCAACTTTGTGTCATCTGCAAATTTGATAAGCATTCCCTGTACCTCCTCATCCAAGTCATTAATAAAAATGTTGAAGAGCACCGGGCCCAGGACCGAGCCCTGTGGTACCCCGCTCGTTACCTCTCCCCAGTTTGAGAAGGAACCATTGATAAGCACTCTTTGAGTCCGATTCTGTAGCCAATTGTGGATCCACCTGATAGTTGTTCCATCTAGCCCACTCTTAGCTAGCTTACTAATCAGGATATCATGAGGCACTTTGTCGAAAGCTTTGCTGAAGTCCAGGTATATAATGTCCACAGCATTCCCACAGTCCACAAGGGAGGTTACCCGATCAAAAAATGAGATCAGATTAGTCTGACAGGATTTGTTCTTGACAAATCCATGCTGGCTTCTAGTAATCACTGCATTGTTTTCAAGGTGCTTGCAGACTGACTTCTTTATAATCTGCTCAAAAATTTTCCCGGGGATTGATGTCAGACTGACTGGCCTATAGTTCCCAGGTTCCTCCTTCTTGCCCTTTTTGAAGATGGGAACAACATTTGCCCTCCTCCAGTCATCTGGCACTTCACCTGTCCTCCATGATTTCTCAAAGATAATAGACAGTGGTTCTGAGAGTTCTTCTGCCAGTTCCTTTATTACTCTAGGATGCAGCTCATCAGGCCCTGGAGATTTAAACTCGTTCAGAGTAATCAGGTGCTCCTTGACCATTTGCCTATCAATCTCAAGCTGCAATCCTGCCCCTTCAGTCTGCACTTCAGGTTTGCCAGGGGGGTCATAGACCCTCTTTTGGGAGAAGACCGAGCCGAAGTAGGAATTGAACACTTCTGCCTTTTCTTTGTCTTCTGTTATCAATTTGCCATCCTCATTGCGTAGTTGAACCACCAGTTCTTTCTTCTGTCTTTTACTGTACATGTATCTGAAGAAAGCTTTTTTGTTGCTTTTAGCATTCCTCGCTAACCTTAGCTCATTCTCAGCTTTAGCCTTCCTGACACTATTCCTGCAGTTCTGTGCTACCTGCCTGTACTCTTCCCCTGTAGCCTGTCCTTCCTTCCACTTCCTATACGTGTCCTTTTTTGTTTTCAGGTCATCTTTGAGTTTATTGTGAAGCCACATTGGCTTCTTCTGTTGCCCTCTGCCTTTTTTCCTTGTGGGAATTGTTTGCAATTGTGCCTTTAAAATTTCCTTTTTTAAAAACTCCCACCCCTCCTGGGCTCCCTTTCTCGTGAGAGTCACTTGCCATGGGATCTTACTAATCATTGTTCTGAGTTTGTTAAAATTGGCTTTCCTAAAATCCAGGGTACGTGTTTGGCTACACTCAGCTTTTGCTTCCGTTAGAATCAAGAACTCAAGTATAACATGGTCACTTTCCCCCAGAGTTCCCGAAACTGCCACTTTATCCACTAACTCGTCTCTGTTGGTTAGAATCAGGTCAAGGATAGCCGATCCTCTAGTTCCTTCCTCCACTTTCTGTAGGAGGAAGTTATCAGCAGCACAGCTCAGGAATTTCTTGGAGGGGCCATGTTTGGCTGAATAAGTCTCCCAACAGATATCAGGGAAATTGAAGTCTCCCATTACTACCACATCGTGCCTCCTTGAAACAATGGCAATTTGCTTTTCAAAAGTTCCATCCTCGTCTTCTCCTTGATTGGGTGGTCGGTAGTAGACTCCAACCGCCATGTTCGTTTTATTCTTTGCCCCCTTTATTTTAACCCAGATGCTCTCAATGGGGCTGCCAAGCTCCTCTTCCTGTATCTCTGTGCAGAGATACTTATTTTTAACATACAGTGCAACTCCACCTCCCTTTCTGTTGCTTCTGTTCCTTTTGAACAAGTTATACCCTTCAATTGCTGTATTCCAGTCATGGGAGTCATCCCACCAGGTTTCAGTTATCCCTATCAAGTTGTACTTGCCCTCATGTACCAAGAGTTCAAGTTCGTCTTGTTTATTGCCCATACTCTGGGCATTAGTATAGAGACATTGAAGACTATGTGCTTTATAGTCCAACTTTCCCCCTACATTTTGTGGTAGACTATCTATGGGCACCGCTGGAGCTGTTCTCTCCATTGTGGCATAGAGGCCTTCTTCCATTGGTACCCCCGAGTTTATGTCTCCCTCCCCTGTTGGATTCAGTTTAAAGCCCTCCTGATTAAGTTCCTCATGCTGTGTCCAAACACATTCTTCCCAGTCCTTGTGAGGTGCAACCCATCCTTTGCCAGCAGTCCATCTTCCAGGAAGTGTAGCCCGTGGTCCCAGAATCCAAATCCCTCACGTCGGCTCCACCTTCGTAGCCAGTCATTCACTCGGAGTATTTTTCTTTCCCTTTCTATGCCTCTTCCAAGTACTGGAAGGATGGATGAGAAAACTATCTGGGCCCCGAAGTTCTTGAGTTCCCTTCCCAGCTCTTCAAAGTCTGCCGTGATTTCTTTGTAACTCCGCTTGGCAGTATCATTTGTACCCACGTGGAAGAGAAGAAAGGGGTATGTGTCAGTGGGCTTCATGAGCCTCGGCAACTGCTCTGTCACATCCTTAATCCGTGCCCCAGGGAGACAGCACACCTGGCGAGTCCATGGGTCTTCGCGACATACTTTGGCTTCGATCCCCCGCAGGAGGGAGTCTCCCACTACGAGTACTCTTCTCTTCCTCTTGCTGTAGGCCTTGGTTTGACTGCCTCCACTTGACTGACCCTCAGCCTCCTGCTCGCTGTCACGTTGGGTGCCCGGTAATCCGTCCTCTGCAGGCTGTCCTCTGCTCTCGCCCTCAAGTACATGGAAGCGGTTCCATAGCTCCACTGCTTCCACAGGCGCAGAGTGTCTTGTAGTTCTTCTGCTCCTAACAGTCACCCTTTTCCAGGGAGTTCCCCCTGCGTTATTTTCCCTTGCCTCTGCAGTCTCCAACTCCGCCTCATCCTGCCGTTGCCCTTCTGGCTCCTGTACTGTGCTTTGGTGCTGTAGATCCACCGTTCTGTCTAAGAACTCCTCGCTTTCTCTTATGCTCCTGAGGGTTGACACTTGCTGCTCCAGTCCTCTGACCTTTTCTTCCAACAGCGTGACCAGCTTGCACTTGTTGCATGTGTAGGCCATGTCGATCTCCGGCAGGAAAACAAACATTGCACACCCCTTGCAGGTCACCACCACTGCTGAGTCCTTTCCTTCCATAGTGCTCAGTTTCTGTTTTCCTAGAATATATATATATATATATATATATATATATGTGTGTGTGTGTGTTTTTTGTTTTTGTTTTTTTAGGGACCTCCCCCTTGACCTCCCCTGCCGAACTCCGCTGCCAAACTCCTGTTTGCTCTCCCTGTTCGCTCGCTTTCTGGGAGCCTGCTTGCCTTTTCACAGTCCCAAAAACAGTCCCAAAAACAGCTGGAGCCTCTCTCCTGTTGTGCTCCTGCTCAGCTGGGAGTCAGGAACAGAATGAGCTCCCAGGCCACGCCCTGCAATCAGCCCCACTTCCTGCAATCAATCAGCTGCAATCAGCCCCAGGTAGTTGCAGTCAGCAGGAGCTTCTGCTCAACAGAATGAGCTCTCAGGCCACGCCTTTCCCTTGCAGCACTTGTTGTTGTACTACTCCGCTGCCAAACTCCTGTTTCCTCTCCCTGTTCGCTCGCTCTGTTCGCTCGCTCTCTGGGAGCCTGCTTGCCTTTTCACAGTCCCAAAAACAGCTGGAGCCTCTCTCCTGTTGTGCTCCTGCTCAGCTGGGAGTCAGGAACAGAATGAGCTCCCAGGCCACGCCCTGCAATCAGCCCCACTTCCTGCAATCAATCAGCTGCAATCAGCCCCAGGTAGTTACAGTCAGCAGGAGCTTCTGCTCAACAGAATGAGCTCTCAGGCCACGCCTTTCCCTTGCAGCACTTGTTGTACTACTCCGCTGCCAAACTCCTGTTTCCTCTCCCTGTTCGCTCGCTCTGTTCGCTCGCTCTCTGGGAGCCTGCTTGCCTTTTCACAGTCCCAAAAACAGCTGGAGCCTCTCTCCTGTTGTGCTCCTACTCCACGTATCTCAATACCCATGTGCCACAGCTGCTGCTGCTGGGCCCATAACCTGTTGGAATACTGAACCACTGGGGGAAAAACAAAGCTAAGCAACTTTGTCCAGTGGCTGCAGATTCGAGTTGTGGCGTTAGGGTAGTTTGAGAAAAAACCGTGTGCAAGGCCAGTAGGCGAAAAAGCAAAACACCAAGTCAGTTTCTTTCAAACTCTAAAGTTTACTAAACTAAACTTGTAAAACATGAACAGATCAAAGAGTGATATATTTACAAGAGTGAAAAACAGAATAGCATGTCAGACAAAACAAGTTACAGTCATGACATACATACAAACTCTTATCACACCAGAATGCTCTCTTACCATATATTTACCTATACTCCTTACCAGGGCTTTTTTTCTGGTGGAACTCACTTACTCCAACAAGCTCCCAAAGACTTCACACACTTTATATACATTATGGTACAGTCATGTGCTAAATGAGGTAATGCCAGCTGCATCAAGGCATGATGTCACCCCAGCTGCATCCACTTTAGCTCGACCCTTGCTCCAATTACTCTGGACACAAAAAACTGTACCTTACCCTCACTGGGACAAAGGTGAATCTTTCCTCAATCCTGACCTTGGTCAGGCTTGTTGGTTTCTGTAGCCTTCTAGCCCGAAGGCAAACCCTGAATATGTGGAACCCATATTCCAACAGTTTTAGTTGGGTGTTGGGCGGAGTGACAGGCAGAAGCCCGGGGAGGGCCAACCTGAGCATTCCAGAGGCTCTGATTGGTTTAAGCAGAGGGCATAGAACCCCAAGGAGTTGGCAGTTGGGTTGGAGTGAGAGAGGGAGTGGGAGGTTAGCAGAGTAGGTAGGGAAAAGGTGGTACTGAAGAAAAGAGTTCAGACAGGAAATCTAGTAACTAAGTTGTGAGAAAGCAAACGTGAAGGTGGTAGTATAGAACACTTCACAGGAGTTTCCGCTTAGGAGTGAAGGACCTTCTGTCTGAGGAAGAAGGTGAAGCTATTAACTAGTGAGAGGGATAGTTAAGTTCACTGGTCTCCTGATACTGTAACTTCAAGTAACCAAGCCAAGTTGATACAAAAAGCACTGTATAACATCTGCCTACCTTTAACCTGAATTTAAGCAAAGAACAAGTTTGAACATAACTGTTGAAAATCCAAGTTATCTGTTCCTGAGTTGAATATCAGTTTAGAGACTTTGTTAGAACAATAAATCAATCGTTTTATTCAAAGTTCTAAGTCTCCAGGGTCTGACTGGTGGACAGGAAAGTAAGAAGGGAATTAACAGAGGGGCAACCTACTTCAAGAAATCAAATAAAACAAACTGCTCTTAATAAAGACAAACAAACATGGGTGAACAGCTACATATAAGACCTAAGACATATAATCAGCTAACGCAGTTTAAGAAGATGGAGCTCTCACCAGTAGTCTAGAGAGACACCTTAAGCTGTGTGAGAAAAGGAGACAACTTAAAGTCTGAGGTGATGTGGTAAGAGCTCAAGTAGCCCTGGGTTCGAGTCTAGCCGATTAGGTCAATCCATCAGCCAAACGCAGGTAAAGAAGTTTAAGAACAAAGTTTTATTCAATCAGATAATGCAGCTGCATGTCCCAGCTCCAAACAAAAATGGAGTGAGCCCCGAATATGCGCAAGCGTTCTACTTTTAAGGAATACAGGTTTTATAAGTCACGCATGTGCAGATGCTGCTAAGATCTCAGAACAATATAGCTAACACCTTTTGGCTCTACGCCGGACATGCGCAGTGTATACCAACCATGCGAAGATAACATTCCACAGTCCTTTGCAAGCGGGCATGTGCACCATGTCCCTGAGTAGTGGACACAGTTCTGCCTACCCATCATCTGAACTATTCTGCTTGTCCTGCAGTTTATTGCGCAGGGCGAAAACAACATCTGTACAGCTTATCAGTGTTCCAAGACACTGTGAGCTCTACAGCAACACACTGTGATTTAACTAACAAGTTGCTGAGGCAGACTGAAGGTGAAACCCTTGGTGACTTTTGCCACAGTGACCAATACAAGGTGACAGTGAGAGTGAAGTACACATTAAGGGTGTGAGTTAGAGGAGGGGTCCCATCCGCTACAGCCACCTTACTCTTTTGTTTGTACAGCTCCCTCGCTTGAGCTATGGGCCTTTATACTCAGGATCCTCTCAGGTATTGTGAAGGAAAGAGCCTCTAGGGGTTCCTACACACACACACACACACACACACACACCTCATGTGTGAACCGGCTGGAGGCTGGGGGGGGCGGGGGGCGGGGTGTGCATAGTTCCTCTAGATGGCGCCTGAAAGTCCTGAAAAGCCGGTCTAGTCAGTGACCCGGCTTTCAGATGCAAATGCCATGAGTCATGAGTCCCCCTCCCCTGCCTGGCCAGGTGAAGTGCATCCTGATTGGCTAGAGGCAGCAGAGCTACAGAAAGGAGGAGGGGAGGGGGGAAGAAGAGCTATATTCCCCAAGGTGTGGTTTTTGTCTCTTTGTCTTTGTTCGTCGCGTGGCTGCTGTGGGTCAATGGTGGCAGCTACGCAGAGGTCCAAGCCTTCGGGTGGCCTCAGGATCCGACCCCAGGTAGCTCCTGGTGAAATTAGCTGAATGAGGGCTTTGGCAAGGCAAGCCTTGTGGAGGGCTATCCATCTCGGACCTTAGGGTAGGTGTGTAGTCTCCCCGGGCGGCAAGGCTGTGCTGGAACCTACCCTGAAGAGAACTGACCCCCAGGTAACTAGCTGTGTGCCTGGGAGATATAAGGAATCAGGTTTTGTTATTTTGCAGCTTTACTCTGTGTACCAAAGTGTCTCTCTCTATTTCGTGTCCTTCCCTCATTTCCCTATTCTTGTTGTAATATGCTACCTGAATAAACCTTCTTGGTTTTACCCCACATGGTGTTTGGGAATGCTCTGTGGCTTCAGCATCTAAATCCAGGTTACAGCCAAAGGCAAGTCCCTGGACAGAGATTCAAGTAGGATTGCAGACAGCTGAGGCTGGCAGTCTGGTACCTTGAGATCTCTGGGGGTCTTGGGTCCTTTGGGTAGGAAAGGGTGGGTTGTGGCAGGTCAGCCAGCCCCCCCTTCCTCCACAGGTATCCTATTTGCTCTTCACCCAGGATTCACGGAAGACGCTCAGCCTCTTACACTCAGGCTCACCTTCTCAATCCCCTAGAGTCACACCAGCAGTTGCCCGGGGCACTCCCCTGACAAGTCTTTGGCCCCAACAGCCTCGGCTAACTAGGGTAATGACCAGAAATCCCATTATTTCCCTTGCTGCCACCTTTCTGCTTTCTCCCCTGAGATTGCTCCCAAAGATGGGTGCATTCCTCCCCTCAGTCACCCACTCGCACACCAAGGGTTAACAGTAAAACAAAACAAGTTTATTTCTGCAGATAGAAACAAAAGATACATTCAAGTGCTTGCTTATCTTATAACAATTACTATACTTCAACTCTAGGCTGAGGTAACTTCTCCACACAGAGCTCCCTTCCAGCCTCTACTACTGATTCTGAGTCGATCTCCAGATGTTTCCCCTTCTCATCCCCAAAGCAGAATGAATGTTAACCTGCCTGTCACAGCTCTCTGCCCCTTGCCAGCATTCCGAGCACTGTGATTGGCTCTGGATTCTCAGGGAGGGAGAGGCGGAACTTCAGCTGTCCAGTATTATCCAATACTTCTGCAGCGCCTCTGCTTATTCTGTTGTGCCAGTAGGACCCACCTCTAGCTCAACAGGAAGTTAGTGCTTCCTAAAGCAACCCTGGAAATGGGACAAAATGCTTGTTTCCGGAATGGGACAGGTCTGTGGAACTCCCCTCTGCAAATTCTGCTGACTTGCCCTATTCCAAAAATGAACGTTTCGGCTCGTTTCTGGTTGCTTTAGGAACCGCTAGCTTCCTACAAGAAGTGGTGGGTTGTGCTGGTGTGTGGACAGCTTTGGATACTTGCTCTTATCCCCACTTGTGGCATTCTCTTACAGTTATATCCCAGAAAATAATGACATCCACATGGGCAGATGTGTAATGAAGTAGTATTCTGCAGTGTAATATCAAATACGCTGGGGTTCAGTAGAGCCTCCTACGAAAAATATGCCTTAAAGGATGGTGTCCATGTCAGATTAAGGTAATTGATGGTACAATCTAAATTGCCCAGATTGTGAAGAAGAATTTTACCAAGATTTCAGGAACAGACAGGATAAAGTGATTAGGATTTACAGACCTGTAGTCTAAATATAGAAAACCAGAATAACATGTAGAAAACAAAAATAATTCAGGTCATTTCAGGATAATTCACTAAATTAGGGTTATTCTTAACTAGGGCAAAAGTGAGCACACCTGTACAAATGCTTGTGAACAGGGTTTAGCCCTGGAACCTAGCTTCTAAAAACCTGTTTTCTCCAAGGTAATATGAATGTGGGCATGAGAAGCATGCCTTCCCATACTCACCACTTCTTCCTTGCAAACACCCTCCCCACAATACAAACCAGCTAAAAAAACAGCCTGGGAGAGGCATTTGTATGGGAGAACTGTAGGAAAATAATTAAATACCACCATCCTGCCTGCTCATTCGCCCCTGCAAATGCCTCCCCTTTCCCCATATTAGCATTAAAAGACAAATATAGGACTGGGACTCCCTTGAATGTCTCATAACACAGAGTTCTGCTCTCAGATGGAAACCGGGGATATGGGGATGGATCAAAGACAGGCCTGTGGCTTATGCTGGCTCAGCTTGTCTGAGTGTGGAAAGCTAAGCAGGGTCAAGCCTGGTTGTTACTTGGATGGGAGACCCCTCCTCTAGTTTCCTGCATTGAGCAGGGGGTTGGACTCGATAGCCTTGTAGGCCCCTTCCAACTCTATTATAAATCTATGACCCAGGCTAAGCTAGTTGCACTTAGGTCCCATTGAAATCAATAGGATGTAAGTTAATTATGATGAACTTTTAACATTGATTTCAGTGGGAGCTAAGTGTGATTAACGTGTTCTGGATCCAAGCCATTAATTCCAACCAAATGACTACACTCAGCACCTTCCTTCCCCAACAAGTTCAAGGTAGGTCCATAATCATTGTGCTCCTTTCTCTTCTTCCCCTTTCTAGGTCCTTTCCTTTCTACCCATCAACTACAATAGGCTTGTGGCATAATAATTAAACTGTAATTTCTGTCATGACAAGCAACACTTTAACAACATCTGAAAATGAGCAGTCATTTTTATGAGCAGATCATCAACACAAATCATATAATTTTAAGCATAACTCTCTGCCATGTAACCAACCATGTCCTTCTAATCTTAAGGAAGTCCATTAAAAGCTTTAAAGTAACATGTACTTTGAGTTTCAGGGAATTGGGGAGGGGGCATGGAATACACAGTGGGGGAAGTGGAAGAATCAGGGCCTCACATTACCTTTCTGAAAGTAGAAATGCAACACAAGGGCCCCAATCCCTGCGCTTCCTTCCCCTCTGGTGGGAAAAGGAAATGTGGGGATTGCGGGGATTGGGTCTCACACCACGGGTATTCACACATTACACTGAATGTGTGTTCATAGTCATACTGTAACAAAGTCCGTTTATGCTTCATGTATCTTTGAGAACAGCTGCTAGTAGGAGAGCTGTCTGTGGGGAGGCAGGCCCAGAGAGGTTGTTGGACATAAGAAGGCCTGTGTGGGGGCAGTGGGCATGGAGTTTCAGGAAAGGGAGGCCTAGTTTTGTGTTCCAGAAGAAGAACAAATAAAAGATCTGTTGTGTTCCTAAACTGGATTACTGTTCTCTCTGAAGAATAACCTGCCTGGCTGAGCTGCTGGAGTAGGCCAAAAGCTACATAACAATGCTATGTACATTTGCTCAGATGGTTGTGATAATTCTAGCCCTATTCAGGCATTTGACAATCTTAAGCATGGAGGAAAGACAGGGACATGTATGCCAGTCCCTCCCCCTCTGCCCTCCCCATGTTGATGGGAGAAGGTCTGAAGAACCCTGTCCAGCTTAAAGTGGTTCCTGATTGTGCAGAGCAGTGTAATCGCATTCAGCTGAACGTGTTTACAGTTTCTCTTCAGGCCTTTCCCATCAACACTGGGAGTTCGGGGTGGGGACAGCATGCATCTCCATTTTCCCTCTGTGAAGAAGGACTGCCAACCGGTCCTTTACTCCAGACCAGAGATCAAAGGGGCAAAACTGCCAGCCTTAGCTCTGTCGTCTTGACGCTGATTCTCTCAGGGCCTTGCCCGTGTCTATACTCTGGATTTAGCGCTGAACCACAGAGGAACCACACACGCCGTGTGGGGTAAAACCAGGAAAGTTTATTTCAGGTAAACAGATTACAACAAAAGGTGGGAAATGAGGGAAGGGGGAAAGGTGGGGAAGACACTTTGGTATACACAGTAGAGCTACAAAATAACGAAGCTAGTTCCTTTACTATATATCTACTCAGGCATTCTCTTTAACTGGGGGCTGGTCCTCTTCAGGGTTGCCTTAGCAAAACCCTACTCTGTGCTCCTTCACGTGCAGACCACAACACAGGTTGGTGGTCCCCTTGAGGGCTTGCCTCAGCAACAGCCCTAATTCAGCTAGTTTCACCGAGAGCTACTCGGGGCTGGATCCTGAGGTCAGACCGAAGCCCTGGACCTCCACGCAGCTTGCTGCCCATGATCAACAACGAACCCCAAAAGCCTCAGCAGCAGTATAGATTCTTCCCCCCCTCCTTTCAGTAGCCCAGTGTCTTTAGCCAATCAGGATGAACTTCCTCTGGCTAGGCAGGGTGGTGGTGGTTCTTTCCTCATGACTGGGGGGCTTGAGAACATTTGCATATGAATATCTGAGGCAAAGGGGCATCAAAGGGACAGGGGAGACTCTGTGGCGTCGGGGGCCCCATCAGATAACCTATGTACATTTGCATGACTTTCCCAGCCCCCAGCTGGGATTATCGTGTTTACAGGTGTGGAGGTGTGCGTGTGTGTGTGTGTGTGTGTGTGTGTGTGTGTGTGTGGTGCAGCAGGAAACTGAGGCTTTTTCCTTCACACCCTCCATGTGTACAATTTTTGAAAGCCTGAATAGGGCTATTGTCTACATGCATTCATACCAGAATCAATCACAGGTACTGAATTGCGTGGGAAGACTTCTCTCCTTTTCAGAAAGAAAGTCACCCTCCACGAGTAGAGGGCGATGGGAACATGTGAGGAGTGGGTGGGGCTTGAGTGCACCCTCTCATGTGTTTACTGTATTTGAATACAGCCCTATTCAGGCATTCTCTACTCAGATAGAGTGAACCCGCGAGGAGTTCACCATACATCTCACAATAGTGGGGAAGACTAACCAGGTGACCTGTGTGCCTGCTCAGTCTGCTGCCGTGGTGCTGTTGCTGGCCAACTTCAAGGCCCTGCTGGCTCTCCCTTCTGATGGTTCTTTACCTTTAAACTGGACTTGGACTGGACACAGCCCTTCAAATTTAGGACACCTTCAAATAGACCACTGTCTATGGCAGCTCTTCAAATAATAATAATAATAATAACAATAACAACAACAACAACAATTTATTTATTTATTACCCGCCTCTCCATCTAGATCGAGGCGGGGAACAACAGAAAATATAAAATACATAAACTAAAACAACACAATACATACTATTAAAACATCTTAAAACATCCTAAAACATCTTAAAAACATCTTTAAAACATCTTAAAAGCATCCTAAAATACTGTGGCTCACGCTGGCTCAGCTTGTCTGAGCGTGGAAAGCTAAGCAGGGTCAGGCCTGGTGATTACTTGGATGGGAGACCCCTCCTCTAGTTTCCTGCATTGAGCAGGGGGTTGGACTTGATAGCCTTGTAGGCTCCTTCCAACTCTATGATCTATGAAATCTATGGTGCTATGACTCTGTAAAGTAGGACACTTGGGGCTGGTTCACATGACCCAGGCTGCCAGCGGGGGAGGAACCATGGGGCCGTCTGCGGCCTCCGGCGGGGCGCCGCACACGCCCGGTGCCCCACGCCCGTGGGCAGACCCCGCAGTACCCGCACCACAGTGCGGGCCTCCCGGCGCTAGGAGACGGGGCCCCGGGATGCCCAGAGGGGCCGTTTGCCCCTACAGGCTGGAGCGGCGGCGGCTCTGGCCGCTCTGGGCTGCCGTCTCTGTGGGGACCCCGCGGGACAGCCGCCCACTGTTCGGACAACATGGTGACCACACGCGGTAGGGGCTTACCCCTCTACCGACCATGATCACTTTGCGTGTGTCCCACCCGCGGCTGTCCCGCGGGGGCACCCCCGGTTGGCGTGCACACGACACGGGAACCGCAGGGGACTTGCGGTTCCCGTGTCGTGCGAACAAGCCCTTGGTCACCCTCCTAATTAGTGTGTATGTGATAGACAGACCAGCAGACAGGTGTGTGTGTGTGTGTCTTTAGGCCTTTAGGCTTTATTTACTGCCTCTACCAACTCTTGTCTGCTTCCTACATTTGCCACCAGGTCTGAATTCTGTGCTGGTATTCTGACATGGCTTTTGACATGGTTCTGCCACATAATCTGTTTTTGTGAAGTGGATAAATATCATTTGCATTAAAATGCCAAATCTCCTAGTCTCTGCTAGCACTTTTCACCAGACTGTCTACTAGTCTACAAGGCTTCCAGAAATCACTCTGCTTCAGCCTGTCACTTGCTCTGCTGCTGCTGACATGTGGGGAAGGACACGTATGGCTTCAGTTCCTGGTCAGAGGACCAATGACATCTGAGAAGTCAGTCATACCCCCTCCTTCCCAGATCAGTCTGGCACCAGTTGGGCCACCTCTTGTTCTGGCATTCTTGCATTTTCACCTCTACCTTTTCCTTTCACTCCCCTTTCCTTATGAGCCTGGGCTTGTATACCTGAGGGAAGGGCCCATGTTTTTATTTTGATTTACTTACAACACCAAATGACTGTAGGCATAAATAAGCATTCTCATCATAATAGAATCCACCCATTCTGTTGGATTATCTTCCCTATAGACTGGGTGTAACTGACTCGCAGCTGGAAGGAACAATATAAGCATGAGTGTTAGAGATTGAATTCTGACAGGCCTAAATTACATTGAAAACATCTCTTTTCGATGTCTGGTGTCAGGATTTGGATCAAGATTTCCCCATATAATGCATAGTGTGTAGTTGATTCTTATATTTATTTGGCAATGCAGGTTGGCAGGGGGAAGGGTGCTTCTGTCAACATGAAGAATCTCTTTATCTTGAAATAGCCCATTATTTTGCATTTGGGAATAAGGAGCTGAGCTGCCATCATGTGCAGCAGGGCAGGCTTGAGCCCTCCTGCCTTCCATTTTACAAATGAAAAATCTGTACTAACTAGAATTGAACATCACTTTCCTCACTATTAGATTAAAAACAACAACCCTAATTACCTTTGAAAAATCTGGTTTTGCCTCTGACATTCCGTTTTGAAGTCAACATTCACATTTTCAGCCCAGTTTGAAATACTGAGTGTTGGCTGGCCACTGCTTTTCTGGAACCATGGTGGCTAACTGTTCTTGCAGAAACCCCTCAGTGTTAGATCCTTCCACATGGTTCAGAAATTCGCCCAGTGGACCTAGTTTTGTCAAGCTTCATTGGCAGTGTTCTCCACACCTCCCATATATTCTGCTATTTCTTCCAGAGTTTGCTGAATGAGAGTTTGGTGGCGTGTATATTCTCCCCTAACATCCTCCATTAGTGCCTGTAGCTGGCGCAGGATTTCAGCAGTAACATCTAAAGATAAACCCTGGGGGTGTAGCAGACAAGCCACCATCTCCTGCTCTTGAGGCCATTTTGTGTGCCAGGGGGCTAGATCATTCTCTGGTGACTGCAGTGCTTTTAAGATAATTTGTGAGCATTCCAAGCCAACTCCTGGGTACTTTGGACTTAGGAGCACCTGTTCTAGCCAAATCTGTGGATGGCTTAACAGCTGTTGGATGAGGTCAGTGTGAGTCACAGAGCTTGAGCTCTACACCTCAGGGTGTAAGCAGGGTCAGGCCTGGTTATTACTTGGATGGGAGACCCCTCTTCTAGTTTCCTGCACTGAGCAGGGGGTTGGACTCGATAGCCTTGTAGGCGCCTTCCAACTCTATGGTCTATGAAATCTTCAGTGGTCATGTCACATGACCCCATCCTCTGTGCTTTAAAACCAGGGGTGGGTAACAGACAGCCCAGGGGCTGGATGTAGCCTTTTGCTTAATTTCATCCAGCAGCCCATGGATGCCCTTGAAAACATGTCTTGGGCTGGCCATCAGTCTGCCCAATTCGCATCTTCAGAGCGCTTCTAAGGCGTGAGGCTGCCCAGTGCCAGGCAGCCTCCTGCCTGTGGAGGAATACCTTTGAAAGCATGGATTGGTTGGCTGTCAGATGACCTAATCTGCTCTTTCCCCTTTGAAGGCATGGCCCAAGCTACACCTTCAAAGCTTTCCTCATGAGGGATGTTGCCTATCGCTGGGCAGCTTCCCACTTGAAGACAGATGACTTTAAATGTGCAGGTTAGCTTGGCTGTCAGCACCTTCAAAGCTCTCCACACATGCTTTTTACTTGTGCGTGGTGTCCCCTAATTGGATCCCCCCCACCCTGTGGGTCAATGGCCCGTGGTAGGAAAAGGTTTCTCCATCCTGATGCGAGAAGCAGAAATCCAAAAGATGGACAATTTCCACTCAATTCATCACCATGGGAAATGGGGTGGGGTGGGGTATCACCCATTGAAATTTTTGCTGTCATACAGCTGAAAAGCACAGGGGCACATTTGGGCGGGTGGGGAAATGGCCACTCTGATTCAGATTCAGGAGAAGTCTGCAAATTGAACTGTCGATCTAGTGGTTCATGTCTTGTGTGTTAATCAATACACATTTTTTTCATGTCTCACTTTTATTTAGATGTTGTTGCTACATTTCAGTCTTCAAGGATTTTCACAGAACCAATTAAGTTTGGCAACCTCACAAGACTACGGTTGCTCGCTGTGATGCCTTTAATGATCATTTCACAGATAAAATCTTTCGGATAAGAGCCGACTTAGACGCCCTCATTGTAGCAGAGGCAGACAATGGAGTGTCCAGTAACTCCGCAAGTAGGATTACACTGGATCAGTTTCAGTTGGTGAGTACCGAGGACGTGGACAAGCTGCTTGGTCGAGTGAAGAGGACTACTTGCCCTCTTGATCCCTGTCCTTCCTGGTTGGTTGTCCAAGGAGGAGATGCGGTTGGATTACAACTACAACGTATTGTTAATGCATCTCTCCAGGGAGGGAATTTTCCATCATGTTTGAAAGAAGCGGTGGTACGGGCAGCCGCTTCTAAAAAAAGCCTTCCCTGGACCCCTTGGACCTTAACAATTACAGACCAGTGTCAAATCTTCCATTTTTGGGCAAGGTGATCGAGAGGGCAGTTGCCTTCCAACTCCAAGCAGTTTTGGATGACACAGATTTTCTAGACCCATTTCAATCTGGCTTCAGAGCAGGATACGGAGTTGAGACTGCTATGGTCACCTTAGTGGATGATCTACGCCTAAGTACCAACAGGGGGAGTGTATCCCTGTTGGTGCTTTTGGACCTCTCAGCAGCTTTCGATACCATCGACCATGGTATCCTTCTGGAATGCCTGAAGGGATTGGGGGCACTGTGCTCCAGTGGTTCCGGTCCTACCTCTCGGGTAGATTCCAGATGGTGATGCTTGGGGATAGCTGCTCCTCAAAAAAGGAGCTGCTATGCGGAGTGCCACAAGGTGCCATTCTGTCCCCAATGCTATTTAATATTTACATGAAACCGCTGGGAGAGATCATCCGGAGGCATGGGGCGGGGTGTTATCAGTATGCTCTATATATTTCTCTATGCCTTCGGTAACAGCGTCAGCTAAGGATAGTGTGTCTCCTCTGAATGAATGACTGGAAGAATGACTGGAGGCAGTAATGGGCTGGATGAGGAAAAATAAACTGAAACTGAATCCAGACAAAACGGAGGTGCTTGCTGTCAAAGGCCACAACCTGGGTTTGGAGGTGTGTCAACCGGTTCTGGATGGGGTTACACTCCCCCTGAAAGACTGTGTTCGCAGCTTGGGGGTGCTTCTGGATCTGTCGCTCCAAATGACATCTCAGATAGATGTGACGGCTAGGAGTGCCTATTATCAGCTTTGGCTGATACGCCAGCTGTGTCCCTTCCTAGAGTCGGAGGACCTAAAGACGGTAGTGCACGCACTGGTAACTTTGAGGCTCGACTTCTGCAATGCGCTGTACATAGGGCTACCTTTATACCTAGTCCGGAAACTTCAACTAGTGCAAAATATGGCAGCCAGACTGGTTACTGGTACACCTAGGTACACCACATCACACCAGTTTTAAAAGCACTCCACTGGCTGCCAATCAGTTTCCGGGCAAAGTATAAAGTGTTGGTTATTACCTTTAAAGCCCTACATGGGTTGGGTCCAGGATACCTACGGGATCGCCTTCTCCCATACAATCCACCCCGCACACTCAGGTCCTCTGGGAAGAATTTACTTCAGTCAGCCAAAACTAGGCTGACAGGTATTACCCAGAGGACCTTTTCTTCTGCTGCTCCCAGATTATGGAATGGCCTGCCAGAGGAGATCCGTCAACTCACCAGTATCTTGGAATTTTAAAAAGCCATAAAGACCGATCTCTTCCGGCAGGCCTATCCAGCAGAATTTTAGGATGCCTTTAAGATGTTTTTAAGATGTTTTTAAGATGTTTGAATGGTATGTGTTTTGTTTTGTTTGGTCTATGTGTTTTATATTTTTTGCTGTTCCCCGCCTCGATCTAGATGGAGAGATGATGATGATGATGATGATGATGACATCTTCCGGGACACTGTGCCAAAGAATAACAATGAACCATAATTAAACTAACTTGGAATGTCAACAGAACACCTGACATGACAGACAAATCAATGTGGTTACACATTTTTAGTTACAAGGATATTCAGAGCCATCATTAAAGCATGTGAATCTCTTCTGATTTTATACTCCATCTCCATCTGATACGGCAGCTGCGCCCCTACCTTCCTAATCATCTAATCACCTTCCTAATCACCTGCTCCCATCAGTGGTTCATGCCTTGGTCTCCTCTCGCCTAGACTACTGTAATGCGCTCTACGTGGGGTTACCCTTGAAGACGGTTCGGAAGCTGCAGCTGGTACAGAACGCGGCGGCTCGCCTGGTTAAAGGCAGCCGCCGGCGGGATCACATCACGCCAGTGCTGAAGGATTTGCACTGGCTACCAGTTGCTTGCCGAGCCGAATTCAAGGTGTTGGTTTTGACCTTTAAAACCCTATACGGCTCTGGTCCAGTTTATCTCAAGGAGCGTCTCCAGCAACACCAAGTGGGCCGCTCAACAAGATCTGCCACGGATGGCCTTCTCCTTGTCCCTTCAGCCAGAGCAGCTAGACTGGTGGGGACGAGGAAGAGGGCCTTTTCTGTGGCGGCCCCCGTACTGTGGAACTCTCTCCCGAGTGACCTCCGCCATGCCCCCTCTCTGCTGAGCTTCCGTCGCTCATTAAAAACCTGGTTATTCAGGCGGGAATATGGGGTGGGTTAAGATTTTAAAATTTTTATATTGTTTTAATGTATTTTATTGCATTTATGTATTTTATTCTGTGTACATCGCCCAGGGTGGCCGGTTGCCGGCCAGATGGGCGATAAATAAATATTAATAATAAATAAATAAATAATATACTTTAAATTTCATAAGCAGAAAAAAATATTTAACTTCACATAATGACTGCGATAACCAAAGGAGTAATGAACCATGTCCTAGGAATTATAAATTCAGAATCAATAGAATGACTAGTTCAGGGTGAAATACTCTGTCATCTTGGACTAAGCCTCCGAGTAAGGGAGTAAGCCTCGTTGAGCAAAATGGGTCTTACTTTCAAGTAAGCATACATAGAATTGCACTAAAAGCCTTCAATTTACCACGTACCTGGAAGTAAGCCAATTGAACTCAATGAGACTTACTTCTGAGTAGATATGTATAGGATTGCACTGTTAGCAAACCAACATTTATGCCAGAAGACCAGAACCCTCTGCTAAACAATTTCCGGAGTTATTAGGCATGGCCCATGGTGAACATCTTATTAAGAGGACTCAAATGTGAATATGTATTGAGGTATTGAGAAATAATCTCTCCTCTTCCCTCCGTCTACTGCTACAAATGTTTGGGAAGAAAAGTATTGACACTCCAAGGACCATAAGTAGTGTTAAGTCTTCATTTAGGCCAAGGAGTGAGGAACCTCTTCCAGTGTGAGGGTCGAATTCAATTTTGAAGAAGCTCTCTCAGGCTGCATTCCAGCGACTGGTGGGGCCAAAAGGGGTGGTACCAAAAATACAAAAAATGTCAGTATATTGAAGCTCTTGCTGCCAGTAGGCGAGGCATTTCAACCTTTTAGAATGAGGAAAAAACTGCACAAAAACTGGGAAACCACCAAAAGATTGGTGCATGGGGGAAAGGGATATGGCCATCTGGGTAACCCCAAAGGGCTGAATTGGGACCCCCAGGAGGCCAGATTTGGTCCCTGGGCCTGAGGTTCCCTACCCCTGATTGAGGCAATGGTTGCCTTCTCGCTAAGCAAAATAATAATGATAATGCAGCAACCTCAGAAGGTGCTGAAGAAAATGGTATTTAGATGCTAATTCTTTAGATGGTAAAAGGAGGAATTATTCATTCAGGGAACCAGGAATGACTATTGCTTCTGATGAAATTTTGTTTTACTGGAAACACGTTATGCATAACAAGGAAAGATTGGAGCACTTTCATGAACCAATCATACCATTTTCTTCATCCCCCTCTGAGGTTCACTCTTTGGGTTCGTTTTTGTTTTGGAGGGCGGGGGTTAGAAGTGGTGCGTGCTACCTTCTACTTTCTTCACCCTATTTCTTCTGGTTAAAGCCCCGTGTGTGCAAGGTCTTATCTTCTCTGAGTAGAAGAACTTCAGTGCCACCCCCGTGGGAATATTTTACTGTGCAAAACATTTCCCTTTTCACTGGAGAGAACAAGAAGACAGGACCACAAAGGATTCATGTGTGAAGAGTGAGTTTGCCTAGGTAAGCAAAAGGGAGATTGTGAAGGATTGCGTCCAGACCTTTGATTCTGAACAAGAGATCAGAGGCTACAACTGTTAGCCTTGATACGGTCGTTCCCAAAATCACCTAGCTTCAAACCCAGCCCCGGTCTCAGGCACTGGAATTAGCACTGAACCACAGAGAAACCCACATACACACACTGTGTAGGGGAAAGTAAAACGGAAGTTTATTGTTGGTTTAGCCAGTTACAAATTGGGTGAGGAGATAAGGGAAGTGAAATTGACAGAATGGAATACCTTTGCTACACACAGTCAGAGCTACAAAACAACAAAGCTAACTCTTACGCTAGAGTACCCAGGCACTTACACATTAGCTTGGGGGGTTGTTCTTCCCGGGACTTGCCTCAGTCACAGTCCCCTGCTCTGCGCTTCCTCGCGTCCAGAACAACAACAAAACCCAGAAGCCACAGCCGACCGTATCAATTTTCAGCTAGGCAGGGGAGGGGGTGACTCCAAGGTGTCAGAAGGGTGAATTCCTGACCATACCTAGAGCGCTTTAGTGCTTGGGGGCATTTACATGCGAATACTTCGTAGACTCTGAGGCGACCCAGAGCCATTGAGAGGAACTATGTACATTTACAGGTGATTCTCAGCCTCTGGCTGAGATTACACTTATTTACATGTATTTGACAGGACAGGACATGGAGGCACCACAGCTTTTCTTCACAGAGATCAATCTTAGGATTTTGTCCTTTTGTTAAGGGCGCAATCCTATGCACATTTAGACAGAAAAAAAGTCCTACAACTCCCAGCATTCCCCAGCCAGCATTGCTAAAAGGGCAAAAAGTGGAAATGTTAGCCAAGTAGAAGATAGAATTCAGGATATATGCATTTCTTTCAACACTATAACATCTTGGGTTCATAACACATGTTCAGGTGCTTGTTATTATTTAAGCACCTGTTAGTTATGGTGAGGAATATCTGCCAAGGAAGAGGATGCTCCCGGTAGGATTATGTCTTATTTGGAATAAGAATGGATGATCAGCTCTAAACTCAGGAAGAATTTTGGAACTCGTTGCCACTAACACACCAGTGGCAGCTGCTGCCACGGTACCTTCTTCATTGACTTCGATATAAGATTTATGAACGGCCTTGGACACAACCAGGTCACGGTTTCCTGACATGCCAGATAAATCAGCCTTTCCTGCTGAAAACACATCTGTCATTCCTAGAGCACTTAAAGGTGCTTCGAGTTGATACATTTCTTCCAGCTTGAACCGGGGTAGAAAAACCTGCATCTCTTCTTCTTTCATGTTGGCTGAACTGGTCCATTCTTGTAATTTTGCATAGGTGAGTTCCCTTTCAAGCTGTCAGGTAAAATCAGACAAATCAAAGTGAATGTGAGTGAAAAGTATATTGTGAGTATACTTTATTTATATTTTAATTATTCATTAAAATAAGGCAAATCATAGTTCTCCAAAGCTGCAAAATCATTTGCAACAAACTTTTGTTTGGAAAACAAAAGAGAGCCAGTGTGGCGTAGTGGTGAGAGTGTTGGACTGGGACTCAGGAGATCTGGGTTCTAGTCCCCGCTTGGCCATGAAACTCACTGGGTGACTTTGGGCCAGTCACTGCCTCTCAGCCTAACCTACCTCACATTGTTGTTGTTAGGATAAAATGGAGAGGAGGAGGAGGATTATGTAAGCTGCCTTGAGTTCCTTGCAGGAGGAAAAAAGGCAGGGTATAAATGTAATAAATAAAAAAATAAAAATAAAAATTGGAAAAACACTGTATGAAGTATTAGGTTTATCTGCAGAAACATGACTTTCTTAAAAAATATTCAACAGTGCACCAAAGTCCTTAATTTTTTATTTTTATTTTTTGCATTCAGGGATGAAAATCTTTTAAAACACAATGGCCCCATTTGCACGTCATGCTAAGCCATAATTTAGCATGATGGGCATGAGAAGGAATAACAGTGAGCCTTGGGCTCATGTGCTCATCCATTACCTCTCCTTCCATGTGGCTGGGAGGAATAGTTCGGAAGCTTTTGCTTCCGCTTTTGCTTGACCACAATTTGTCATATCACCCAGGCGAACAAACTGTAGCTAACATTAACTATGGTTAGTTTCAAACAATCTAACTTTAAACATAGTTACTCAAGCTGGCTTGTTTAAACTAACAATTGCTAAGAATAACCACTATTCAGGTTTTGAATAACATGGCAAGCTGTGGTTAATCAATTATTTATTATTTTATTTATTTAAAATATTTATTCACCGCTCATCAACCAAAAGGCTCCCTGGGCGGTTTACAAAAAGAAACAGGATAAAAATAGTGATCTTAAAAACAATAAAAACTGGAACCAAAAGTTTCCACACTCCTCCTCACAGCTGTGCTGGAGGAGAAGAGAAGAGGGGGGGGGGTAGTGTGTGAGCCCAAGGCTCACTCTGGTTCATTCCTGTTCATTCATATCCCTCATCTATTGTGTGAATGCAGCGAGTGGAAACTATGGGTCATTAGAAAATGCAGTATGGGTGCGATCCAATGTCCTCAGTGCTCAATGCACATAAGCCTCCAAACATGGAGGCTTACATGCATCCAGTGCAAGGTACGAGGTGCGGCAGCGGCGATCTCCACTGCCCCGTGCCTCGTGCCCCGTATTTCATCTGGATGGCCATTTTCAGCCATTCAGATGAAGTGCTGCAGAGGGGGAGGGAAGGAGGCTGCGGTGCCGTCTGGAGACGGCCTAAGTTGTTGGCCCCAGCCGCCTCCCCTCCCCACCCCCGACACGCCCCTTTAGCACTCTCCAAGGTCAATCTCTGACCTCGGAGATGCAGCTGGCGTGGTTCTTTCCACGCTGGCTGCGAGGGGGGCGGGGCAGGGGTTCCGCATTCAGAGTCCCAGCTCCGTGGTTGGAAGACCTCATTGCTGGGACTCTGAATAATCCTAAGGCCCCACAGACAATGGCAGGAGGCCCTAGGATTGTGCCATCAATGTTTTAAATCACTGCAATATCATTAGTGGTCCAATACACCTGTTCTAGCTGCATCCAGAGATGTGCCAGCATTAACAGACACTGGCATAGTGGCCGCATAGGATTGTTGTGCGGAGTGTTAACATTATAAAATTAACACCAAATTGATATTCAGAGTCATTTAAGAATAGAAACAACCATTCAAATATCTGCAGGGTTTTACAAGATTTTGTTGGTTTGTTTTTAAGTGGGGGAGAAGGGAAGATCTGTTGAATGATTTATCCTATTCTTCTCCGTGAACAGAGTATCAGAAATATATGTATCACTACTATCTACTGAAAAGTTTTAACAGTGTGTATAAATTCCTTTGTTAACCATTTCAGAAATCAACCCAAATTACCTGGTCTGGAGCTCCTTTGTTATCCGGCAGAAGGATTAACATGCAAAACTCATCCTTATCATAGGGAAGCTCAAGCACTTGCATTGGTGGATTTTTTATTTTAGCCAGTTTAAATGTATTCTGCTGAAACATCATTTGCACTTTTTTGCTCTGATTCTGTAATAAATAAAGCAGCAGTTAAATGTAAAGCAGCAGTGTTACTAGAAGAAGTGGCACAGTATACTATATGAAATGTTGAGTGTGGTTGGCCAATTGTACTGATTTCCAATGTTTTAAGTTTTTAGTTCAGACCACCTTCTGCTAAGCCAGTATAAAAGCACAGAGTTGATGTGTATCCCTCAATGTGCAAGAGAGTAGTTTTGATTTTTGGGTGGACTGAGAGCTGTAGTAGATAAATTCCCATACCCACAAGGTTTTAGATATACAGTACCTTGTCAGTCCAAAACAGTGCTTCACGGGTGTCATTTTTCGGAAATTCCAGCTTCCACTTTCCTTTGAAGTATATAGCATTCACTAGGACCAAGATGGTGCTTTGATCAAGAGACCCACTAGAAAACAGGTCCTTGATTTTACCTTTTAAAAAATGGATTCAAGGAAAAATATTACCTTTAGATGGTAATTTTCAATAAGTTACTCATTTCAATAATGTAATGTAATGTTGAACAGTATTAGAGAGGAACACAGAAAACATCAAACTAATCCAGAATGAGCAGCAAACTACAAAAGAGCAGAAGTTAATGTATTTTATCTTTGTACATCTATAAACTTAAGGAGAATGCTGCACAGTACTGTCTGAATCCTCTCTATTTAAATCATTGAGTATTCCTAGCTGAAACTGATCAATTGTAAGTTGTGAGAATTAACCTGTGTTCCCTTACCATTTGTTTGGCTTTCAACCCAGGAATTAATCTTCTTTCTAGCTTCCTCAGTTGCATTGACAAAGTCAGCTCTTTCCAACTCAGCCTGGTACAGCTCCTTTGTGCAATGTAAATATTTCTGCACAGAATTAAAAAGAAAAGGTGGGGAAAGATAATAGAATGGCTCTTGATCAGCTGTAAAGGCTCCAATCCAGCTAAAGTGAATTTCACTAAGTACCATTTAAACCAACAGAACAAGTCCGTTGTGACTAAGTTGTCCATTTGGTTTAATGGTATGTCTGTCATGGATCAGGAACACCCAGTCGGGACCACTGATTATGAGGGAAAATAGCATTTCTAAATTCATGCGGTCCATGCTATTCTTGTGATGGGAAGAGGTGTGGGAAGCATTATTTCTTACCTGCAGGAATTCATATTTGTCTGATCCATAGAGCCTATTGGCAATACTCAGTTCATAAGTGTTGGTACGCTGGTTGATGGCTGATAAGAGTGCCTTGAACTGGTAATGAGGTCCTCCGGGTTTATCACAATGAGCCTCTGTAACCTTCAAATAGCAAAGACTGTTGAACAGGGTATCTACATGCTTGTAAATGCCACTCCCTACATACCCCAAACTAGTGTTTCCCTTGACCTTACTACAACTTATTTATGACAGTTTCCAGAAAAATGCTTTCAGGGGTGTAGCAAAGATTTTTATTGGGATAGCATGCACCAGTCTTCCTGGTTGCAATATCTATTCCCCCTGAGCCCAGAAACACCACCCTCTGTGCAGCTAGAATAGAAGATCAGGCATGATTCTTGGGGACATATTTACTTTTCCTTCCATTGCCTTGTGTGCATTAGTGCATTGGGCAATGAACTATTTATGTTAAGAACTGTTTCAACAACAGGTTTTAACTTTTAAGATGACTAAATCTAAAGAAGGGTTGCTGGATAAAGGAAAAAGAGTTTGGGTCATTCTTGAGTTTTGTGTATTTTTTGTGCCCATCCAAATATAGTTTAGAATATATAGTTTAGGATGCCAAAGGGTTTAACACTAAGTAACAAACTAGTATTATTTAGCATTTACACGGCACATTTCAAATGCCCAAAGTACTTTGCATACATTATTTCAGTAATCCATACAGCTGCCTTGTAAGGCAGGTTAGTATTATCCCCATATTGCAGACAGGGGCAACTGAGGTTAGGAGAACAGTGGCTTGGAGGCTAAACCACATCATAGGTTCTTGACTGAGGTGAGATTTGGACCAGGATACTTTGCAACTTAGATTCTTCATCACTACACCACACCAAGCTGAGTGAGTTCCAAGATAACTATTGGAACTGATTATGGTTTGGGATTATCTAACATTTTGGAAGGATAATTTGACATGGTCTGTATCTTCCCTCCCCAACTGAAATTAGTGATGTAGATAGGATATGTTTGATAGTCCTCTTACAGGCATGTCCGTAGAGCCTCCAGTGATCTCATTGAAGTGAAGGACCTGCAATGCAAAATATAGAATGAGAGACTGGCATAATGTGATCTGTGTAATTGTGACATCCTGTTTTGTCCTAATTCAATGCCACTAAAGCCATTCATTTTTAGTGGAACAAACAAATGAACTCTTCCTACGGAGTGCTCATGAGCAGGCAGGCACGAGGGTTCTATGTTGGGTGACTAAGAAGTTGATGGAGTTGTTGTGTATGGATGCCACATAAGTGCTCATGGTCTGAGGTATTTCAAATGGTTTGGCTTCTTAGATTGTAACCTGAAACTCCCAACAAACTACTTGTAAATTTTGGATCTACTCTCCCTTCTGGAAGGTCCTGGTCTCCCTGCTACTCCTCTTCTATATTGTTTAGCAGCCTTGCCAAGATTCAGCCACATATTCATGCATGGATATCTCAGGGCGGCCTAGGGATGGAAGAATCAGCAATATTCGAGATTGCTGGGATTCTCAAAACTCCACCTTGACGCTCAGATTGACTCGCTGCCATGTTTGATTGCAATATTTTTTTATTTTCATTCCAATAGGAAAAGTGCACATTCTTTAAAGCGCACACCCAAATGTGCACTCTCCCCCATAGACTAAAGTATGAAAATGCATTTTTTTTTAAAATGTGCATGTTTTAAAGTGCACATTTTTTAAACTGTGCATTTTTTTGAACATAAATGCAAGTTCAAGAGTATGAGAGCTTTCCCTGAAAAAATATGCTTGCATTTGTGTTTGGAGGTGCAAACAGGGCAAATTCAAGTAAAAAAAATGAAACAAAACAACATTCTCATACATCTCATACATCCCTATCAGTGGTTCTCAAACTTTATATCTCCAGAGAACCCTTTCTGCATTGACATGTCTACCAAGGAACCCTGGTTACCACAAAACAAATTCTGGAGCACATATTTAAGAGTGCACAGTCAGATTACATGGAGCCATGGCCAGGCCTATTGTGACTCAGAGCTGCCCTATGTCAAGGAGTAGGCAACTTGGTGCCCTCCAGATGTTTTGGACTACAACTCCCATAAGCCCCAGCCAACATGGCCAATAGTCAGGGATTATGGAAGTTGGAGGCCTAAAAATCTGGAGGCCCCAGGTTGCCTACGCCTACCCTATGTGAATGGAGAATGCTCCCTGGCAGACAACCCCTACCCTCCCTCCATGGCTGTGATGACTAAGTTGTGGTGGGCAAGCTCTCTTTTGGGAAAGCTTTGTTCGCAATTACCGATCCACTGACATTTTGCTGCCTTGAGATGAAGGACAAGATGGCTCCCATTCCATGCACAGAAGCTGACCAGACTGACAGTTCAATCTTACTTCAGTACTGGTGATGGGACAGCATCTTCCACTGCACTTGAAGGCAGCAGGCTTATCCCTCAGGGGATGCAGGGCGGGCCTTGTGGGACACACACAGCTCTGTCCTCCAACACCACACTGCTGCTCTCCACCCCCCAGCATATGCTCTCTGAAGTGGCTGGCTCACTCTGCCTAATGGTGGGTCTGGCCCTGCTGCACCGAGGAATCTTCCATAAGCTTCCAAGGAGGTCTAGAGTTCCTCGGGACACAGGGTTTAAAGAAAAACACACCCACTGCTCTGTGCTGTTTTGCTGAGCTTGAGGATTAGGGCCATTCTCCTCCCCCATTCCATGTACATGCCAAGCACACTTTTCTCTGCAAATGTCTTTCCTTTTTACATATTAATGGCAGCAATGCCAATCAGGGTTGGTCGCTGGGAAAAGCATCTTCTTCCCCCCACAAAAGCAGTCCCTCCTCTACCCCAGTGATTTTGCTCAGGATCGCTGCAATGGAAGTGGGGTTAATAAAGTCTCCCCGCATCCATGTGTGCGTGGGTGGGTGTTTATGCACACATGGGCGTCCCCCTGCATATCCGCCAACAGATGGTGCCCTCAGAGCCAAAAAGGTTTTGTACCCCTATCCTAAAGAAATTGAAGCCTGGGTAAGTGGTGGAACCCCTGAAAGCTCTCACTGCCCGGTTCTGGGGTGCATGCACATAACGGTATTTTATGGCAAAAGAATCATGGAAAGGCCAGCGAGAAGAGAAGGTGCTACCAAGGAGAGGTTCCACAAGATTCAGGGGCTCACATGAAAAGCTCTCAGTGAGATGCATTTCCTGGTGATTTCCACACAGCTGGGGGAATGTGGCCCTTACAACAATTCTATTGACCAGATTCAGATGTAATGGTTAGTTAATTATCTATGGTTTGTACAAATCACAGTTTCCTGTAACTGGATGAAACAGTAAACTGCTGTTCCTTACAAACCACAACTGGAAACTTTGCATTTCTTCCCCTTGTGCATGGAGGAAGGGGAAGTGGAGCATGTGAGCCCAAAGCTTGCTGAAGTTCATGCATGTAATGACGAACATATTTTGTAATTACACCTGGCCAACGTAAGCTAAGTCAATATTATACTGGCACTGCATATGGTGGAATGTGTCTGAGACAAGTGGCTTGCCCAAGGCACCTCTTAAGGTCATGGTTGATGAGAGATTTGAACTGGGAACTTTTTGGCTCCTGCTTACATTCTACAAGTTCTAGAGAACATGGGATCTCAAAAAGTGATAAATATCGGAGCAAGATTTTGCCACCCATTTTCTGAGTTTCCCAACATATCACCACTATATCTAAAGCTTCAATTGACAGTTCCCTGGGACTGCAGACTCTGGCCTCATCCATTGCCCAGAGATCAAAGGGCCAGTGGGAGGTTGCTCCCCCAGCCTCCTAGGAAGACTATCATGGCAAGGGGGAGACCAATCTAGCCCCATACATTGGCCAGAGGAGAAACAGCTGCAGGGAACTCATTTCACCCTTCTCTGCCAGAAAGAACACTTTTAAGAACTTTGAAGCTAAGAACTGGTGCTTGAGTTTTGCTTCCCCCCCCCCCTCATTCCTCCCAATCCCTTTTCCTTTTGTGTCATGTCTTTTAGAATGTAAACCTGGGGGCAGGAATTGTCTCATTAATGTTTGTAAGCTGCTCTGGGAGCATATTTTGGGTGAAGAGTGGGGTAAAAATGCTGCAAATAAATAAATAAATGGATAATATGACACTTTTCATAAGCACAATTGTGGCTGGTTGCCTACCGTTTCCATCTGCTTAGCAGTGTCACCGGAGGCACCAAGTGAGACCATGCTCATAGCTGTCGAGATACTTATTGGGGAGAAGAAGATGTTTCCCGTAGGATTTCCCCCCGACAGTTTTTTTAAAAGATCCACACTAAATCTAGTGTTTGCATCAGTGAGGGTAGCCATGATGGACTTGATGATACCTGAAACCAAAAAACAACAACCCCAAGTTCATTCTTCTGGTAGTCTTGCTCAGTCTTTTAAAATGAGGAGGAATGAGGGAAGATGAAGGGTATTCTGTACCTTCAATATTAGGTCAACAATTGGTAGGTTTAACAACATTTCCTAATAACCTGTCAGTCATGTCTTCTAGCCTCATCAAGTTACATTCTCAACAGCAATTTCCTAGGAACAGAAGCCCTATTCAGGGATGGAACAGGCAGCCATTACTTTCATTCTGAGTCTAGTGGCTATGTCTCCCTCCCCCCTCATTTCTATGCTAGGTTAGGTGCGGAGGATGTGGGGACGGAGACGATCAGGACTGGGATCCTAACATGGGAGGGGGTGGTAGGGGGGCATTTAAGATCCAAATCGGGGGGGGGGGCTGCACCTACTCTAGAGTAAAAATGGGGAGGGAAGCTGCTAGAGACAGAATTAAAGTAATGTCTGTTCTGGCCCTCAGTTATTCATGTGTAGAAGCTATGGATGCAGAAGGGGGCAATGGGACTGCATCGTCATGTGGGGCACTGGCCTCATGCCCTGGACATCTCCATCAAGAAAGTCTACATGTGAGCAGCTACGATGACATGGGACGTTCCAGTTGTGTGTGGAAGCTTCCCTGTGAGCAGCTGCTCATGCACTGACTTCCCCAAATACATGAATGTCCAGGGGACAGGACAAGTCTTGCAGTTTGGTACAAAATCATCATCATCATCATCATCATCATCATCATCATCATCATCATCGGCACAAAGGATGGGAGAAATCTGACTCGGCAGCAGTACATGTGAAAAGGACCTAGGTGCCTTAGGAGACACAGGCTGAATATGAGCCAGCAGTGTGATGCAGCTGCTAAAAAAAAGCAAACGCAGACTTTTAGGCTTCATTAATAGACGCGTAGTGTCCAGGTCATGAGAAATAATAGTTCTGCTCTATGCTGCATTTGAAGTGCGGTGTCCAGTGCCACATTTTAAGAAGGACATTGACAAACTGGAGTGCATCCAGGGTGGGCAACCCGGATGGTGGGGGGGGGGGGGTCTGTGGAAACCAAATCATATGAGGAACAGTCAAAAGAGCTGGGGATATGTTTAGGCTGGAGAAGATATAAGATTAAGGGGAGACATGATAGCAGACGGAAGGGCTGTCATGTGCAGAAGGTGGAGCAAAGTTGCAGGACTAGAACCAATGGTTGGAAGTTTCAGGGAAGCAGATTTCAGATAAACTTTAGGAGAAACTTCCTAACAGTGAGGGGGGGCAGTGGAACAGTCTGCCTTGGGAGGTGGTGGGCTCTCCTTCACTGGAGGTATTTCAGAGACTGGACGGACACCTGTCAGGGATACTGTAGCTGCATCCTGAATTGCAGAGCTTGCCTTGAGCAGGAGGCTAGACTAGATGATTTCCAAGGTCCCGTCCAGTTCTAAGTGGTTCTAAGTGCTTTGCATGACATTGGCGGCAGGGCCAGCAGCGTGGTTCATCTGCCCCCTTTCACACATGGCTTCTATGCACAGGGAAAACCAGAAGAGAACTAGAGACTGTTGAGGATTAAGCAATACAAATAATTCTATGTATTACTTCCCTACTGTACTCTTTTAGAATTGCTTTCTTTTATTTTTGGTTGCATTCACACATAACACTAAGCCATCGGGCTCACACACTCACCTCTCATTTCTCTTCTGGCATGGCCCGTGAAGAGGAGATCAGAAGCATTTGCCTTCATTTTCAACTAAGAACAAATTGCCGTTATGTCTGAACTGGGACAAACACTCAGTTAGTTTTAAGTATGGTTTGTCTAAACAAGCCATCTTGAAAAAAATAGTTTATGATCCTGGCTTGTTCAGATAACCATAGTTAAAGCTAAATGCAGTTCACAACTCGGATGACACAACAAACTGTGGCTAGTTAGTTGTAATCAGAAGCAGATGCTGCCACACCAGAAGAAGGGAGGGCGGTGGGAGCAGTGGTGCAGCTAGGTAATTTTAGACCCCAGATGTAATGGTCTTATGCCCCCCCTTTCGATAGCCATGTGCGTTATTTCAGCACACAACTAACATTTCTCTTATCCCCCGCCCCCACACTGCCATTCCATACTTTACAACTGCTTCTATATTCCTGATATATTAGAGCAACAGCCCCCCCACACATACAACCTGTTTGCCAACCCTGATTTAATAAAATAATACTCTGAGCATGTGCAAGTTTTGCATTTTAAACCCACTTGAATCATAGCATCATCATAACAGCAGGAATATGATGGAGTTTGCTTCTGCTGCCCTGATGCTAAACATGTTTACTTGTGAATGCGCACCATTTTCTTGTGGAAAAGAATAATATATTTTAAAGTAAAACCAATAAAATGTTCTGTGATTACACCTGAGTTGTTGCTATGGCTGTCATTGCTTTTTAATCATATCCTTACAAGGCTATCATGCAATATAATCACTCTTAAATGTGGAATATCTTGCTTTGAGCTGGCTGTGCTCAGAACTAAAAGATATAAACTCTTGATTTATGAGGAGGGGGTGTAGCTCAGTGGTAGAGCACATGTTTTGCATGCGGAAGGTCCCCTGTTCAATCCCCAGCATCTCCAGGTAGGGCTACTACTGGGCTAGGAAAGAATCCTGCCTGAAATGCGGGACAGTCGCTGCCGGTCAGTGTCGACAATACTGGGCTAGATGAACCAATGGTCTGACTCAGTTTAAGGCAGCTTCCTATGTTCCTGATCCTAAGCACAGTGCCTTGTAAAATGGAAGACATGGGTGAAAGAAATGGTCTTACCCTGCTGCAATACGTCCCTGGAAAAGAGCAACCTTCCCCTTTTCAAGAATGGATAACTCTGGACTTTCAGTGTCGCATTAGTTTTCTACTCAGTCTATATATAATCACCATCCTTCACACAAACATACTGGAAATAGTGTGGGTCTGAAGTTAGGAAATGTTGATTTGGAAACTTGTTTTGACCTGTGGTTTCCACTTCTTCATTGGTCACAGACCTTGGTTTCATGTGCATGCACAATCCAGGATATTGTTTGTAAGGTGAGGATTTGCAACTTTGTAAAGCAGAGGAATTAGCTGTTCTCCAAAACAGAAATCATGCAACTTATTGAGTTAATCAAGTTCCCTGTGTGAGCACAGATCTGGACATTGTTTGTAATATGAGGGCACATTCATATGCAACCTTGTCTTGCACAAGAACTTGTCAGCAGCCTAACCTCCAAAACAGAAGTCACTTCTGGTTTATTAAGAACTCTTTCCAATGTATCCCTTATCATTTCTGAAGGACAATGGTTCTGTCAACCAAATGTTCATGAAGGGCACTGGGATTATTTGGGAACTCCGAGGACAATTCAGACAGGATGCAGCACATTTGCCACATGTACACCAGTGTTTCCAGTAGTATATACCTTAAACTGTGGGGAAAGGACATGTATTGAGAAACACATGGTGTCTTGATGAACAATGTAAATGCACTAATAAGAGACATATATAGATTCTTGCTCAAAATTAAAATATTTTGATCTTTTAAACATTTTATACCATGCACAGCATGCCTTGATAAGCCAAGAAATCTTTAATTAACCATAGTTTCCCATTACGTCCAAACCAGGGAACTATGATCGCCAGCTTCAGGAAAGCCAGGAACTTAAACCATCTTCAAAGCATGATTTAAGGTTCTGACTTATTACATAGCTGGTAGTGGTAACCATAATTTCTCAGTTCAGATGACACAGGGAACTATGGTTAATTAGAGAGTTCCTGGCTAGTGGAGGTGTACCATGAAAATTGGAGCGAAGGGGCTTTGTGCATGGGCAAAAAGCTCATGATTGTTCAAATGCAGCCATTTGAGTCCTTGCAATCACTCATTTTATGCATTACTTTCCATGAACTAAAAAGCAGGTGCCTGATAACCCTCAGAGGTCCAACTTGCTAAGCAAGTTTGCTGGGTTGAGTAAGTGTAGCGAAGCTGTGCAATTTCATTAGAGATAAAGGGGATAGACTTGTTACTGCTTGCTTGATCAATGCAGGCTGTCTGATCAATGGGACACACATTCACAGTTTCCTACTATGTCTATGCTGAGTTGGTTGAACCGGTTTTGAAAATGAAGCATACAAAGGCAGCATAATGACATGCCTATATGTTGTTATTGAGACACAAATCCATTGATTTGTGCATCCAATACTCTCTCCGGCTATGTAGCATCCTATTCCCTAGCTAATCCATACAGCACACTGGCTGAAACTGAATGATCAGCATGGGTGGCACAATCCAACGTGGGAGGGCCTTTTCTGTTGTGGCACCCTACCTTTGGTATTTTCTCTCCCCCGCAGTGCGACAGGTGCCATCCTTGTTGGTGTTTAGGTGCCTGTTGAAAACATTTCTGTGTACCCAGGCATTTGCTGAATATAACACCTAGCTTTGTTGTTGTTTTTACCTGTGTATTTTATTTTAATTGTTGTTTTAATGCATTTTGTACACACACATCCACACACACACGATTTGATAATGAAGGGCAGTATATAAATATTATAAATAAATAAATATTGTGAAGGACCGCCGCCGGTTCCTTTCCGCAAGTTCAGGAGTTAAGGGGTTAACCGGCAAGCGCCAAAACTCCCTTTCACGTTCCCTGGGTTATTTCAGGACAACTGCACTGGATTAGCACTGAGTCAGAACACTGTAGTAGGAAATTGACTAGTTGTTTACAAAAGTTTAATTGAGCCTATCCAGCCGAGGTGAGAAAATACAATCCACAATTGAAGGCAATGAGGCACTCAGTCTTGGGTGGGCATTTGCATTTCGATGGCCTTGCCCACGCATCAAGCCCGGGACACATTTGCATTGCCTCAATAGTCTTTCCCAAGCAGTCTCAAAGAGCTGCCAACAGTGCCAAGCACCCATGAGGAGCCATGAGAAAAGTGGCACCGAAAAGACCTCCACACACCCTGCTGAGTCAGGACCGGTTTGTCCTGCCACCAAAGGGAGGGGTCTGGGGTGAGAGGGGGGCGAGTGAGGGTGTAAAACAGCAACCCAAGCTCTGTTGATGTTGTTGGGTACAAGGTGTGAGGCGGCATGGAACAGGTCATCGGCTCAGGCCAACCCAGGAAGCTCAACCCTAAGCGGGCCACTTGGTGGTACTCTCCTGTAAGTCCGACTAAATTGCTAGAAATAGGCTAGGTAGATTCTCCTGTGTTAGATAGGTTTAAGCTTAGGTTCTTTTATTTTGTGTAGGTTCTGCCTGTGTTTTGCAAGCCTCATTGCCTTCAATTGTGGACTGTAGTTTCTAGTGACTTATTTAGCATCATGTGTAGTTTCCCCCTGAGCCTGGGCATATGCCCCAATCCATGCTGAAGCAGATTGTAAGGCACACAGTTGATACAGATGAAGAGTTGCAATCACTTTGCACAATCCTACCAAAAATATTAGTGTACTAACACTAGGAAATGTTGACAGGCTTTTGAAATGTGGTTTCCATGTTTTCATATGTCACAACGGACTCTAGTCTCACAGGCAAACACAGGAGGGCAGATACAGATGCATTGTCTTGTACAAGAATTTGTCAGCAATTTTTCAGCTGGATGTACACCCGCATCTGAATCTGAATCCGATGCTCATTAATGGGCCATAGAATTGGTTGGATGCATCTGCTGATATGTACTGGAGAGCACACGCCCCTCTGTAGCCACCATTCTTGAGTGTAACTAGGTATCAATGAGTAGAGTTGGATCAGGGCCATGTCCTTTAAGGAATTTGTTCATAATATGAGGTGCTATTGAAATCATATTCATAAATAAATTAAGCATTCTCCTTTTAAAATAATATGGCATTGGATGCTGTATTAATTTGAAGCTAACCTGTGCTTTGGGACAAAAGGTCAGATTAGCTACGTATCCATCTCTCCTTTCAGTAGCCCCCTCTCAAAGTGCATGCATCCTTAATGCATTAGCTCTTAAAACTCTGGATTTGAATCTTTGTCTATGCAACCAACTTAGTGCTGATTTAGGGGATCCCCCTCTTTTTTTCTGACAGACTCCTCATCCTTAACAGCTGCATGGCAGGCAGGTACAAGTTACAACATAGTCCTGTCGTCTCTGGGAACAGCTGTGCCTACTGAGTGAATTTGGTTGATGCAGATGGGTGAGAATCTCGTTTCTCATATATATATATATATATATATATATATATATATCAATTTACCAAAGTTTGCCAGTTTCTTCATATTCAGAATGGGAAAAAAGTGAGTTAAAAAAAAAAAAAACCTAAACGCAGGAGAAAGCGCAAGTGACAGATATGTCCATCCCCAGTTTGAAAAATCCTCTATGTAAAAACAAACTTACCCCTCACAAGTAGAAAATGAGCACAGGAAGAAGAAGGCTGAGGTTTCTACCTGTTATGCTAGTGTTTTACTTGCAAGGTGTTGTGGGTGTTTCCCCCCCACACACACTTTTTTCCCTTATATAGAGGAGCATTCAAAACTGTGACACACACACACACACACACACACACACCCATCTGAAAAGGCACAGTCTGTTCTATCTTCCCAGGGCTCTACCAGCTGCACGTGTAGACCAGGACAGAATTAATACATTTAGGGGGCAATACTATGCATGTTTAGGCAGAAAAAAGTCCTAAAACTCGCAGCATTCCCCCAGCCAGTCAGCTTTTTAAAGACCTTTTTCTGTCTAAACATGCTTAGGATTGCACCCTTACACAGGGCCGGCGCTACCGCTAGGCAGACCCAGGCGACTGCCTAGGGCGCGTGGCGGAAGAGGGCGCAGTTTCTGCGCCCCTTCCTCGCCTACGGCGCGCTCCTGCCCTGCCTGCCGCCGCTGCCGCCGCTGCACCTCCCTCCGGAGCCAGAGGGACGGAGGGAGCGCTGCAGGAGCCGCCACCCACCCCTTCACTCCCTAGGGGCGAACCTGAGCGCTTGCGGCGGCATCTTCCCCCCCGCAGAGAGCGCGCGCGCGCAATGAGCGAGCCTCAGGAGAAGAAGAAGCCTGCGGCTTCGCCCCAAGGCGACTGCCGGTGCGCCGGAGGCGCGGGCAGGGCCCCCGTCATCCTCTCGCTGCTCTTCTCGCTCCTCTCGGTGGGCGCCTGCTTTTTGCTCAGCGCCAAGACCTCCAAGCTGCAGGGCCAGCTGGTGGCCCTTGCGGAGGAGTTGGTAGGTGGTGGTGGCGGCGGCGGCGGCGGCGCGGGGGGGGCGTTGCAGAGCAGGGCTGCTTTGCTCCGGAGCCCCCCCCACGGCACGAGGGGGGGCGCTAAATATAATTCGGCCTAGGGCGCCAAACAGCCCTGCACCGTTCCTGCCCTTACAATATCATGTGAATGAGTCAACTTGTCAGAAAGTTATTATGACTGCCCAGCTCACTTAGGCTGTGATCCTATACACACAGTACCTGGATGTAACCCCCACTGAATTCAGTGGGGCTTACTTCTGAGTAGATATGCATAGGATTGCTCTGTTAATGACTTTTCACAAAGTCTGCTGTAAGAAACAACTAGCTACCCTGTGCAGAGGATGGAAGAGGGGGTATTGCCCTCCTCACCTCCACCACCCCCTTGTTTGAGACTATACATGATCATTCTTTGGAGGTGCCTACATATTTTAGCAACTGACCTACACTACTTGTATTGCAAGACATCGCTTGTTTATCAAGTCAAAAATTATTTTTAAAAATTGCTTGTCTTGCAAAACGCTCTTAGACCAAGTTACTTGCAATCCAAGGTATTACTGTAGTCCTCAAAATGCTCTGCAAGTATAAGATCCATTCATTTCAGTTGTGGCCTTTCACATGATACACATGCATTGTAGAATATTCCATTTATTATGCCAATCTTGATTATAAACACAATAGCCCGGTTGTATTTCTAAAATGCCCCATTTGCTGGAAACACAACATTGCACATTACAAGTCTGCTAAACCAAAATGACAAACATTATTTAACACACCCACCCCCAAGAAACCCACCTTTCTCATTTTACACATGATAGCAACACCTATATGAAATATTCCTTTTCTTCTGTAGAAGAAATTCTAATACAGGGTGGCCGGGTGACACCCAGGGTGGCCGGGTGGCCGGCCAGATGGGCGATTAATTAATAAATATAAGAAATAATACTGCTTGACGGGTGTATCTGATATGGTGCTGTCCTACTGAGGCACTGATATTTAAACCTGTAAACTTGCATAAAGTTTAGTGTGTTACACATATTTGCAACTCCAGATGCTCCTGGGGTTTCATAGATTCATAGATCATAGAGTCAGAAGGGGCCTACAAGGCCATCGAGTCCAACCCCCTGCTCAATGCAGGAAACTAGAGGAGGGGTCTCCCATCCAAGTAATAACCAGGCTTGACCCTGCTTAGCTTTCCACGCTCAGACAAGCTGAGCCAGCGTGAGCCACAGGCCTTTGGAGCCATAAGTGATGTACTAAGTCAGAAACAGCACTTTGAATTGTTCCTGGAAATGGATCAGTAGCCAGTGAAAATGTTTATAATATGGGAATCACACACACCTTCTAGCCAGCCTGGTCAATAGTCTGGCTGCAACATTCAAAACACCGTTCAAAGGCAGCCCTGCATAGAGCATGTTACAATAAACTAAATAAGATAAGATGTAACTAGGGCATCTGTCACTGTGGCCAGATCCAACACTTCAAGGAACAGGTACAGTTGGCAGAGTAGCCTTAACTGTGCAAAAGTACTCCTGGCCATCTAGGATTAAGGTGAATTCAGAACTACACTGAAAGTGCAAACCGAAGTCTTCAAGGGGAGTGTAACCCCATCCAAGATAGTTTGAACTTGTATTCTCTGGTTTGCCTTTCAACTGACCAGAAGCACCTCTGTTTTATCTGAATTAAGCTTCAATTTGTTCACCCTCATCCGATCCATTACTGGTATCAGACACACATTCAGAACTTGAACAGCTTCCTAGGCTTCAGATGGGAAGGACAGACAGAGATGGGTGTCATCAATATACAATATGAGTGACACTGAACTCCAAAAGCCTGCATGAACTCCCCACAGTGGTTCCATTTAGATGTTAAATAGCATGGGGGACAAGATAGGACCCTGAGGTCCACAGGGAGCCAAGAATGAAATGGAACATTGGAGACTGGATAGAAATTATCTAGCAGTATGGGTTTCTGGGAGGGTTTTTTTTCCCCTTTCAAAAACAAAGGTCTGATCAGCATCTTTTTAGGCATGATGCAGTCACACCCTCTTGTAAAGTGCCATTCACCATTGCTCTCATCCACTCCCTGGCAGTCTTTATAACCAGGAAAGGCATGGTCAAGCACACACACATGTGGTCACACCTCTCCAAGGCGCTTGTCCACATCCTTGGGCTGTACAAATTGTTATTTTATGTCAGTTGGGATGTGAACATAAAACATGGAAAGGCATTCTATAAATAAAATAAAAGGAAAAGCATCAGCCACCATCTTCCCTCTGTCCCATGAGGGAGGAGTTGCTGCCACAGGCAGTGGCATACTGCGTAAACAGTGCCACTGCCTAGGCAGCACTTTGCTGGGGGCATCCAAAACCAGGACTAGCCCTCGATTCCGAGCAGGCTCAGAGGTCAAAGAAGACTCTACTGAAAAGCTCTAGATAACACACTGTCTATGCGCCCCAGCAGCAAAATCTCTGAAGAACTTTTCTCTTGCATTACGGTTTGACTTTTTCACATTAGGTGAGGCTTAAACTCTTGTTTCAGTGCCCTGGGGAGGCAAGTCATCACAATGCTTGAGAACATATACTCTGCAAAATACCCCCCATCAGTGAAAATGACAGAACTACCGTTTTAGTGAATGATTTGTTTATTAAATACTGTGCAGCTACAGTTCAAGCCAGGAGCGGGGCTGGGGGCGGGCTCAGGTAGAGATGCAGTACAGTTTTGTGTGTTTCAAAGAAATGCCATAGTCTCATGAGCTACGTCAAAAGCTTGTTTTCACTGTAGACATTTCCTCTTTAAAAGAAGTACAATACAGTTACAGCTGAACACTGCAATCCTATACGATTCTACTCAGAAGCAAGTCTCATTAGGTTCAATAGGGCGTATTCTCAGGTCAGTGTGTATATGGGGCAGCAGCCTAGTGCTGACTGTAGGCAGTGCAATGCAGTAGATTCCACTCAGATGCATTCCTAATATTCAGGTAGACTGTATTATGAACAATCCGGAGAGGGTGACAACAGATGTTCAAATATCTACTGTCAGCACTGTGATTGATCAACAAGTCCCATTTTTCCACTGCAATTTATTCACGATGACTGTATCAGGCCCCTTGAGGGGGGGGGGGGACCCAAGGAAGGGAGAAGTGCAGCTTCTCCCAGCACAGTGTTACCCTGGTGGGGGAAAGTGCACTTCCTTCTTCAGAGAACTTAAAGGGACAGAAGATCTCTTCCTTTCTGGATGTAGACATTTTGGTTTTGTTGGCTACCATGTGAAGACCTGGATTTCAAGAGCTGGGACAATGTCCAGCGGAACAAGGATATTCTTTAAAAAGATGACCTGAAGTCAACTGGCAGGAGAAGCAAACTGCAGGCAAGTAGGGCAAGAAAAAGCCTTTAAAACATCAGTGTCATCCCATGGAGATTAGGCCCACCACCAAATGTTAGATTTCTCTGCCCGCATCTACGCAATGCTTAGCACAGCAGAGATGGAGGCAAAGAGAAGAAAGAATGCATTTTTCTAAAAAGCGTTTTCCGTATCCGTTTTCCGTTGATTTCGTTGCATGGGTCAGAAATTTCCCTTCATTCCGGCTTAGCGAATCTACCAAGCGCAATGATGCTCTCGCTGCCCTTGTGCAAGATGCCAAACACGAAAGGAGAATCAGCTCGGATGGGCACAGGTTCCCGACGTGGACGCCTATCCCGATGGCGATGGGGTGCCTCTGGCTCCTCACCGCCCTCCTCATCAATCTCGATGAACGTATCGTGGACAAGCCGAGTCAGAGCCACGCCTTCTGTTGTTGTTGCACCAGAGAAATCAGCCATTTCAGGATCGGTCAGATTCAGCAGATCCAAGTAATCAATGAGATAGAGGCTCTTCTCTAAGCATAACTTGGGGATGGAAACCTCCACCTCTGCAGGCTTCAGATCACCGAACAAGTTGAGCAGTTGCTCATGGCTAAGTCCATCTTCCAGCTAGAGGAAGAAATAGAAATTGCAGTGATAGCAATTCTGTTCAAGATTACTCAAGATTCAGTCCGGACTGCCAAGCGAAGGTGGCTACATTACATAGCTAACAGGAAGTACCTTTGCACCAACATCATCTGATTACTTAGATGGCCAGAGATGGGTGAAGTGATGGCATGGTCCACATAAGGCGTATGCAGATAAACACCATGGATATTCTCATAGGAGTCTGAATGAGTATTACCTGTTGAAGAGCTTCAGCACTGTAGTCTGTTGGCAGCAGTACAAAAAAGCTCAGTTCATTTTTTTTGTAGGGGATTTCAAGCACCCGCACCTGCACGCCGCCTATGTCAGTAGTTGCTGTGTTGTACACACCTGTCCTGTGCATCAGCTGCACAGTTGGGTAGTCTCCCTGAAAAGGAATAGAAAGAAAGGCGCACATTTAAGAAATGAAAAACAACTTCTTTTATTTTCGGAAGTAGTGGAGATTTTTGGTGGTGCACCATGGATCTGAACTCAAATATGTAAATTATAATGGTGAGATTCAGCACCGCTGTCTCTCTATGTCCTGCTACAATGAGTCCTGCTTTCATCTCATTGAAACCAATGGGACTGGGTCTTAGTGGCTGAGTTATGGCCCATTGATTCTAATGGGACACAAGTAACATCAGTTGTATGGGAGCCAGGCTCTCCAAGCAAAAGGGTGGATTGATCAGCGGAAACATCTTTGCATCAAGTTGTTGGAGTTGCCTACATCAACACCCCATTGGGGCAACACAGCTCCCACACCTTCTCAAAGCAACCCTGATGAAGGTGCAAGGTAGCCATTGATACAATTCCTCACTGTGGCTCTGCAGAATGGGAAGACAGAACTATATGTTTATATAACTCACCTCATCTGCATCGTGTGTATAAAATGGGGCTTCTGCCGTGAGTTCTTTATCAAATTTGACTGCCCATTGTCCTTTGAAGTAGAGAGCATTCACATGCAGCAGCAGAGCAAAACAATCAAAGCTGTCCTTGGGGAGGAGATCCTTGACTTTACCTTACAAAGAAATTGGTACAATTCATCTTGATCTGTTCAGTTTTTCGCTTTTATATTATACTGCAAATAAAAAGTGATTCAACTTGTAGCTCACTATTTGTGGAAGAGAAATGAGTAGATGGATCTCTTCAGCTTGAGTAGATGGACTATAACAATTTGAACTTTTCTGAGGTTTGGAGGAAAGTATACATCATACCACAATGGGTTGTTGGATTATTCTTTCAATGTTACATAACAAACATATGTATCCTTATTGAAGAATGCCTTTATTGGTTTGAAAAAGCCTTTCTCTTGTCTCACTGGGTGCTCCAACAAAGTTTCAGTTGGTTGCTGATTTTCACTAAATAAAATAAGAGCAGTCAGTTCTTACCATGTGTCTGGATTTCAAGCCAAAGGTTTGCGATTCTCCTCACTTCCTCTGGAGCATTATACAGATCAGCTCCCTCCACCTCTGTCAAGTACAGTTTCAGAGCACAGAAAATGAATTTCTAGGAAGAAGGAGAAAAAAATGGATTCGTGTATGACTTTGTGAATAGAAATGTTTTTGTCAGTCTCCTAAAAGCTGGAAGAGTTGTAGCTTGATGGGGGTCCTTAGGCAGAGAGTTCCGCAAAGCAGGGGCAACCACTGAAAAGGCCTTGCTAATTGTTAACCATCTCCTATTCTGTGCCTCTCAAAAGTTTCAGAACATTGGATTGTGCTAATGGAGAAATGTGTAAAACAGGCAATCCTTACAGTAACAGTTCCCTCTAGTGGCCTGGGAATGAGGCCCACTTTTACTGATGCTGGTAGAAGTGTTGAATCTACTTATGCTGCAATTCAGTCAAGCCCAGATAGTCAGTGCTTTTAGTTCCCACAATGCAATGGACGACTCGTGTAGTTCAAAATTAGAGTTACCTCGATGAAGTCAATGGCATGGTCTCCATAGACTTTATTGGCAAAACTCAGTGTATAGTTGGTGCTGGGTTTGTTAAGAGCCGCAAGGATTTTGCTGAATGCGGTATGGACTCCTTCAGGTGCCTCACACTCATAGTCTGGAACATTCTAATAATAAAAAGGAAGGTTAGGACTAATGGTATTTGGCAAATGATATTTGGCTGATAGTCCCTCAAGCATGCTTTGATGCTCATTTTCTCCAAACCATAACTAGTTCAGCTACTTCTACTTCCTGTCTTCTTATCCAGTTGAGACAATCCCATAGACTTCGGAATTAGCAATTGTGAAGGGAGGGGGGATGCACCCTTTTCGTTAGTTAAAGACTTGTTCCCTTCCAACACTATAATTATGCCTGTTACCTCTGTTTTATTGTCATTTATAGCACTAATGTTCTACCGCTTCGCTGGAAAAGCTATTCTGTAGGTTGAATTCAGTTTCAGAGAAGCTCTCAGGGGCTGCTTTCCTCTGGCCCCACTCCCTTTTACCCAACCACCAATCATTTGAGGCTTTCCTGGCCTTTGTGCAGTTAATTTACCATACTAAAAGGTATGCCTCTCCTAAGGCTTCACAGGTGGGGCCAAAGGCAAAAGGCCAAAAACTGGGCTACTGGGGGCGGGGACACACCAGCATATTGTAGCTTAAAGCTTTTACTGCCAGGAACTAAGCCTTGGAAGAGGCATTTCAACCTTTTAGAATGTGGGGGGAAAACTGCACAAAAGCCAGGAAATAACCAAATAATCAGTGGTCGGGGGAAAGAGGAAAGGGGCGTGGCCATCTGGGAAACCCCAGGAGGGCCAGAATTGGCCCCTGGGCCTGAGGTTCCCCTCCTGCTTTACCGGCACCAGTGAACCCAATGTTATCATTAAGCCCAAACCATTCCCACCTAGCAGGTCCTTAATTGAGTCACAGTCCATGAAACTGGAGGTATACCGGTAACTGTTTTTTCTAACCAGAGCCAATGCTTCATTCTCCTGTCTCTTCTTCAGTTTCTCTGTTTTAGATCAGGCAGTGGTAGACTTTTTTAAAGACATTCAATTATTCATATAGGGCTTCAAAGTTAATTTTGTTTTCTGTGGGCATCGTTTTGCTTATTTTAACGAATTTTTTTTTAAAAAAAATGTGAATAGTATTGGCTTCATAATAACTTCCCTTGTGATGCTGACACCATTCATTGGGTTTCTCCAATTTGATGCCCGCAACAACTCTGTGTAGGTTAGACTGGGAGAAAGTGATTGACCCAAGGTCACACAGTAAGCTTAATGGCTGAGCAAGGAAATTTAAATCTGGATTTCACATTTTAAAAAATCTACTTTTCACTCATTCTGATCATCAGTCCTGTTAAATCATTTTGTATATTTAGTGATAACACATAAATATTAAAAAGAAATCTAGATTAAACTCCCCAAATATTACACCACTTACTCTTGGCTTGCAACATGTTGGTTCAGGACGTGGTCTTGGTCTGGGGCGTGTTGGTTCAGGTTCTTCTGGTGGCGTGGGGCTTGTTGGTTCAGGACGGGGTCTTGGTCTGGGGCGTGTTGGTTCAGCTGGTCCAGGATCAGCTGGTTCAGGAGAGGATCTTGGTGTGGGGCGTGTTGGTTCACGATGGGGTCTTGGTCCAGGGTGTGTTGGTTCAGGTTCTTCTGGTTCAGGATCAGCTGGTTCAGGAGAGGGTCTTGGCATGGGGCGTGTTGGTTCAGGATGGGGTCTTGGTCTGGGGCGCGATGGTTTAGATTCTTCTGGTTCAGGATCAGCTGGTTCAGGAGAGGGTCTTGGCGTGGGGCGTGTTGGTTCAGGATGGGGTCTTGGTCTGGGGCGTGATGGTTTAGGTTCTTCTGGTTCAGGATCAGCTGGTTCAGGAGAGGGTCTTGGTCTGGGGCGTATTGGTTCAGCTGGTTCAGGATCAGCTGGTTCAGGAGAGGGTCTTGGTGTGGTGCGTGTTGGTTCACGATGGGGTCTCTGTCTGGGGTGTGTTGGTTCAGGTTCTTCTGGTTCAGGATCAGCTGGTTCAGGAGAGTGTATTGGCGTGGGGCGTGTTGGTTCAGGATGGGGTCTTGGTCTGGGGCGTGTTGGTTCAGATTCTTCTGGTGGCGTGGGGCTTGTTGGTTCAGGACGGGGTCTTGGTCTGGGGCGCGATGGTTTAGGTTCTGGTTCAGGATCAGCTGGTTCAGGAGAGGGTCTTGGCGTGGGGCGTGTTGGTTCACGACGGGGTCTTGGTGTGGGGTGTGTTGGTTCAGCTGGTTCAGGATCAGCTGGTTCAGGAGAGGGTCTTGGTGTGGGGCGTGTTGGTTCAGGACGGGGTCTCTGTCTGGGGTGTGTTGGTTCAGGTTCTTCTGGTTCAGGATCAGCTGGTTCAGGAGAGGGTCTTGGCATGGGTCTTGTTGGTTCAGGATGGGGTCTTGGTCTGGGGCGTGTTGGTTCAGCTGGTTCAGGATCAGCTGGTTCAGGAGAGGGTCTTGGCGTGGGGCGTGTTGGTTCAGGATGGGGTCTTGGTCTGGGGCATGATGGTTTAGTTTCTTCTGGTTCAGGATCAGCAGCTTCAGGAGAGGGTCTTGGTCTGGGGCGTGTTGGTTCACGATGGGGTCTCTGTCTGGGGTGTGTTGGTTCAGGTTCTTCTGGTTCAGGAGCAGCTGGTTCAGGAGAGGGTCTTGGCGTGGGGCGTGTTGGTTCAGGACGGGGTCTTGGTCTGGGGCGTGTTGGTTCAGATTCTTCTGCTGGCGTGGGGCTTGTTGGTTCAGGACGGGGTCTTGCTCTGGGGTGTGTTGGTTCAGCTGGTTCAGGATCAGCTGGTTCAGGAGAGGGTCTTGGTGTGGGGCGTGTTGGTTCAGGACGGGGTCTTGGTCTGCGGTGTGTTGGTTCAGGTTCTTCTGGTTCAGGATCAGCTGGTTCAGGAGAGGGTCTTGGCATGGGTCTTGTTGGTTCAGGATGGGGTCTTGGTCTGGGGCGTGTTGGTTCAGCTGGTTCAGGATCAGCTGGTTCAGGAGAGGGTCTTGGCGTGGGGCGTGTTGGTTCAGGATAGGGTCTTGGTCTGGGGCATGATGGTTTAGTTTCTTCTGGTTCAGGATCAGCAGGTTCAGGAGAGGGTCTTGGTCTGGGGCGTGTTGGTTCACGATGGGGTCTCTGTCTGGGGTGTGTTGGTTCAGGTTCTTCTGGTTCAGGATCAGCTGGTTCAGGAGAGGGTCTTGGCGTGGGGCGTGTTGGTTCAGGACGGGGTCTTGGTCTGGGGCGTGTTGGTACAGATTCTTCTGCTGGCGTGGGGCGTGTTGGTTCAGGACGGGGTCTTGCTCTGGGGTGTGTTGGTTCAGCTGGTTCAGGATCAGCTGGTTCAGGAGAGGGTCTTGGTGTGGGGCGTGTTGGTTCACGATGGGGTCTTGGTCTGGGGTGTGTTTGTTCAGCTGGTTCAGGATCAGCTGGTTCATGAGAGGATCTTGGCGTGGGGCGTGTTGGTTCAGGATGGGGTCTTGGTCTGGGGCGTGATGGTTTAGTTTCTTCTGGTTCAGGATCAGCAGGTTCAGGAGAGGGTCTTGGTCTGGGGCGTGATGGTTTAGGTTCTTCTGGTTCAGGACCAGCAGGTTCAGGAGAGGGTCTTGGTCTGGGGCGTGTTGGTTCAGCTGGTTCAGGATCAGCTGGTTCAGGAGAGGGTCTTGGTCTGGGGCTTGTTGGTTCACGATGGGTTCTCTGTCTGGGGTGTGTTGGTTCAGGTTCTTCTGGTTCAGGATCAGCTGGTTCAGGACAGGGTCTTGGCATGGGGCGTGTTGGTTCAGGACGGGGTCTTGGTCTGGGGCGTGTTGGTTCAGATTCTTCTGCTGGTGTGGGGCTTGTTGGTTCAGGACGGGGTCTTGGTCTGGGGCGTGATGGTTTAGGTTCTTCTGGTTCAGGACCAGCAGGTTCAGGAGAGGGTCTTGGTCTGGGGCGTGTTGGTTCAGCTGGTTCAGGATCAGCTGGTTCAGGAGAGGGTCTTGGTCTGGGGCGTGTTGGTTCACGATGGGGTCTCTGTCTGGGGTGTGTTGGTTCAGGTTCTTCTGGTTCAGGATCAGCTGGTTTAGGAGAGGGTCTTGGCGTGGGGCGTGTTGGTTCAGGACGGGGTCTTGGTCTGGGGCGTGTTGGTTCAGATTCTTCTGCTGGCGTGGGGCTTGTTGGTTCAGGACGGGGTCTTGGTCTGGGGCGTGTTGGTTCAGCTGGTTCAGGATCAGCTGGTTCAGGAGAGGGTCTTGGTGTGGGGCGTGTTGGTTCAGGACGGGGTCTTGGTCTGCAGTGTGTTGGTTCAGGTTCTTCTGGTTCAGGATCAGCTGGTTCAGGAGAGGGTCTTGGCATGGGGCGTGTTGGTTCAGGACGGGGTCTTGGTCTGGGGCATGTTGGTTCAGATTCTTCTGCTGGCGTGGGGCTTGTTGGTTCAGGACGGGGTCTTGCTCTGGGGTGTGTTGGTTCAGCTGGTTCAGGATCAGCTGGTTCAGGAGAGGGTCTTGGTGTGGGGCGTGTTGGTTCACGATGGGGTCTTGGTCTGGGGTGTGTTGGTTCAGGTTCTTCTGGTTCAGGATCAGCTGGTTCAGGAGAGGGTCTTGGCGTGGGGCTTGTTGGTTCAGGACGGGGTCTTGGTCTGGGGCGTGATGGTTTAGTTTCTTCTGGTTCAGGATCAGCAGGTTCAGGAGAGGGTCTTGGCGTGGGGCGTGTTGGTTCAGGACGGGGTCTTGGTCTGGGGCGTGATGGTTTAGTTTCTTCTGGTTCAGGATCAGCTGGTTCAGGAGAGGGTCTTGGTGTGGGGCGTGTTGGTTCACGATGGGGTCTTGGTCTGGGGTGTGTTGGTTCAGGTTCTTCTGGTTCAGGATCAGCTGGTTCAGGAGAGGGTCTTGGCGTGGGGCTTGTTGGTTCAGGACGGGGTTTTGGTCTGGGGCGTGATGGTTTAGGTTCTTCTGGTTCAGGGTCAGCAGGTTCAGGAGAGGGTCTTGGTCTGGGGCGTGTTGGTTCAGCTGGTTCAGGATCAGCTGGTTCAGGAGAGGGTCTTGGTCTGGGGCGTGTTGGTTCACGATGGGGTCTCTGTCTGGGGTGTGTTGGTTCAGGTTCTTCTGGTTCAGGATCAGCTGGTTTAGGAGAGGGTCTTGGCGTGGGGCGTGTTGGTTCAGGACGGGGTCTTGGTCTGGGGCGTGTTGGTTCAGATTCTTCTGCTGGCGTGGGGCTTGTTGGTTCAGGACGGGGTCTTGGTCTGGGGCGTGTTGGTTCAGCTGGTTCAGGATCAGCTGGTTCAGGAGAGGGTCTTGGTGTGGGGCGTGTTGGTTCAGGACGGGGTCTTGGTCTGCAGTGTGTTGGTTCAGGTTCTTCTGGTTCAGGATCAGCTGGTTCAGGAGAGGGTCTTGGCGTCGGGCTTGTTGGTTCAGGACGGGGTCTTGGTCTGGGGTGTGTTGGTTCAGCTGGTTCAGGATCAGCTGGTTCAGGAGAGGGTCTTGGTGTGGGGCGTGATGGTTTAGGTTCTTCTGGTTCAGGATCAGCTGGTTCAGGAGAGGGTCTTGGCATGGGGCGTGTTGGTTCAGGATGAGGTCTTGGTCTGGGGCGTGATGGTTTAGGTTCTTCTGGTTCAGGATCAGCAGGTTCAGGAGAGGGTCTTGGTCTGGGGCGTGTTGGTTCAGCTGGTTCAGGATCAGCTGGTTCAGGAGAGGGTCTTGGTGTGGTGCGTGTTGGTTCACGATGGGGTCTCTGTCTGGGGTGTGTTGGTTCAGGTTCTTCTGGTTCAGGATCAGCTGGTTCAGGAGAGGTTTTTGGCGTGGGGCGTGTTGGTTCAGGACGGGGTCTTGGTCTGGGGCGTGTCGGTTCAGATTCTTCTCGTGGCGTGGGGCTTGTTGGTTCAGGAAGGGGTCTTGGTCTGGGGCGTGATGGTTCAGGTTCTTCTGGTTCAGGATCAGCTGGTTCAGGAGAGGGTCTTGGCGTGGGGCGTGTTGGTTCAGGACGGGGTCTTGGTCTGGGGCGTGTCGGTTCAGATTCTTCTCGTGGCGTGGGGCGTGTTGGTTCAGGAAGGGGTCTTGGTCTGGGGCGTGATGGTTTAGGTTCTTCTGGTTCAGGATCAGCTGGTTCAGGAGAGGGTCTTGGTCTGGGGCGTGTTGGTTCAGCTGGTTCAGGATCAGCTGGTTCAGGAGAGGGTCTTGGTGTGGGGCGTGTTGGTTCAGGATGGGGTCTTGGTCTGGGGCGTGTTTGTTCATGTTCTTCTGGTTCAGGATCAGCTGGTTCAGGAGAAGGTCTTGTCTTGGTGTGTATTGGTAGAGGATGGGCTGGTTCAGGACAGGGTCTTTGTTTGGGGTATGTTGATTCAGGATCGGGTTTGGGGCATATATCAATTTTTTCTTGTGTCTGCAATGAAATGATAAAATGGCTTCATTTATAGGTACTTCAAGTTCAATCCCTTTTAAAGGAAAAGGCTAAGGAATCCCGTTCCTATAAAACCCTATTAACATTTCAAAATATCTGATAAACTTTGTTCCAGTGTACACTGAATTTCACCCAATATTACAAGAAAGGAGATGCAAACATGCCTTATTTGCATGTTCTAATGCCCGTGCAACAGAAAGAGGGGAAGTCAATTTCACATCTAAATGTTTTGTGAGAATGTATTTGCGAAAATGACATCTGCACTTATTGTACAAAGATTTTATTGAAAATCCATAGCTCCTGTTCTTCTTTTAAATATATTTCTCCCTAACTAGCATGGAGTTTGATGTTGCGATAACTGGAAATGATGCCATTATGCAAGTTGGATTTAGTCGGGGGTGGGTGGGAGTACTCCAAAGGTATATTCATGCTTTCTTGTAGATACCTTTAGTCTGGTTGCTGAACTTTCAAATCCTCTGGCTGCTTCCAAATATCTTCTGTTTACGTGTCTGTCAGGCTCTTTCACTTTATCCCATTGCAGGACCTTGAACGACATTGTAACATTGCTTGAGGCACTCGATTAATACAACAGCTCAGCAGCACTTGTTGACTTGATATGGGTGTTTTGGTAGATTCATATGACCCTTACACCACAAGGTGACATGCAGTTGACTATAATATAGTTATCCTCAGGTATCCCAATCTCCTGAATGATTCTACATGCTCACCACACAATAAATGAATTAGTGAATCAGACATATATGTTGAACAATTTAGGCAATCTAGATAACCACTTGAATTCAGCAGGACGTCACCTTGTGGTTTAGAAATTGGGATAAAGAGCATCCTCTGTACGAGTATCTATTCTCAATCAGGCAATTCAGTTTAATTAAATCTCCACACATGTATGGGTTCTATGTACAGACTTGGTTCCAGACATGTACGTTCTAAGACACCCTTGTTTAAGATGCTTTTTAAAGGATTGTAATAATGAAGTAAGGGAGCAATCCTATGGCCCCTAGACATCATCTATCTCGGGGGGGGGGGGATAGAATATTTCAGATTCCCAGATCGGAGGTCGGTGACAGTGCTCTGACCTCAGAGCTTGGAATTGGAGTTCCAAGTCCAACCCCCCTCCCCTCCCTGCACAGTCAGCTTGGAAAGAACTGCACTGGCTGCCTCTCTGAGGTCGGGGACTCAACTGCAGAGGGAGGTAAGGGGGCATTCCAGGGGGCAGGGAGGGGAGGAGACAGCAGAGGCCAGGATACAAGGCATCCTGTGTCCTCTGCAGCCTACTCCCCCCCCCTCTGAAACGCCCCAGCTAGATGGCTGAAAACGGCTGTTTAGCAAAAATGCAGAGTGGGATGATGGAGAGACAGAGATTGCTTCCACTGCTCCCCGCCCACTCTGCCTAGGATGCTCATAAGCATCAGGGGCTTATGATGAGCATTGAGCACACATTTTATAGGGTTGTGCCCTAAATGTTCAAAATAAAAAATAAAGATGCATCTTGAATGGACTAAACACATATGGAAAAGCCCATACATTTGGGGGTTTAAAATGTACAGGGATTGCAAAGAGCAGCAATGAAAGCAGCAGCCTTCGCACATAACAATAGACTGTAGATGCATATAGCAGGAGGTGAAATGTACCATCAACCTTACTCTACAGAACATGATATATATGTGTGTAGGTCATATGAGAATAGTCAGTTTGAGAGGAATTGAGACGTCGATTTCTCAACACAGATGGGAGCTCTGAAATAGCTGCATACTTGCCAGTAATTGTTCTTGACTTTGGAGCAAAGATTCAGGTTTGCGGCTTAAGGCCTTGCAATAATAACTTGACCAAGAATTGTCTATACTGCAGATATCAACTCTGCCCTTACTAAGGCAGCTTCAGATGGAGAATGGTCTGATATAATCAAATATGGACACATTGTAATCATAGAACAGTGTAATAATAACAGTGAGGAGCAGTGGTGGTAAGCCATGTGCCAAGGAACCCGGTTTGCAGGCTGCCTCTCAGCTGTTCGATCACACCCACCTTCTTGATCTCAGCTGCCTGTTCAGATCCGGAGGCGAAGGCAAGCAGGCCCAGGGCAGCAGAGGCATTTGCAGGGGAGATCACGACGTTGCAACCTGGGTGTTCTCTCGCCACCCGTTGGTAATAGTCAGTACCAAATTTGGCATTAGCTTCAGGCAGGGTGGTCATGATGAAATTCAAAACCTTTACGGGAACAACAGAGCAATCCACTACTTCATGATCTGTCAGAACACTTTTTTGTTCCTACTTTTACTACTCAAATCTTTGAGAGAGAGAAAAAAACTTCCTTGTAGGCCAGGTACGCACTGCGATATACCCCCATCACCAGAAGCACAGTTCTGAAGAACTGCCTAAGACAAATACATTTCATTCTGTCTAACGATGTACATCACCAAACATAAGGAGACCTAAGATAGTCCAAAGGAAAGCTCATTACCTTGACTTCAGTAGTGATGTTCAGAGACTGCCAGCTGAGTGTGATGCTCTCCTGTTGTGAGGTGTTGGTATTTATAGTCATCTTCTTACACACCCACGGCCATTAAACAAGCTTTCATTTCTAAATCTGCAATGATATGATTAAATGTAATTTACATAATGAAAACAGTGCAGTGCATAAACTGGACATTTGTAATTGTCAAATGTAATTATCATAGACTATTACATATGGCCTTCTACAATTAGGTTTACTTAAACTGCAGACAGCATGTGAATTTCAACACCAAGAGATGTGTCCTTTCAGCACTGAAGATGCTTTGTGTATTGCCCAAGTGTCCCAGGCACTGTAAATGACCATTGAAAATATTTCCATTATAGCAGTATCCCCTAAAGCAAAGATTTTCCCAAGAGGTTCCAGTAAAAGGATGTAGACTAAAGGTGCAATCCTATGCATGTTTAGACAGAGAAAAGGCCTACAGTTCCCAGCATGCCCCAGCCAGCTATGGCTGACTGGGACATGCTGGGAGTTGTAGGCCTTTTCTCTGTCTAAACATGTATAGGATTGTACCCTGAGCCTATTAACAGATTGTCAGGATGTCCCCATAGGGAAAAAATTCTGAGGTTTACTTTCATATACCTTGCATTGCATCAGGCCACTGGTGATAGGGATGTGTGCGTATTCTGTTTGGGGTGTGAAAATCCAATGGAATTTTCTGGTTTGCCCTCCCCTAAGTTCCATTCCATTCCCTCCCTACTGGTGTCAACTCAATGTGTACCAAGTTGAGCCAGTATGTGGATTTCCTATTTTTAAAAAGCGGCATCAATTTGCACTTAAAATAAAATTGGTCTTGAAACTTGCAGAAATTGGGTTTTATTGGCGGGGGGTCTTGCGCAAGTGTGCATCTGCACAGTTACAGGGGTCCAAAATGAAAAGACCTGCCTCATCAATGCCCTGGTAAGTGTCTGCTGTCAAAGTGCAGGAGGCACCATCCATCCAGGAACATTGATGAAACAAGGCTATATATAGGTTAATTTGTTGCTTTGCTTTCCCCTGCCAGCTGCCAAAAGGCAAGATATCAAGTGAAAGCAAAGGAAGCCACAAATGACCTTTGCTTGCCAAAGGGGGTGGCACAAAGATCATCCCCATCGTGGCAAGATCCTCTAGTTTTTATATGTGTACCTGACATGCAGTTCAGGTACAGTTCTGTGTCCTGTACCTTTTTCATACTTCCCTGAGCCTCTAGGTGCTTGGGAAAGTGGAAAAGTGCAAGCCCACCCCATTCTCTGGGGAAATGACATTTTGAACAGCTGACAGCTGTTAAAGGAAAGGCTTTCTTTTAAACTGGGTCTTTTGACAGGGCTAAGCAGGAGTTTTTACATGGATGTATGCATATACATATGTCTATGTCCTTGTCAAAAAAACCCTGTGTAGCCCTGTCAAAAAACCCAGCTTAAAAGAAAGCTTGAGTGGTCCCATAAATGGGCTGGGCTTATCTTCCCTTTCTTATCAAAAGAAAATATTTCTTTTGATATTTTTTACTTTTCTATCCAAATGAATATCTTTAGGATTCAGTTGCTAGTTACCTGTACATTCCGGTGTGGTTTTGTTGGGGTAGGGTGGGATTTTGATTCAAAACAAAGCAGCGGTAATTTGGGGGTGGATGAAACTCTCACAGGGACTAGTACTTTGCATAATCAATTCTAACAATATGTGTTTTCTGGTTCTCACTAGTCAGCTAAAACAAAAAAACATGTCATTGTCACAGTGACCAAATGGTGATTTCTGGCATTTGGTACAATATCCAAAGAAAGTCACAATTAAGACCCAAATCAAATGTAGTAGATGCAGCTAATTTGTTTAATTAATTTTAATGAGACAGAAGCATAGGTAACTTCTTCTATATTGGGTCTGAGATGTTTCTAGCTGACCTTTGCAAGGTACAAAACACTGGTGATCCACATAACTTGTTCAGGCATAACCATGAGCAGAATTTTAGCCAGCCATTTACATTCACTGGAGTACTGTCAAGCTCATCCTTTGCATATTAAAACAGCTGTGCAAACAAGTGTGATCCTAAAATTGTGTTGGTTACCTCTTTCACAGATCACCATATTTTAACACTTCAATTCTTCCTCGAATTGCTTACAGGATTATACATAGGGAGATGCCTGCAGAGTGTTGAGAGAAGAGGGCCTTCTATATTTTGTGATGGGCCCAGAAAATCATGTTGGCACCTCTGTCGACGTGGGCAACTGTGCTACAAAGTCAGGATTATATGGTGAGAGTTCTCACACATGTTTATGCATTACTGTGTGTAGGGGACTCTGTTGAACCAGTCTTAATGGGAACACACACCATTAAGCTCCAATCCTAGCTCTTTTATACCCACTCCAGAAAGATCCAGCCAGGGTGGGAAGGATTAATCCAGGTGCTGAGAATACTCAACTGCCTATGTAGTCTCCAACATGTAATTCAGAGGCTTACCACATAGGGGAGCTACACACAAACTCAAAGTGTCCCAGTTCAAGTTCCAGGCGCTACTGAGCCTTGGGTTTGTACCCCAGAGAGACACACTATGGATATCTTCTTGCCTTGGGATCTGTCTTGTACAACACAGAAAGGCTGCCAGAATGTCTGATCTCCCCAGAGCATTGAAGACCCTACTTTTTTTGTCATGGTTTCTCCTTGGGGTGAGAAGGATTGGGTGAGAAGTCAAGGAGGGCAATATCTTGTGTTCTATGGAAAATAGAGTTTACTTTAGGGATGAAGGCTAAATCAGGATAGGATTAAAGGAAGGGCAAGCATCAGAAGCCCCTGAATTCTCGATTAAAATCGGAGCTGGAGAAGATATCCTAGTTAAAGACTTGAGCCCAGGAAAACAAACTGGGGACAAAGGCCTACCAACACACACACACACACACACACACACACAACCTTCTTAGCCCAAGGGTTCCCTATGGAGAAGAAGACTCTTCCCTCCCCCACCCCATCTGTATGTTCCCAGGGGGCAACTCTTCAAACCAGACTCCTAGCAAAGCAGAAAACAAAAAACTGTGTTGTTTTGTCAGGGAGCTGGGTTTAAGAGCTGAGCTTCAGAAAATTCAGGGTGCAGGGCCAAAACCCATTCCCTACTTGGGACTCTTGGGCTAAGAGGGTCCCCCATGGGGGTTGATTTGGTCCCCTACTCCAGTTTTCCTGAAAATAGTTCTTCAAAGCAGGCCCCTAGCTAAGCCATAGTAAAACATTTCCTTGGTTTTCCAAGGAGACTGCTTTGAAAAGCTGCCCAGATTTGGTCCAGCAATGAACCAAACTATTTCCCAAGTTGGGGGTAAATACGTCTGTTTATTTCCAAGCCAATCAGAAGGGAGCTAAGGAAACTTGCCCAGACCAGCAGAGCTACAGAGAATGGATAGCTGGAACATTAGGTGTTACAGTTCAAGACCACTTTCTACAACAACAAAAAGGAGGGTCTTCTCTGTCATGGCACTCTGTGCTTGGAATGGCATCCCAAAGGAGATGCAGTTGGAGCTGACTCTATATTCCTTTTAGTGCCTTTTAAAAATTTGTGTTTGCCAGACATTTTCAGAAGATTGTTAATATCTTGAAATTCTGATATTTTATAATTGTAAATTCAGTTTTAGCCGAAATTGATTTTAGATTGATAGTTGGTTACTTGATTGTTTGCTTGGTTACTTGATTGCCAGTTATAGGGCTTTTTATGCCTCTTGTTGTTTAGATTCTATCGTCGTAATATATTACTTTGATTTTATAATTTTATGGCGTAATTGGTGATGAAAGTGTAGTATAGATATGTGTGTGTGTATCCCCATATCTGTTCCAGAGTGAAGCACCATCCACGCTGACTGATGCTGGGAGAGGAGGTATAGTTTCTATCTTGCTTCCAACTCTCTCCAATGTTGGGGCCTCCCATGCTGGCCAAGAGATAGAACTGGGAGTCACCAGAACATCACATTGTGAGTGAGGAGATCCCTTGTTAGAGACTCATACTAGGTATTTCTTGGCCTACTGCTGGCCTTGTCTTACTGAGAACACCTGCAGTAGAACCACCGAGAAGAAGAGGCAATGTGAGGCTCTGGGACATTTGCCAATTAACATTTTATCATAGAGCTATAAATAGCCTGATGTTGTGAGGCGGGCTGCCACAGGCAGTCCAACTCCAGCAGGGTGGATTGGTTCTGCACCCGTCCTGTATGTTGATGCCCTATTGTTTGTGTGATGCCCTATTGTTGGCGCTGTCTTGTCCCCAATGCTGTTTAACATGTATATGAAGATCTTGGGAGTGGTCATTAGGAGTTCTGGGGCATGACGTGATCAGTATGCTTATGACATCCAGCTCTATTACTCTGTGATATCTGAGTCAGGTGTGGCTGTGCAAGTCCTGTACAGCCACACCTGACGTAGTCCACCACTATGTGTGGATGTAGTGGTGGATTGGATGAAGGCCAATATGCTTAGGCTGAAACCTGACAAGATGGAGATTCTGTGGGCAGTTTACGTGTCTGGGAATTAGGGAGGTTCCCTGTTCTGGATGGGAGTGTACTCTTCCTGAAGGATCAGGTTTGTAGCTTGGTGGTACTCCTTGAACCACCTCTGTCTCTGGAGGCCCAGGTTCAGTTGGTGAGTAAAAGTGCCAAGTTCTATTAGTACACCAGCTACATTTGGTTGGTACACCAGTCATTCCTGTATGGGTGGTAAATAATTATTTAAAATAAATAAAATAAATAATATCATAAATCAATAGTGATATGATTTAGGAATTATGCATTGATCTATGTGATTGGCTTAATTGTTTTAGCTATATTCTGATGCATTGTTTAATGGATTGTTATTAATGTGTTGCCCTCTTTTGAGGAATGTATTTATTGTATTTTATACAGTGTGATATTTGTTTGTTCATTCATTCATTCATTTATTTATTAAATTTGTATCCTACCTTTCCACCAAAAGGTGCTCAAGGTGGCTAACACTGAAAATAAAAACACAGCAATAAAATACAAAGTGAAAAACAGAAACAAGGCAGGTAAAATATCAATAAAATTGAGGAAAACAACCAGGTAAAGCAAATTACCACATATTTACAATCCAGGTTATGGGGCAAAGGGCTGTCTAAATAAACATGTCTTTGGACGCAATCCTTATGCATGTTTAGACAGAAAGAAGTCCTAGAACTCCCAGCATTCCCCAGCCGAATGCTGAGAGCTGTATGACTTTTTTCTGCCTAGACATGCATAGGATTGCGTCCTTTGCCTTCCAGAAGAAGGTCATCAGAGATTAGGCCAGCTGTGTCTGTCTCCCTCCTTAACAAGGACTTCCAGAGAGCCTGGGAGTCGCCACGAAGAAGGCCCTCTCTCAAGTCCCCACCAAATGTGCTTCAAATGGTGATAGGATAGCCAGATGTTATCTTTTGTCCCCTCCTGGCCTCTATTTTTAGTCTTGTCCATTTTTGTGTTTGGATTACAATTTGTTTTCTAGAATTACAGATTTGTAGATCTGAAGGCTGCTGTGGAATATGATTCTAAGCCTTTTCTATCTGTATAGATTAAGATTAGGTTGGCAGACCAGGGGCAGTGCTAGGTACCTAAAAAGTCCAGACCTCAGGCCCACAGGACAAAAAAATTGCACAGATTTGCATGTGCTAATTGACATATGCAAATATATGTGCATAATTAGAAATAATTACTATAATTTAACTTTTATAGAAGGCAAACTAATTAACCTCTTGCTTGCTTTCAGGACAGAACTGTGCAATGTCCCAAATTGTGCTTGCTTAAAACTTACCCTCCACATACCCACACGCTTCCTTGGTCTTTCTTTCAGGCCCAAATCCAGATGGGGAGGATGGAGTGCTTGGGACCAGCAAAGAGCTGAATTGCACCTTAAACATTTACCGATTAATTGCAAACTGAACATGGCACACTGGCAAGGGAGAGTGTGAGAATGTATTGTAGACCATAATAACACATAGTCTTTGGCTGCAAACTTACACAATTACTAGGGAGTAACCCCCATTAAACATAGTAGGATTTATTTCTGAGTAAATCCTCACTCACTCTCCCGCCCCCACTACCAATACCAATATGAACGTGTTTATCTTTATCACACTTCATTACACCTCCTAGCTCTCATCAGGGATGTTGAAGAGTCCTTGGTCTCGAGTCATGAGTCAAGTCACGAGTCTTTGGACCCGAGTCTCGAGTCCGAGTCCTTGGTCCAAAATGGTCCAATACCTTGGTCCAATACCAACAAGCACCAGATAGCACCTCAGGATTGGGGAATGTTGCTTTGCTGCTCCTGGACCCTGGAACAGGTGAAGAGGCAGAGAGAACCACTGCCAAAGGTGGCTCCTTATTTTATTTTGAATACTTTATTTTGGTAGTTTCTGTGATTCTAGAACGCAGGTTTTTTGTTTTGTTTTTTACAGTTCTTGGATTCTAACTTCTTGAAATCCTAAGATCTACAGGAAATGTTGCAGTATTAAGTTTATAGCAACCTCACCTTCATACGACTCTTAAAGTACCAAAATGCATAGTTGGATATCTTTCTTAGGACCAAGCAAAATCCCTAATAAAGGTATTCCCTAACTGTGGATTTGGGTTTTTTATTTCTCATGGACCAGCTTGGCTACCTTTGTTTTCGGTTGTTTGTTTTTAAATTACCGAAGTTATCAATCTCCAGGTTTCTCTCTAGATCCAGATATTGGAACTATCTTCAGGGTGGATAAGGCAGGTTGCAGCTCTGAGCACATTTACTAAGAAGTAAGACTCCAATTCTACATACACTCATCTGTGAGTTTACTTCCAAGTAAACATGTTTAAGAGTACACAGTACATTTGATGTAATCCCGAACATGTTTCCTCATCCACAGATCTCTCTGTAAACCCAGTTGTTTCCCTACCCAACATAATTTCCTGTACCATCTCAGCTACCTTTTCCTACCCCACATGTCTCTATAGCCATGTCCGGGGCTGTCCCCAATATATTTTTCTGCCTGAAGCAGAGCAGCAAATGTCCATGAAAACTTATTATGCAACAGTAAGTTTGTGGGTCTTTAAGGTGCCAGATGGTATTGTGGATTTGAACACAAATGAGCAAAAGAACACACCTAATCACCTTTCTCTAGCCTAGTGCAAGCCCCTGATGCACCCACCAGAATCTGGCCACATGGATCATGTAAAAAGCAGGTGCACTCTAGAAAGATGACTGCAGAGTCAAAGAGCTCCAGACACACTCAAGCAAGCCAGGAAGCCAGGGCAACCGGTAATGTATGAGCCAACCGATTTGGCTCATACATTACCAAATTCAGACATTTCTGCTCATTCAAACCCTTTTTGCAAGCAAACCCACTTCTGCTTCCCACCCAAGGTAAAGGACCTGGACCAGTCTGGAGGAAGCAACAGACGAGGAAGCCTTCTGGCACACCATTTGATATGTGAACAGCTGATGTGCCTGCTCTTCCTCTTGTCAGGGCCTCACTGCCTACAATGGCCTAGCACACAAGTACAATTGCCCAGTAGCAATTGGCTGGGCAGGTCTCTGCAGAGTCAGATACACTCCAGGAAAGCTGGGTGACAGTGGCGCTGTTAGGCAATTTTGGACTCTGGACTTAACGAAAATGTAACAAAGTCAGTTTATGCTTCATGTATCTTTAAGAGCAGCTCCTAGTAGGAGCTGTTCGTGGGAAGGTGGGCCCAGAAGGCCAGCGAGGTTGTTGGGAAGAGGAAGGCCTGGGGGGGGGGGGGAGTGTTTGGAAGGCCTAGGTCTTTGTGTTCCAGAAAAACAAATAAAAGATCTGTTGTGTTCCTAAACTGGATCACTGTCCTCTCTGAAGAATAACCTGCCTGGCTGAGCTGCTGGATTAGGCCAGAAAGCTACAAATAATGAGCAGACTGTGAAATGAAAGGTAGCAGTTTCCCCTCTAGTTTCAAAGGCTGTTGCCTTCATGCTATACTCCCTATTAGTCTGCTGAGGGAGGGAGTCCTAAGGTCTCCTAGTAACTGCAAGGCTACTTGAGTTCAGAGGGAAGAAGCAGGCTTATATTAAGGCAGATGATGGCAACTGGGGCAGCTCTAAATATCTGGGGCACAGCTCAGAAGAAGGTCTGGGGCCCATGCCCTCCCTAAAACTGCCTATGTGAAGAACACACTGTATTCTGAGAACTGGAGTTCTCTCCTATCTATCACTCCCTACCAGACTACAAATCCCAGCAAGCTTTGGATGTGTGTAGGGAGGGTCTTCCAGTGATGACAATGACAGCCTCAGCAGCCCAGCCTGCTTAAAATGACGCTGATCAGCAGGCCTGCAAAGTGAGTGGGAGAGAAATAACTAGCAGAGAGAGGAGTATAGACACAGAATGGAAGTAAGGTGGGTGGATGGAGGAAAGAGGTACATGAGATTGTCTCAGAAAGGGGAAAGAAGAACCATGGGGGGGAAGAAGGGGAATGAGAGCCAGGGATGGGGACTTGGACTCGAGGACTCGACTCATGAGTCGGACTGAGTCCCCCCTCTGACTCGACTCGGACTCGAGTCCCAATATTTTTAATGGGACTCGAGACTCGACTCAGGACTCGAGACCAAGGACTCTTCAACATCCCTGGGCTGTGCCAAAAGGAGTGGAGAGAAGTGCGATCGCCAGCGAAGATTTTATTTTTTAACATCATTTTCCTAAAATGCAACCTTTCAGACATTTTGGGTTTGGCTGCCTCTGCCTGCCTGTTTGGGGTTCCCTGCCTCCTCTTCCTGCCTGGTTATTTTGGGTTTGTCTGCCTGGTCTGGTGTTCTCTTCAAAATCACTGGCAGAGTTTTGAAATAAAAAGGCACACTTGTGCCTAGAATTTATTTAAACCACACATTTAAGCCTTATTTTGTTGGGGGGGAAACCCATTGATTTTAATAGGGACTTGTGGAGTCAGCTTTGGGAGGGACTCGGGAGTCACCATTTTGGACCAAGGACTCGGACTCGAGACTCGGGTCCAAAGACTCGTGACTCGACTCATGACTCGAGACCAAGGACTCTTCAACATCCCTGATGAGAGCTAGGAGGTGTAATGAAGTGTGATAAAGATAAACACGTTCATATTGGTCAGCCAAATCCCAAACTCATTCCACTGAATTAGTGGCTAGTTCCAGGATCATTTGAAAATGGTTATGCCACCACCCTCACTCATTCACTCATAACGCTTTCCTTCCAGTCTTTCTCATATGATAATAGAAATTGCTTGCATTCTTTCCCTCCTCCTTACCCTCATCTCAGACCTGGTAGCAGCTGTTCCTTTACATTCGCCACCTCATTCATTGCTTTCCTTCTGGCACTGCAAGATTTGCTTCTTTCATTGCTTCTGCTGATTAGTGAAAGTTAGAATCATAGGAAAGTAGAGCTGGAAGGGGCCTACAAGGCCATCGAGTCCAACCCCCTGCTCAATGCAGGAATCCAGGTCAAAGCATCCCTGACAGATGGCTGTCCAGCTGCACCTTGAATGCCTCCAGATTGGGAGCCCACCACCTCCCTAGGTAGTTGGTTCCATTGTCTTATTGCTCTAACAGGAATCTTTTCCTGATGTTTAGGCGGAATCTGGGTTCCTGTAACAGGAGCCCATTATTCCATGTCCTGCAAACTGGTATGATCGAGAAGAGATCCTGGCCCTCCTCTGTGTGACAACCCTTCAAGTACTGGAAGAGTGCGATCATATCTCCCCTCAGTCTCCTCTTCTGGTGTGTGTGTGTGTGTGTGTGTTCTAATTACTTTGTCCCTCTGAGGGGGATCTATGGGACACAGTCTTCCCCACTATGGTGATTTGCATTTTATTTCTATCTAAATTATAATAATTATTTCTAAATGTGTATCTATTCATATACATTAGCATATTCAAATGTATGTTGTTGTTTTTTGTCCTGTTTTTTGCTGATGCAGGTTCTGCTTTTTGGTGATGCATATTTGGCCACCATAGATGGTGGCAGGACAGAAAGAAGGGCCTCTCCCAAGGATTTTAAAAGACAGGAAATCTCTCTTATGAGAGAGTGCTGTTCTTCAGATCACCTGGTTCCAAATCGTACAAGACTTTGAAGGTCATAACCATCACAGTGAATTGTGCCTGGAAATGGACAAGTAGCTGGTGAAGCTCTATGGAACATGGGGGTCACATGCTCCCTTTAGCCAGCCCTGGTTAATAGTCTGGCTGCAGCATTTGGAACAAGGTGCAGTTTCCTAACACTCTTCAAAGACAGCCCCATGCAGAGCAAGATACAATAGTCTAAATGCAATGTGATGAGGACATGTATCACTGTGGCCATATCCAACATTCCAAAGAACAGGTGCAGTTGGTGTGCTAGCCTTAGAATTCCTGGCCACTGCCAAAACCTGGACAGCCAGGTTCAGGGTTGAGTCCAGGAATAGGAAGTGTAGCCCAATCCAAGACTGACTGAAGCCCAATTCCTTGATCTGCCTTTCAACAGACTAGGAGCACCTCTGTCTTGTCTGGGTGAAATTTCCATTTGTTCACTCTTAACCAACAGGTTTGCTGGATTTAGATGGAAAGGAGATACAGAGTTGGGTGTCATCAGCATATTGGTGGCAGTGAAACTGAAAAGCCTGGCTGATGTGCCTCAGTGGCTTCATGTATGTTAAATAGCATGGCGGACAAGATGGAACCCTGAGGCACACGATAACCAGTGGTGTAATGGAGCCAGGGCTCACAAAGTCAAAGCACAACACCTTTTGGATTAGCAGAGATTTATTTTAATTATATTTATTTATCTATTATATTTATACCCCGCCTTTTTTTCCTGCAAGGAACCCAAGGTGGCTTACATAATCCTCCTCTCCATTTTATCCTCACAACAACCCTGTGAGGTAGGTTAGGCTGAGAGTCAGCGACTGGCCCAAAGTCACCCAGTGAGTTTCATGGCCGAGTGGGGACTAGAACCCGGATCTCCTGGGTCCCAGTCCAACACTCTCACCACTACTACGCCACCCTGGCTCTCTTGATGATGACAGAAGTCACCCTCAGTCTTCCCTGTTCCCACACTGTAGATTTTCCTAGCAACCATATATTGTCGTGAGCTATCTGTTGAGCAACTGTTGTAATGCAAAGTATTCTGGGGTCGCTTGATCTTGAATAGGTAATCATGAACCATTCGCTTTTCCAAAAACCTACAAAAGGCATATATAATGCAGAGAGAGAGAGAGAGAGAGAGAGAGAGAGAAACTAAAAGAGAGATGGATCAACACAGCTCCTGCATTTCTGGATTCTCCTTGGGGGAGGGGGTGGCTATCAGGACTGTCATGATGAACACCTGCACTCCAAAATTTACCACCACACCACAGACCATAAGCCAAGCATGGAGTGAAATATTGGAGACTGGCCAGAAATTATATAGTACAGGGAGGGATTTATTAAACAAAAGTCTTACCACCACCTCTTTTAGGCATGATGAAACCACACCCTCTTGTAAGGAGGCGTTCACAGCTACTATCTTCCTGGTGGCTTTTATACCCAGGAAGGGCAAGGTGGAGCACACACGTGGCAGATCTCACTTCCCCAAGGATCTTGTCCACATCCTTGTGGGTTCCACAAATTGTTATTGCCAGTTTGGATGCAATCTACCTTTTGCACACTTTGGAAAGGTAGTCTATAAATAACATTGGAATTGAGACGTCGGAAGAAAACGAGTGGCTGATTGTAAGCATGCTTTTAAAAGCGCAGGCAGAACATAACATGGCACTTGCCCCTCAGTCCTTGAATTGTCCCTTTGGAAAATGGGTGATGTGGAACTTATAGAAAGGGGCGATCAAACCATATTTGGCCAGCATGTGGGCAATTCGTAGCTGCATGCAAAAGCAAGAGCAGCAGCCACCATCTCTCCTCTGTCTCTGTCCAGTGATGGATGAGCTGCTAACACAGGCAGTGGCATAAATACTAAGGAGAGCCATTGACTAGACAGCATTTTGCTGATGGCCCCCAAAACCTAGGTCCCATACAGGCTTAAAGGCCAAAGGAGACTCTACTACAAAGCTCTAGATTTCCCACTGACCAAGTGCCCCAACAGCAAAATGGAATGATATCCAACAAGACATTATGTCATGCAGTCTTGACATAATGTCAACTTTTCCTAGTTTTCTTCAAAGGATTTCCCCCCCTTGCATTATGGTTTGACTTTTTCACATTAAGTGAGGCTTAAACTCTTGTTTCAGTACCCTGGGGAAGCTAGCCATGACGATGCTTAATACTATGTGAAATACCACTTGTCAGTGAAAACTACAGAACCACAGTTCTATTAAAAGCCTTGTTTATTAAGATATTGTGTAGCTGCAGTTCAAGTCAGGGTGAAAAAAAAGGTACAATAGAGTTTTATATGTTTCAAAGAAATGCCATAGTCTCAACGCGAGTTTCACTGTCTACTTTTGATCTTTAAAAGTGCTACACCACAGTTTACAGCTGAACAAGTCCTATACACATACAAGTCTACTCAGAAGTAACTCCCACTGAGCTCAATTGGGCTTACTCTGAGGTCAGTGGATACAGGATGACAGTAAAATGCTGACTTTAGGCAATGCAATCTGAACAGATGTCTTTCAGTTATTCAGGTAGATTGTATCATGGAGCAACATGCAAGTGTTGCATCAGGAAACAGATTCCAGAGCAGGCGACATATTCATGCCTCCAGGCTCTACCTCTGTGAGTCATTTTTAAGAAATAAACTCCAGCCCAAAGTCGTTTCAGCTTCATTTGGCCTTTTTGTACCAGATGTAAAAATATCTACTGCCAGCACTGTGATCGATCAACAAGTCCCATTTTTCCACTGCAATTTATTCACGATGACTGTATCCCTAAAGAGACAGGCCCCTTAAAAAAAGCACCCAAGGAAGGGAGAAGTGCAGCTTCTCCCAGCACAGTGTTACCCTGGTGGGGGAAAGTGCACTTCCTTCTTCAGAGAACTTAAAGGGACAGAAGATCTCTTCCTTTCTGGATGTAGACATTTTGGTTTTGTTGGCTACCATGTGAAGACCTGGATTTCAAGAGCTGGGACAATATCCAGCGGAACAAGGATATTCTTTAAAAAGATGACCTGAAGTCAACTGGCAGGAGAAGCAAACTGCAGACAAGTGGGACAAGAAGCCTTTAAAACATCAGTGTCATCCCATGGAGATTAGGCCCACCACCAAATGTTAGATTTCTCTGCCCGCATCTACACAATGCTTAGCACAGCAGAGATGGAGGCAAAGAGAAGAAAGAATGCATTTTTCTAAAAAGCGTTTTCCGTATCCGTTTTCCGTTGATTTCGTTGCATGGGTCAGAAATTTCCCTTCATTCCGGCTTAGCGAATCTACCAAGCGCAATGATGCTCTCGCTGCCCTTGTGCAAGATGCCAAACACGAAAGGAGAATCAGCTCGGATGGGCACAGGTTCCCGACGTGGACGCCTATCCCGATGGCGATGGGGTGCCTCTGGCTCCTCACCGCCCTCCTCATCAATCTCGATGAACGTATCGTGGACAAGCCGAGTCAGAGCCACGCCTTCTGTTGTTGTTGCACCAGAGAAATCAGCCATTTCAGGATCGGTCAGATTCAGCAGATCCAAGTAATCAATGAGATAGAGGCTCTTCTCTAAGCATAACTTGGGGATGGAAACCTCCACCTCTGCAGGCTTCAGATCACCGAACAAGTTGAGCAGTTGCTCATGGCTAAGTCCATCTTCCAGCTAGAGGAAGAAATAGAAATTGCAGTGATAGCAATTCTGTTCAAGATTACTCAAGATTCAATCTGGACTGCCAAGCGAAGGTGGCTACATTACATAGCTAACCTTTGCACCAACATCATCTGATTACTTAGATGGCCAGAGATGGGTGAAGTGATGGCATGGTCCACATAAGGCGTATGCAGATAAACACCATGGATATTCTCATAGGAGTCTGAATAAGTATTACCTGTTGAAGAGCTTCAGCACTGTAGTCTGTTGGCAGCAGTACAAAAAAGCTCAGTTCATTTTTTTTGTAGGGGATTTCAAGCACCCGCACCTGCACGCCGCCTATGTCAGTAGTTGCTGTGTTGTACACACCTGTCCTGTGCATCAGCTGCACAGTTGGGTAGTCTCCCTGAAAAGGAACAGAAAGAAAGGTGCACATTTAAGAAGTGAAAAACAACTTCTTTTGTTTTCGGAAGCAGTGGGGATTTTTGGTGGTGCACCATGGATCTGAACTCAAATATGTAAATTATAATGGTGAGATTTAGCACCACTGTCTCTCTATGTCCTGCTACAATGAGTCCTGCTTTCATCTCATTGAAATCAATGGGACTGGGTCTTAGTGGCTGAGTTATGGCCCATTGATTCTAATGGGACACAAGTAATATCAGTTGTATGGGGGCCATGCTCTCCAAGCAAAAGGGCAGATTGATCAGCGGAAACATCTTTGCATCAAGTTGTTGGAGTTGCCTACATCAACACCCCATTGGGGCAACACAGCTCCCACACCTTCTCAAAGCAACCCTGATGAAGGTGCAAGGTAGCCATTGATACAATTCCTCACTGTGGCTCTGCAGAATGGGAAGACAGAACTATATGTCTATATAACTCACCTCATCTGCATCATGTGTATAAAATGGGGCTTCTGCCGTGAGTTCTTTGTCAAATTTGACTGCCCATTGTCCTTTGAAGCAGAGAGCATTCACATGCAGCAGGTGAGCAAGAGAATCAAAGCTGCCTTTGGGGAGGAGATCCTTGACTTTACCTTACAAAGAAATTGGTACAATTCATTTTGATCTGTTTAGTTCTTCGCTTTTATATTATACTGCAAATAAAAAGTGATTCAACTTGTAGCTCACTATTTGTGGAAGAGAAATGGAGCCACTTGAGTAGATGAAGGACTATAACAGTCTGAACTTTTCTGAGGTTTTGAGGAAAGTATACATCATACCACAATGGGTTGTTGGATTATTCTTTCAATTTTACATAACAAACATATGTGTCCTTATTGAAGAATGCCTTTATTGGTTTGAAAAAGCCTTTCTCTTGTCTCACTGGGTGCTCCAACAAAGTTTCAGTTGGTTCCTGATTTTCACTAAATAAAACAAGAGCAGTCAGTTCTTACCATGTGTCCTGGATTTCAAGCCAAAGGTTTGCGATTCTCCTCACTTCCTCTGGAGCATTATACAGATCAGCTCCCTCCACCTCTGTCAAGTACAGTTTCAGAGCACAGAAAATGAATTTCTAGGAAGAAGGAGAAAAAATGGATTCGTGTATCAGTTGATATAACAATAACAATACAGAAAAATATTCTGAAGGATCTACCTAACTTTTGAGTTATTTAGAGTACAACCTAATGCCCTCAAAGACTTTGTGAATAGAAATGTTTTTGTCAGTCTCCTAAAAGCTGGAAGAGTTGTAGCTTGATGGGGGTCCTTAGGCAGAGAGTTCCGCAAAGCAGGAGCAACCACTGAAAAGGTCTTGCTAATTGTTAACTATCTCCTATTCTGTGCCTCTCAAAAGTTTCAGAACATTGGATTGTGCTAATGGAGAAATGTGTAAAACTGGCAATCCTTACAGTAACAGTTCCCTCTAGAGGCCTGGGAATGAGGCCCACTTTTACTGATGCTGGTAGAAGTGTTGAATCTATTTATGCTGCAATTCAGTCAAGCCCAGATAGTCAGTGCTTTTGGTTCCCACAATGCAATGGACGACTCGTGTAGTTCAAAATTAGAGTTACCTCGATGAAGTCAATGGCATGGTCTCCATAGACTTTATTGGCAAAACTCAGTGTATAGTTGGTGCTGGGTTTGTTAAGAACCGCAAGGATTTTGCTGAATGCGGTATGGACTCCTTCCGGTGTCTCACACTCATAGTCTGGAACATTCTAATAATAAAAAGGAAGGTTAGGACTAATGGTATTTGGCAAATGATATTTGGCTGATAGTCCCTCAAGCATGCTTTGATGCTCATTTTCTCATTTTCTTACCTTACTCTGAAGTACACATTGATTACATTTGAATCCCAGTCTTCCTCCATGGAGCTCAGGATAGCATCCATGCGGGTTATCCAATTTGATGCCCACCACAACCCTGTGAAGTAGGTTAGAACCATAACTAGTTCAGCTACTTCTATTTCCTGTCTTTTTATGCAGTTGTTGAGACAATCCCATAGATCTGGAAACTAGCAGCAGTATCATAAAACCGAAGGCCGGCAGGCAGGATCCACCCTTTTCATTAGTTAAAGACTTGTTCTCTTCCAATATTTTCATTCTGCCTTTCTCCTCTCATTTATTGTCATTTCAAATACCAATGTTGTACCGGCACCAGTGAAACCAATACTTGAACCCAAGCCATTCCCACCTAGCTATTATTTAACGAAGTCACAATCCAGGACCAGGAGAATGGAGATCAACTGTTCTTTCTGAAACCAAGCCTTTCTGAAACTGTTCTTTCTGAAACCAGAGCCAGTGTGGCGTAGTGGTGAGAGTGTTGGACTGGGACTCGGGAGACCCGGGTTCTAGTCCCCACCCGTCCATGAAACTCACTGGGTGACTTTGGGCCACTCACTGACTCTCAGCCTAACCTACCTCACAGGCTTGTTGTGTGGATAAAATGGAGAGGAGGAGGATTATGTAAGCCGCCTTGGGTTCCTTGCAGGAAAAAAGGTGGGGTATAAATATAATAAATTAATTAATTAAATACACTTAATTCTCCTGTCTTTTTCAGTTTTTCTGTTTTAAAACTGGCTTTGATGAGCTAGATTTAAAGATACTCAATTGATTCATAAAAGGCTCCATGTTGATTTTTTTTGCTCCATAGGCACTGTGTTGCTTATTTTAACATAGAAATCTAAATGAATGGACAGTATAGGTTTGTTAATAACTTCTCGCACAAGAAATTAAAAACAACAACACCCGATAGCCTAATCTTCAGCACTTTAATCTGGAAGACCTATTGAACTCAGTGATGCTTACTCTGAAGTACACATTGATTACATTTGAATCCCAGTCTTCCTCCATGGAGCTCAGGATAGCATCCATGAGGGCTATCCAATTTGATGCCCACCACAACCCTGTGAAGTAGGTTAGACTCAGAAATTGTGACTGACCCATAGTTACCCAGTGAAGTTCATGGCTGCTGGGTTTCACTTTTATTTTTTATCTCCTACTTTTCTCTCAATCTGATCATGACTGATCATGACCGGCCAGATGGACGATTTAAAAATATAATAAATAATAAATGAGTTCTGTTAAACCATTTAAGGGGCAATCTGGGGTGGGTTGAATATGGGGTGGGTTAGGATTTTAAAAGAATTTTTATACTGTTTTAATTATCATATGCTGGCTCAGCTTGTCTGAGCGTGGAAAGCTAAGCAGGGTCAGGCCTGGTTATTATTTGGATGGGAGACCCCTCCTCTAGTTTCCTGCATTGAGCAGGGGGTTGGACTCGATAGCCTTGTAGGCTCCTTCCAACTCTATGATCTATGAAATCTATGTTTTATTGTATTGTTTTAATACAATATCGTTTGTACATCACCCAGGGTGGCTGGGTGGCCGGCCAGATGGGCGATTAATAAATATATAATAATAAATAATAAATAAATCTTATGCATGTTTAGACAGGAAAAAAGTCCTACAACTCCTAGCATAGCTGGCTGGGGCATGTTGGGAGTTGTAGGACTTTTTTCTGTCTAAACAGGCATAGATAGGATTGCGTCCTTAGTATATTTAGGGACAACCCTTAAATATATATGTATATTTAAAGATCAAGATCTAATTCCCCAACTATTTCACCACTTACTCTTTCTGGACAAGGTCCAGGAAAAGGCTCAGGCTCAGGTTCTGGGCATGGGTGGTGAATGGTTCGCCTGCTATCACAAGGTTTAGGATGATGAACTGGTTCAGGATGAGGTCTTGGTTTGGGGTATGGTTCAGTATGGGGTTTGGTGCTCAACTTTGTCTTCTGCTTGCAATGAAATGATAAAACGTCTACATTCATAGGTAATTTAAGTTCAGTCCCTTTTAAAGGAAAAGGCGAAGAAATCCTCTCTGTATAAAACTATTCTAACTGTTCAAAATTTTGGATAAACCTTGTTCCAATCTACACCAAATTTCACCCAATAATACAACAGAGGAGATGCAAACATGCCTCATTTGCAGGTTCTAATGCCCATGCAACTGGAGGAGGGAAGTCAATTTCACATCTGAATGTTTTTGAGTGAGAATGTATTTGCGGAAATGACATTTGCACTCATGTGAAAAGATTTTACTGAAAACTCATGGCGGTGCCTGTCCTTCCTTCGAATTTGCTTCTCCCCAGTTAGCATGAAGTTTGATGTTGTGATAACGTGAAGTAATACCAATATGTACAGTAAGTTGGATTTAGAGGAAAGAATATTCCGCAGCTCCATTCATGCTTTCTTGAAGATACCTGTAGTCTGGTTGCTGAACATCCAAAGCTTCTGGTTGCTTTCAGGTGTCTTCTGCTTCTAAGTCTGCTACTCTCTTCCACTTGATCCCAGTACAGGACCTTGGATAACATTGTTGTAACAAATAACATTTGTAACATTGGTTCAGGCACTCAGATAATAAAACAGCAGCACTTTTTTACTTGACATGTATGTGTCGGGGTGAATTGATACGTCTCTTAGTCACACAATATCTGAATTATACCAAATTACTCATTCAAACATATGATGAACGATTAAGCATTCTAAATATCTGCCTTGAGTTAATAGCAACAAATCACTTTGAGACTGCCAAATTGGGGGAAGGGAAATTGTCTATGTGTGTATCGATTGGCTATGGGGCTATATAATATTATTACATCTCTACTTATGGGATCTCATATACAGACTTTCTTCCAGGCATGCACATTATAAGACATGGTATTTTTTTTTAATCTAATGGTATGTTTAGGATGTTAATAATAAAAGATGTTCAAAACATATTTTATTACTACCTTCCTAATCATCTGCTCCCATCAGTGGTTCATGCCTTGGTCTCCTCTCGCCTAGACTACTGTAATGCACTCTACGTGGGGTTACCCTGGAAGATGTTCGGAAGTTGCAGCTGGTACAGAATGCAGCAGCTCGCCTGGTTAAAGGCTGCCGCCGGCGTGATCACATCACTCCAGTGCTCAAAGAGTTGCACTGGCTACCAGTTGTTTGCTGAGCCGAATTCAAGGTGTTGGCAGTTGACCTTTAAAACCCTGTATGGCTCCGGTCCAGTTTATCTCAAGGAGTGCCTCCAGCAACATCAAGGAGGCCGCTCAACAAGATCTGCCATGGATGGCCTTCTCCCTGTCCCATCAGCCAGAGAAACCAGGCTGGTGGGGACTAGGAGGAGGGCCTTTTCTGTGGCAGCCCCCAATTTATGGAACTCTCTCCCCAGTGACCTCCGCCATGCCCCTTCCTTGATTAGCTTCCACCGTGCATTAAAAACGTGGCTTTTCAGGCGGGAATATGGGGTGGGTTAGGATTTTTGTTTTGTACTGTTTTTTTATTGTGTTTTATACTCTGTGTGTGTGTGTGTGTGTGTGTGTGTGTGTGTTCCCCCCCTCTTGTATTTTATTGGACTGTACATCGCTCAGAGTGGCCGGATGTCTGGCCAGATGGGCGATTCATAAATATAATAAATAAATAAATAAAAATAAATAAATAAATAAAAACAAAAATTAAAAATTAAAGAGGCATCATGAATGTAATGGGGGAGCCCATATATTTTTGAATTTAAAATGCAGAAAGTACGAAGAGCAGCAACAAAAGAAGCTGCTATTACTAAGCCTTTGAACAGCAGAAGAAACTACCATAGATACATATAGAAGGTGGAAAATACCATAGCCCTGCTCTCCAAAAGCTAATATATGTGTGTGTAAGTCATATGAGAACAGTTGCTATGAGAGCAATAGAGGCACATATTTCTCAATGCAGATGAGAGCTCTGAAATTATTATTATTATTATTATTATTATTATTATTATTATTATTATTTACATTTATTAATCGCCCATCTGGCCGGCAACCGGTCACCCTGGGCGATGTACATAGAATAAAAACAATAAAATACATTTAAAACAGTATAAAAATTTTAAAATCTTAACCCACCCCATATTCCCGCCTGAACAGCCAGGTTTTTAATGAGCGGCGGAAGCTCAGCAGAGAGGTATTAAAAATATCTGTATTACTGGTATACTATAGATGCCAGTAATGTTCTCAACTCTGGAGCAAAGCAGTGAGGTTTGTGGCTTAAGGCCTTGCAATAATAACTTGACAAAGTACTGTCAATACTGCACGTGTCAGTCTACAGAACACAATATGTGTGTAGGTCATATGAGAACAGTCAGTTTGAGAGGAATTGAGACGTCGATTTCTCAACACAGATGGGAGCTCTGAAATAGCTGCATACTTACCAGTTATTGTTCTTGACTTCGGAGCAAAGATTCATGTTTGTGGCTTAAGGCCTTGCAATAATAACTTGACCAAGAATTGTCTATACTGCAGATATCAATTCTGCCCTTACTAAGGCAGCTTCAGATGGAGAATGGTTTGATATAATCAAATATGGACACATTGTAATCATAGAACAGTGTAATAATAACAGTGAGGCGCAGTGGTGGTAAGCCATGTGCCAAGGAACCCGGTTTGCAGGCTGCCTCTCAGCTGTTCGATCACACCCACCTTCTTGATCTCAGCTGCCTGTTCCGATCCGGAGGCGAAGGCAAGCAGGCCCAGGGCAGCAGAGGCATTTGCAGGGGAGATCACGACTGTTGCAACCTGGGTGCTCTCTCGCCACCCGTTGGTAACAGTCAGTACCAAATTTGGCATTAGCTTCAGGCAGGGTGGTCATGATGAAATTCAAAACCTTTATGGGAACAACAGAGCAACCCATGATCTGTCAGATCACTTTTTTGTTCTTAGTTTTACTACTCAAATCATTGAGAGAGAAAAAACTTCCCTGTAGGCCAGGTACGCACTGCAATACCCCCATCACCAGAAGCACAGTTCTGAAGAAATGCCTAAGACAAATACATTTCATTCTGTCTAACGATGCACATCACCAAACATAAGGAGACCTAAGGTAGTCCAAAGGAAAGCTCATTACCTTGACTTCAGTAGTGATGTTCAGAGACTGCCAGCTGAGTGTGATGCTCTCCTGTTGTGAGGTGCTGGTATTTATAGTCATCTTCTTACACACCCACGGCCATTAAACAAGCTTTCATTTCTAAATCTGCAATGATATGATTAAATGTAATTTACATAATGAAAACAGTGCAGTGCAGAAACTGGACATTTGCAATAGTCAGATGTAATTTTTCATAGACTATTACATATAGTGCATATATGGCTTTTTTCCAATTACATGTACTTCATATACTGCAGACAGCATGTGGATTTTGACACCAAGGGACAAATCCTTTCAGTACTGAAGATGCTGCTTTGCCTTTGCGTGTTGCCAGTGTGTGTGTCCCAAGCACTGCAGATAATGACATTGGAAAACATTTCCATGATAACAATATCCCCTTAAGCCAAAATTTTCCAGAAAGACTCCAGTAAAAGAATGTAGACTAAGTGTAATAACAGATAGCCAGGATGTCCCCATAGGGAGGAAATGCTGAGGTTTACTTTCATATACCTTGCATCAGGCCAGTGGTGGGCTACTTGAATGCCAATTGGTGCTGTGACAAATGTGTAGCAAAATTGCAACTGACATGGTAGCCCACTGTGTGATAATGCACTGCCACAGGGCATGGTGATGGACACTACTATCTTAGATGCCTTTTTTTTTACGTCCAATTTTTATTTCTATATAAAACAAACACAAAATATCAAACATATAACAATTAACAAAACAAAATAGACCTCCGATTTTCTTCTACAGCAAATACAGGTAACAATAATTTTTCTTACTCGATAATCCAAATGAGAAATCTCTTTCTTCCCATTGTCCCAAATTCACTTATTATTCCATAAATCCACAAAAAACAAATCATTATTTTCCAGTCTCTGCAAAAAGTCAATTAGAGGTTTCCACTCAATAATAAATGCAGATGTTGTCCTTTCTCTAATTAGTGATGTAAGTTTGGCCATCTCTGCCAGCTCCAGCATCTTGACCAACCATTCTTCTATCGTAGGCACTGCTGGACCTTTCCATTTCTGTGCATATAGTAGTCTCGCTGCCGTTGTCATGTATAAAAATAAAGTTCCATATCTTCCTTCTAGCTGACTGTCCATTATTCCCAATAGAAAAGCCTCTGGTTTCAATTGAAAAGTAATCCTTAAAATCTTTTGCATTAATAAATGAATTTCAACCCAAAATATTTTAGCTTTCTTACATGTCCACCACATATGATAAAAGGTTCCTTCCTGTTGTTCACATTTCCAACATATATCTGATGCACCGCTATACATTCTAGCCAGTTTCTCCGGCGACAAGTACCAACGATACATCATCTTATAAAAATTCTCTTTAAGACTAGAGCATAAAGTAAATTTCAAACCTTTTAACCACATATTTTCCCATTGTGTCATTAATATATTGTAGCCAAAATTTTGAGCCCATTTTATCATACATTCCTTCACTTGCTCTTCCTCAGTTTCAAATTTCAACAAAAGCTTATACATTCTTGAAATAAGATGTTCATCATTTAGACATAATTCCCTTTCAAAGTCAGATACACTCTGTTCAAAATCATACAACCTTTTATCAACTTTAAACCTTTCTACCATCTGTAAATAGGAGAACCATTGACATGTATGACCTTCTTTTATCAGTTCTTCTCTTGATTTTATTTTACATTCATCTTGTGAAAAATTCAGCAAATCACGATATGTCAACCAACTGTATTTTCTTAACATTTCTCTTTAAAGATGCCTTTAAAGGGGGATCCGACAAATTTATAATGGACCATCAGCTGTGGTAACTAAATGGAACCTCCAAGTCCAGAGGCAATATATGTCAGAAAACAATACAACAGGGGGTGGAGAACCTGCCGCCATCCTGCTTTTTGTGGGCTACAATTTCCAGCATCCCTGACCAATGGCCATGTTGTCTGTCTAGAAGTTGGAGTCCAACAACACCTGGAGGTCCATGTGTACCCCACCATCCCTGCAATACGACATGCTGGGAATGAACAGTGTGGGAGAACAGTTCCCTTTGTGCCCTGCATATAACCTTTCAAGAAGAGTCTGTCTGGCCACTCATGGACTACATCAGGAGTGGGCAACATGTAGCCCAAGGGCTGCATGTGATTCCCCACACACACTGCTGCTCCCTGCACTCTTGAAATTTGGCAGTGCAGTGGCAAAAAAAATCACCGCTATGGAGACTCAAAAGTGCCAAATTTAGCCCCTTTTGGGTGTCCAAGGTCTGGAAATGGCCCCTGGAGTGCCTAAAGCGGCCCACGTCTGGACTAGATGAACCTTTTGTTCTACTACCCAGCCTGGCTCTTCATATGTTTACTTTTGTGCTATTTTCTACAATCATTTGCTATATGCTTGCTTTGGGCCCTTTGAAAAGTAAGGCATATCTTTAAAAGTGTTACACCTTGCTGCAATGAAGTTAAATGTAGCTCTCAGACTGACAGGAACCACTCAGGGGGCTGAACATCTTTTATGAGATGCAACATTCAGTTTTCACTGGGGATTTGGATTTCATTCAGGGATTGGTAGTGAGGTGCCATCAATATGTGGATGGCACCCAACTCTATAGCCCCCTTCAAGCGCCTGAGTTCAAGTGCCTGTTCAGAGCCATCCTTGGATTCAAAGAGGAGGAATAAAGTCCCTCCTTCATGTGTAGAACAAGAGGCTCTACAGCCCAATAATCCCTGCTATCACACACCCAGGCTCGCCTCACCTTTGACCTTTATATGTTGGGTGGAGATGTTTGAAGAGGAGCCCCTTCATGGGAGCAGCTGTTCATGCACACAGGTGCCTCTTCAGCAGTGACTTGGTGGAGCCAGGGCTTTCAGGGTTGAAGCACCAGGACTTTTTGATTAGCAAGGACCATGATGTAATCTGTCACACACACACACCCTCAGGCTTTCCTATTCCCTCTGACCTTAGCTGCAGTCCTCATAGAAGTTGGGAGTAGAATGGATTTTCTCAGGAACTATATATATTATTGTAATGCAAAGTAGTTTGGGCCTGCATGGTCTTGAGTGGCCAATTAAGACCCTTTCCCTTTACTAAAAACCTGCTCCCCTCCTCTAGTTTCCTGCATTGAGCAGGGGGTTGGACTCGATAGCCTTGTAGGCTCCTTCCAACTCTATGATCTATGAAAAACCCTGGGATAGCCTGATCATCATCTGACTTAGATGTGGAAAGTCTAAAATATTACAAATGTCCAAACAGCTCTCAGGAGGAAACCCAAAGCCCAAATATAATGCAGGCTGTTGAGATCTGTATAGGATTGTCCAGTTATTTCATCGCCCTATGACTAAAAAATAAATATGGGTGTCTAAGGAATATTTGTGCATGTGTCTTCTTCAACGGCTTTGAATGATGGATGGTCGAACCCTCCCTCCTAATTTGCTCCATTGCCTTCTAAATTCAGGCTGGATGCAAGCAAAATGAAGTGATAGAGTCCTGAGATGATAGAATGGACTGTGTCACTTCATAGAGGTATCAATTTTAAACAAGTTATCAGCGACAAAACAAAAAACCTCAGCAATAAGGAAACTAGGCAGCATCGAGCTGATCTGGGTATGAGTGTTTCCCTCTGATTTACTAGTTTTTTAGGATTGTTTTTAAAAATGTGAACAGAGTATTCAAAAATAGTATCCCCAGGTCCAAACTAGGCAAGATGTCGTCATTTACACAATTAGCAGTTATGTGAATGGTTCTCAAAAAATAAGTAGGTGTGGGCAGCAGTGGCTTGGTGGCTCCAATGTCAGTGGGGTGGTATAGCCCTCCGGGTTTCAGTCTGAACTGTAAAGGAGCTCTCCATGGTGATGGACCTAATTTGGACTGTGGTTCAGCACCATGGAGAGCTCCTTAAAAGTTCAGACTGAAACTCAGAGTGGATACAACTGACATTGGGGCCACCAGGCTCCACTGGGTGCGGTCCGAGATGGTTTGGGACACTGTGACTGTTGAGTGTTTGGGGGGCTTTAAACCTTTCCCTCCTGCTGTGGTACCCTCTCTCCTTAGGAACCCCTCCCTTTACCTTCATGCCAAAAGTCCCCCTACCCCCAGGGTCCCAATCTGGGTCAGGCCCTCAAGCTGCTTTTTTTTTTTTTAAGTGTCATTTACACTAATAGTAACTCACTGGCTGTCTGAAATGGAATAACCCACTCAATGAACACAGAGCCCTACCACTTCATTCTGATGCATGTGTAGATCCGTTCAAATAAGTAGGTAGTCTTACATGCTAAAGGCAATACAGATTTCAGGCACACTCAGTATTCCAGTGAATACTGGAATACTATGCTCATTCTTCTATCTCTTGACAGTACAGTTGGAAACATTTAGGCTATGATACCAAACTGTTTCCCATGAAGCAAAATGCATTCCTTTGAGACTGTTGACACTTCTATCTGAATAAATATCCTTAAGATCCAGTTGCTAGTCACATTCCTGTGCAGGGGTTTTGATTCAAAAGAAAGCACAACAGTAATTTGTGATGGCTGAAACCCTCACAGGGTCTAATATTTTTGCAGAATCAATTCTGCTGAGACCATTTTTCAGGTTCCCAGCAGTCAGCCTAAAAATCTCATTGCCACAGTGGCCAAATGGCCATTTCTGTGTTCCCAAACCCAGCTGAGCAGAGGCACAGGAGAGGCGCCAACTGTTTTGGGGGCTGCATAGGCAAGCAGACTCCCAGAGAGCGAGTGAACAGAGCGAGCGAACAGGAGTCTGGCAGCGGAGTTCGGCAGGGGACGTCAAGGGGGAGGTCCCTAACAAATGTTCTTGTCTGTTTGTTTTGTTCTTGTAACACACACCTAAAGACCAGTGGCACTCTCTGTTAACCTTCCCGGAAGGCAGGACAAGGCACAGGCCATTCCATCACTAAAACAAATGTAGAAACAAAAAGGGAATAGAGAACTATGGACGGAAAAGACTCTCAAGTCGTGGTGACCTGCAAGGTGTGTGCAATGTTTGTTTTCCTGCCCAAGATCAACATGGTGTTGATCAACAACAAGTGCAACAAGTGCAAGCAGGTTGCGTTGTTGGAAGAAAAAGTTAGAGGACTGGAGCGGCGAGTGTCAACCCTCAGGAGGATAAGAGAAAGCGAAGAGCAACAGAAGAGCAGAAGAGCAACAGCAAGCTGAAGCAGAATCTGAGAATGCTGAGGCAAGGAAAAATGAAGTAGAGGAAACTCCCTGGAAAAGAGTGACTGTTAGGAGCAGAAGAACTAGAAGACATTCTGCACCAGTGGAAGCAGTGAAACTATGGAACCGCTTTCAGGTACTTGAGGATGAGACCGGAGGACAGCCTGCAGAGGAAGAATTACGGGGCACCCCACGTGACAGTGAGCAAGAGGCTGAAGGTCAGTCAAGCGGAGGCAAGGAAACCGAGGCCTACAACAAGAGGAAGAGTACTAGTTGTGGGAGACTCCCTCCTGTGGGGGATTGAAACTGAAGTACGTTGTGAAGACCCATAGACTCGCCAGATGTGCTGTCTCCCCGAGGGATGGATTAAAGATGTGACAGAACAGTTGCCAAGGCTCATAAAGCCCACTGACACTTATCCCTTTCTTCTCATCTACATGGGAACAAATGATTGTTGGACTATAGCTCCCATTGTTGCTGACCACTGGCCATGCTGGCTAGAGCTGATGGGAGCTGTAGTCCAGTAACATCTGGAGAGCCACAGGTTCCTGCTATACACAGTTACTTATTGAGAGTAAATAGTATTGAACGAAATAGGGCTTACTTCTGAGTAGATATGTATAGGATTGCAGTGTAAATATTTTCATGCTACCTAGTTCAGGGAATGTGTGCACATGTTTGCTAATTTGATATGCATGTATACAGTAACTATACAATTCTGCTTCTCAGAGTCAGTAAAGAGGGCCTTTTTTCAGACAGTTTATCAAGTTTTCAAACACACACAAACAGGAGACAAAAAGAAACAAATGGTTTAACATGTACAAAATGTTCCTACAGAGTTACTTAAGAGAGTCAGTGGTAAGATGACCTTAATGGCAATTCAAGTATTCTTTATTGTGCACATAATCAGGAACTGCTGAATAATACCCCCCCACACACTTTTTAAGGAGTACGTGTGTGCCCTTTTGTATATGCAGTAATTGCAACAGAAGAAGTTTGTCCCTGTTTCATAACGTAAGACTTCATATAACGCATGGAGATGAATAGTCTTAACAGGAAAACATGTCCACCCAGACAATCTGGAGACATCTAGGTAAGCACGTTGATGGTATCAGAGTGAAAGGCATCAGCAAAAATGGCACAAAAAGGAAATAGAACATGATGTAACTTAACGCTGTACCTAGCTGAAGAGGAGATTAACACATCTCAGAGAGATAAGTAAAAATTATGCACTAGCAATAACCCAATGCACAGGCACACTTAAACCCATGGATTTCAATGAGCTGAAGTAGCGATCCACTAAGGTAATTTTGGACTCTTCACTGAATGGTCTTATGGGGGCTCCATTCTTTAGATAGCAATGTGTACTGAACCAAAAATGTTGGGGACCCCTGGTGCAACAGGTTTCATAACTTCACTTGCATCAAAATGTGCCGAGCCTACCCTGCTACATGTGGGGTCCCTCTCCCTCCTGCTCATTCTACTGAATGGGGCCCTGGACGTCTGCCTCAGAATCCTGCCCTGATAGCTTAAATACATATAATCTATGTTGGATTGTGGCCAGTACCGTGTAGCACAGAGATTTATTTCATTGTTAAATCTACCTTTAAGGAACCCTTTCAACTTCAAGTTTTCCAAGGACCCCACCGCACCACTACACACTACGCACGCGCGCATGCACACATGTTGCAGAGGATTCCACGATGTGTGCTAGACTGCACAACCATTTCACATGGGGTACTGGCTGAGCATGTTGGGTCTCACTAGCACCCTGCGTGAACTGGGAGTGCACCCTAGGACACATTTAAGTCTCTCACACATTTAACTCTCTGAATGCTTATTTCCTGGGAAGATGGTCCACCCAGCCACCCGGTGGTCACGGCCTGCAGCACTCTCAACAGCGCCAGGCAGTTGGGTCCAGCAGCCATTTTAATTTCCCACAATGCCCCACTGTAGCTTTCATTCTGGGGCATTGTGGGAAATTCAAATGGCCACCAGACCCAGCCACCTGGTGCTCGTGGGCTGCTGCAGCACTCTTAGCGGCACTAGGCAGTTGGGTATAGCAACCATTTTAATTTCCCACAATGCCTCACTGTAGCTTCACTCTGGGGCATTGCGGGAAATTTAAATGGCCACTGGACCCAGCTTCTCCATCCCCACCAGGTAAGCCTGCCATGGCTTGCTGACAAAGGACAGGGCCCACCATAGGGCACTTTGCCCAGGGTTCCCTTAAACCTGGAGCCAGTCCTGAGAGCACTGTGCACACCCTTATAAAGAATCAAACCATTTAACATAGTAAAAGCACATGAAAAGCCACCCTGTATTGGTTTTCAAAGGCTGTAAATAGCATTGCTTTGACCCTCATACCAAATATAGGATGTTGGTCATTAGCACAGTACTGTATAGGAAGATTTCAGCGTTGCTAGGAGGGCACAAGTGCTGTCTTCACATTGGCTTACCCCAGCCCTACTACTGATGCAGAGAAAAGTTATCCATGTCCCCAAATTTCCCCTTGCCTTTGTCCCGGGACAGCTGCAAGCCAAGGGTAATTGTTTAGGAGTGTGGCAGAGCAAGGGTGGGAAGACTAATCAGGCTTGTGGGATCTATTTTGTTTTTTACTAGAACCTCGAGGACCAGCCAAAGCCAGGTACAAAAGAGTGATGCAGGGGTAGGAGCAAACATACACAATGGACCAGCTCTCGCGGTCGGTCGCCACAGCCCATGGTGGGTTGCGGTGCGTGCTGGCTGCCATTGTGAATTCTCAAGCTGGGGCAGATCTGACGGTTGTTGTTGCCGTGGTTAACAATTCACCCCCAGCCCCGAAACAGCACATGGGTTGTGGGTGGTTTGTTAACTACAGCAACAGCCCACCCTTGCCGGGTCTGGGACTGGGTGTCACAATAAGCTGCGGCAGCTGCCCACTGCAGCTTGAATATTCACAATGGCGGCCAGCACACGCCACAGCCCACCATGGTTTAAATAAGTCGTGGTGGGCTGCAGCGATCATGTGAACCAGCTCTTAGAACATAGAAACAGAGTGCCTCTGAGCAAACACCTAGCCCAGGAAATTGTTTTTAGTTCAGGCACTGAGCTCACAGCCCTTTCACACACACAACACTCCTTGTTTCCCCCCCCCCTCTTTGTTTCAGCAACCTAATTTAGGATGACCACCCCAAAGCCTTTTTGTAGATGCTACTGTTGGGAGTCAGAAAATTCTGGCTGATCTACTGAAAGTCACCCAGAGATCTACCAGTAGATCCCGATCTACCTTTCACCCAGTCCTGGGGTAGAGGGTGCAATGTCCCCTCTGGCTTATGTGCATATCACTATCTTTCAGCATCTATCTAGTTGCATTTGAATCTACCCAAGAGCCTTCAGGCATTCATACCTCGAACAGTCTAAATCAGCCAGATGAATTAATGAGCGAAGAGTTCCTCAATCAAAAATAACTAGAGCAAGCAAGCCCATGTCATGTGTTCTATATGAGGTATTTGATGAAGCTGAACTTGCTGACTGGCCTAGGGTTCTATTGTGTTAATTTGTACTGTCCTAATTACTGTTGCAATAAATACATAAATAAATTTTAAAACCAGCCCTTCTGGGTGTGTCACTGTAGTCGTTAGTGTTATTTAGCAATGCTCCTAGAAATAATGCAATGTAAACATTAAAGATGATTTTCCACTTCCTTCAGGAGAGATAACATTTTCCACGTTAGAGAAAGTTGTGAAACTCGGAACCAAAATGCTGCTTTCTTCAATTTGCACAGCATCCCAAATACGGTTGCATGTTTATTGACTTTGGGTAAAATCCAACATAAGTCCTACTTGGAGTAGACTCATTAAAATGAATGGAACTTAAGTTAATCAGGACTAACTTAAGTCCCATTCATTGCAATGAGCTTATGTTGTCTAAGCAGGACTTATGTTGGAATTTACCCTTTTCCTTTCTTTTCCTGGTAACAAAATTATCAGTTTCATCAAACACCGATTGTAGGAACGACTTTCATAGTTCATCTTCCATCTTTGGAGCCCAGCCAGTGCAGAAAGAACTGCACCAGCTGCAAGGGTGGGGGGAGGGCACTCCGCGGGTGGAGTCCCTGCTGCAACCTCAGAAGGCATTTCCGAGGTTGCAGCAGGGACTCTCCAACCTATCCTATGGCCCCCAGACAAGGTTGGGCGGCCATAGCATTGCGCCCTAAGCGGTCAATACTTCAAAACTGGAAAGAAAAACCCACACCAGCCTTTATGCAATGGACAGAAAGTCTTACAACCCTTGCAACCTTTTTGGGGGGGGAAAGATATATTACCCTTGTCTATTGTGTCTGGATGAACACACGAACATTTGGTCAGCATATTTAGAAGGATACGTGTAACAGGAACCAAGAATACAAGCAGCTATCTGATGAAATCGTCAGCTGGCAGCCACCTGTCATCTTCATCTCCTGAGAATGTCCCTGAGCCCCGCTTGTGGCCCAGGGGCATTCATGAGAAAAGAAGATGGGAGCACCTAGAGCAGTGTTCTCCAACCTTGGGTTCCCAGATGTTTTTGGCCTACAACTCCCAGCATGCCCCAGCCAGCTATGCTGGCTGGGGCATGCTGGGAGTAGTTGTAGGCCAAAAACATCTGGGGACCCAAGGTTGGAGAACACTGACCTAGAGTCCCTCATTTTTCTTTGCAGTGATCCCAGCTGCCAGTAAGAAATTTCGTTATTTTTTAAAAATTAAAAGTAGTAGGGGTAGGGTAGTAAAAAAATCGTCTCCTGCAAAGATCTTGATGCAGAATTAATTTCAAATTTACTTCTGATGGCTGGCAGAAAATTATTCAACATTGCTCTAAGCAGTGAAAACGAAAGCTGAGCCAAGCTCCATAGGTTTCTTAATGACTGTTTATGCTTTGGAACAGAACCAGAAAGCTAGCAGACAGAATAAATGCTTTCATACTAGGATATACCTCAATCACCATTTAGCTTCCTGTTACCCCACTGAGCTGTGTATCACCTGTCAATGTGTCAGCCCTGATGCTTGAGCCAATTTATCTATCTGTCTGCCATGCAACACAGACATAATGTGATCAGTTGGCGTGGTATGTCCTAAACTCTGATTTGCTTACACAGCAGAACTGAGAGTCTGTTTGCTGCAGTATGTATTTCCTCACAGCAATAGACTCGTTTTTAATCCTATCATCCTGATCCTAAACATGTTTACTCAGAACTCAGTTGAGCTTACTTGAAAATAGGTTCACTGATGGTGCAATACTATGTTCGGGGGACGGACGGACCAGGGACTATAGGATAGATTGGATCTCCCCCACCCTTCACAAGGGTGGACAAAGAGGTCCAACCTAAGAAGGGGAGATCCAACCTTGGAGACCCCTCACAGCCTCTGTAGAAACTTCTGCAGCCCTTCTGACTCTGACATCAGACAAGGGGAAATGGAGCAGATCGGTGGGTGGTCCCTGGGTGTGTCAGGAGTGAACACGGTCCCCAGATATGCCCCAAACATGGGGGGGATTTATGCCTGGAGCTGGCATAAATAATGTTTGGGGTTTTGTTGTTTTTTGAAGGAAGAATGGGGGGGAAAGAACCCCACTCCTTCCTATCTTCTGCCGTACAGTACTCAGGCCGGCAGGACTTAGGATACGTTGGAAGCTCCAATGCGGGAGCACTCCGAATCCGGAAGCAGGATTGCCCTCCCAAACAGTAGCCTTAACATCTTTAACTTTCTTGATATGGAGGTCATAAAACAGAACTCAGAAGTCTAGATTCTGTCATTAAATCCAGCCTTTGTCAAAACTGAAGACCATCTTATTTTCTTGTGGTAAATGTTCTCATTTCTTATGATGAGATTTCTCTGTCTCCAGTGAGATTCAAGTCTGAAATTATCTGGAGCATTTAAGACAGGGGTAGGCAACTTTTTGGGCCCAAGGATTCATGTGTCCCAGAGTCCTTTGGGCCGGCACGCATTTATTTTCGGGATTCTCTCTTTTCGTGCCCTCCTTGGTGGGATTCTCTTTTCTAGCAGCCCCTTCCTTGCCTTCCTCTCCTTTCTTCTTCTTTCTCTCCCACCTTCTGCCACCTACTGCCGTTTTCCTTTCCTCCTGCCACCACTTCTCCTGCCTCTGCCTTATTTCTTCCTTCCCCCTCCATCCCCGTCACTGCCACCAGCTCCACCTCCAGATTTCTTCCTTCTCCTCCCTCCCCCTGCCTCCCCCCTGCCTGCCTGCCTTCCTGCTCCATGGTGCTCCATGGTGGTGAACCTATTTTGGGGGTGGCGTTCAGCACCATGGATAGCTCCTATGATGCTCCAAATAAAACCTGGAAAACCTGCAACGGAAAAGGAGCCCCACTGAAATAGGAGTCACCAGCCTCCCCCGCATCTATTCCCTTATGAGTGGTGAATTTGGTTGATTTGGCTCATTCAGAGGTTGGCATTCCAAATTGCTCTCCTGGAACAAAGGTATACTACCTGGGACCGGTACTGGAATGTGGATTCTCTAGATGGATCATGACTTATTGCATCCTGCCCCACACATCCAGTTATGTGTGAATTCTAAATTTGCTTGATTTTGCTCACTTTGGTTGCCATTCCAGGCAGTTTTCCAGAATATGGACTGTTGCCTGAGACGTGTATCGGAACATGGTTCCTTTGAAAGTTTTTGGCTCATTCAATCAATCCCATGCAGTTATGTGTGACTGGTGAATTTGGTTGGACTGCTCACTTGGAAGTTCCGTTCCAGGCCATTCTGTTCTGTTCGGGATGGGTTCTGGGCATTATGGGGTTAATAATAATGTAATATTGCAAGGGTTTCAGTCCTAAAATATTGTTCTCAAGTGTCTCTAACACATGCCATTGTTTCTGGAATGTTTTTTTAAAATACGGTGCCTGTTCCGGCCTGTTCTGTTCCGTTCCAGCTTTTACACTATCCCCTGATTTATGTTATTATTTCAAAGAGCGATGGTCCACCCCAGACTAGAATGTCTCCCCCCACCCCTGACACACACACACACACACACACACACACACACACACAGCAACATGGTTCACTAAGAGGGTTGTGGCAATCCTAATGTTTTTGTTTAGGAGGGAATTGTTTCTTTCGTAGGATTGTTATTACCGTATTTCTTTTTTAGTACATGCAAAAAAGACAAATCAAGACAATTTTAATTTACCACAACACATCTGATCTCAAGGAGAGCTGTTGTAAATTAGATTATTTTAACATTTATTCGGAATCCTTGAATAGTGCTGTTGTATGTGCAAGCTCAAACACCTAGGTTTCCGACTGATATATTTACATCCACTTTAGACTAGCAAATTGGTATTCATTTTCACATCATTAACACATTAGGAAGCCACCTCTAGTTTATGTACAGGCAGAGGAAAATGTTGCGCTTGGCAAACACACCCACACTAGTGTCCCTGGGTGTATGTTCCGCCACGTTTAGTTACTTCCTGAAGTTGAAAGTGCTGATCTGTGTATCACTAGACCTTACTGACCTTTGTTCCAGTACCATTGTGACCTAGCCCTTCTAGATGAGACATTAGCACAGCAGTGGGGAATGGGGTGGTGGTGGTTCTGTCAAGTGCCACATTCCCTTGGGAGTAATCTGTTGGGGCCGCATACCAGCAGTGGGCAGGGCCAGAGGCCAAAGTGCAGGGCCTCATCAAGTTTAGGCATGGTCGGGCACCTGGCAAAGGCCCAAGACCCAGCAGGCGCCCACTGACAAGAGCCTCATGGAGTTGTTCCTCCTCTTCACCGTTGCAACCTGCTTGTTCACCTGCCTCTCACTCTGGCCCAGACACTGGTGGTGGTGAGAAGGAGGAGCAGGAGATGCCACTGCCTACTTGCTCTCTGGCTCTCTACAGGTGACATCAATGTTGAGAAAGAAGATGGGGAGCAATAGCAGCTGGTGACAGTGGCGGACTCACTGAGGGAGTGGGCCCATGAGGGTGGCCTTGCCCAAGGGCCCTCAAAAACCTGGAACCGGCACTGATCACGAGCATTTGTATAAAGAACCTGCACAATGCTTAGCAACTGCTCTTTCCTTTGGAAATCTCTGAAGCTTTGGTTGTGAACTTTTGTGAGCACCCCTGCTCAGACGCTTGCAAGCAGGATCAAGGCAAGCAGGCCAAGCAGAGCAAAGCTCGCCTTGCCAGCCACCGCTGCCTCCTCTTTCCACAACTCCAAAGGGCGAGAACTTACTTTGGTGGCTGGCAAAGGAGAACGTGGAGGAGGCAAGGACTTCCATAGGCCCAGCAGAGCTTCTTTTCCTACCAATCCCAGAATCCCCAGTGGGAAAATGGTGATATTCATATCCCTTTCTTCTAGGGTTTCTGGGACTGGTCGTTCTTTGCTTTAGGGGCCAGGAAAGCGGTGTGTGAGAAGGTGGGTATTCAGCGTGAGGCACACCTCCTATGCTTTTTTTAGTGCTTGCATCCAACACTGAAAAGAGGCATACACTTTTGTGAGCACTCGCAAAGGCACAACACCATTGGGGTCAAACGTTGGCCAGCCTGCCAGCAGCCTCTTCCTTCTTTTAATTGGAGCTGCTTGGAGACTGGAGCCAAGGAAGCCCAAGTGGCCTCAGGCAATCCTGAATTTCAAGGGACTGGGAAAGAGTGATTCCTGATGGCAAACAATGTGGTAGGCGCTGGTGTGGACGAGAGGATGGCCTCTCTGGTTTAAATCTTGCCCATGCCATGAATACCACCCTTCCCCAACATGCTGCTCTCCAAATGTGTTGGACTAAAACTCCCAGCATTCCTGAGCATTGGCCATGCTGGCTGGGGCTGATGGGAGTTGAAGTCCAAAACATCTGAGGGCCCCAGGTCAGAGAAGGCTCCTTAGGGAATCCACTCTTTCTCAGTCGCCCATCTGCAATATGGAGATAATAACACACTGGTCTACTTTCCAGGATCATTTTTAGGATTAAAGGCAGCACCATTCATGTGACGTGCTGTAGAGTAGAGTGTTCATTTAATTATTATCTTAATCTGATATATACACAACTCAAAAGGCCATAGCCACAATCCCAAGAACTCTTTTAGAGAACATTACCCAAAGGCATGTTTTGTACCCAGCAGATCTTCAGACATATTTTTTTTTTTTAAACAGGAGCTTCCCCTGCACACAAGAAGCTGATTTTGAAACACTCTCTAGTTTCAGAAGTGGCTTGCCAAGCACATGTATGGCGGAGTGGCTGTTTGCATTGAAAAGATCAAAGCACATGTAGAGGATTGCATCATTCTCTAGATGTGCCTAATAACCATTTGGCAGTATCATTTTTCCTTACTCTGTATATATTATACACCCCACATCCCACATGTGCAGAGTGGTGGTTGTTATCCTTCCACCTGCTATATTCAGATAAGGTGTTCAGATAGCAATCAAAGCTTCTGGGAGTTCCGAAAGGGAGCGGGGAGGCAGGGATCCCTTCAGATGGCTCTGGAGCTGGCTGAAGTGATCTCTGCTCCTTGCCACCATGAGCCCTTTCAGGCTGGCTGTGGGTGGAGCAGAGATTGCTTCAGCCGGCTGGATAGCCAGATGAAGCAATCCCTACTCCCCCACTTCCTGCTGCCGCAGCCAGCCCAAAAAGGCTCACCGCCATGGCGGGAATGGGGGAAAGGATTTGACAGCTGCCCCCAAGTGCCACTTGGGCACTCTGGGGGCTGCTGGCAGCAGCGCCCGCCCTCTAACTACTTGGCAAGAGTGTCAAGGGGTTTTTGCCACTCTTGCCAAGTGGCTTGCTTGTAGTTGGGCTTGACACATGATGGGTCGTGTCATCCAGATTCGGATGACACGATATAACCCATCATGGGTCAAACAACCCCAGCTACAAGCCATCCATTGTCAGGGTGGCTTATAAGCCGAAAATAAGCTACCCTGACAAACCCGTCCTGGGTTCTCATGACACGCTACCCAATGGGCCTTATAAGCCACGGTTGGTCGTCGTGTCATGCAAACCCAGTCATCGGTTTGCAGCTGTTTCTACATTCCAGATATGCGAGAGCAAAATAACTAAAACAATAACAACAACAACTGTTTGCCTAACCTAATCAAAATAAATACTCGGAGCATGGGCAGTTTCACATTTTAAAACTCACTCATCCATGGCACCGGTGTGACTGCAGCAACAAAATGGAGTTCACTACTGCTGCCCTGATGCCAAACACATTTATCTGAGAATAAACACCATTTTATTGTACAGTTGAATATCTATATTATTATATTATATCTTAATATAATAATATTAAATATTATGGGGTTGGATCCAGATTTATGCTGGATCAACTGTGCTGGCAGAAGTGGACTTCCCCACCCCCTCTGTCCTATGGCAGTCCCTCCAGCCCCCTGCTGAATGGTGTGAACTGTGGGGTACATGGGGGGGATCCCCAAAACTCAGGAGGAGAGACCTTCCATAAGCAGTGCCCTTCCTCTCACAGAAAGCAGATGCTGGATCCAACCCTATATTCCGTATATAAGAACAACACTGAAAACAATGTAGAAAAGAATAATATATCACATATTATATATTAAATATATGGCTGTTTGACTGCAGCCACCTCACCAACAGGAACATCTGGCAGAGGCTGAGACAATCTACCCAAACGCCATCATGATGACCCATCAGTTTCCAGCACTCTCTCCGGAGCAGAAGAAAGCCCTCTCTGACATTGCTCAGAAGATTGTGGCTACAGGCAAAGGAATTCTGGCTGCAGATGAATCTGTGGGTACTATGGGTAACAGGCTGCAGCGCATCAAAGTGGAGAACACTGAAGAGAATCGCCGTGCCTTCCGTGATATCCTCTTCTCTTCAGATGCCTCCATCAATCAGCAGATTGGAGGAGTTATTTTTTTCTACGAGACCCTCTATCAGAAGGACAACACTGGAAAGCTCTTCCCAACTGTAATCAAGGACAAGGGCATAGAGGTTGGAATCAAGCTGGATAAAGGCACAGCCCCGTTGGCAGGAACAAATGGAGAAACTACCATTCAAGGTCTGGATGGTCTTGGTGAACATTGTGCCCAGTATAAGAAAGATGGAGCTGATTTTGGCAAGTAGCGTGCTGTGCTGAAAATCACAGATACAACTCCCTCTGCTCTTGCCATCCAGGAGAATGCTAACACATTGGCACGTTATGCCAGTATCTGCCAACAGCATGGACTAGTTCCCATTGTGGAACCTGAGATCCTACCTGATGGAGACCATGACCTCCAGCGGTGCCAGTATGTGACAGAAAAAGTGCTGGCTGCTGTTTACAAGGCCCTGAGTTATCACCATGTCTATCTGGAGGGAACACTGCTGAAGCCCAGCATGGTGACCGCTGGGCATGCTTGCACCAAGAAGTACACCGCCGAAGAGGTGGCCATGGCAACAGCTTCAGCTCTCCGTCGCACCGTCGCACGGTCCCTGCCTCTGTTCCTGGAATCTGCTTCCTTTCTGGGGGCCAAAGTGAAGAGGAGGCTTCCATCAACCTCAATGCCATCAACCTGTGCCCGCTGCCTAAACCTTGGAAGCTCACTTTCCCATACAGATGGGCTCTGCAAGCTTTGGCATTAGCTGCGTGGTCTGGCAAACCTGAGAACAAGAAGGCTGCCCAAGAGGCCTTTTGCAAACGGGCAAAGATTAATGGTTTAGTTAGCAAAAGCCAATACACCACTTCTGGGAAGAGCAGCACTACAGCCACCGAGTCGTTTTTTACAGCCAGTTACACATACTAGTTCATAAAACAGTGCAGCTAGCTTGCCCCTTCTTGCAGCTGGCAGGAGACCCGAAAGGAAAACATTGCACATCCCATCCCACTGGGAAGCTGCAAAAGGACTGGGATAATAGGCACCATTGCACACTTGTAATCCTTCTGCACAACAGTAAAATAACTTATTTATTTATTTATTATATTTATACCCCGCCTTTTTTCCTGCAAGGAACCCAAGGCGGCTTACATAATCCTCCTCCTCTCCATTTTATCCTCACAACAACCCTGTGAGGTAGGTTAGGCTGAGATTCAGTGACTGGCCCAAAGTCACCCAGTGAGTTTCATGGCTGAGCGGGGACTAGAACCTGGATCTCCCGAGTCCCAGTCCAACACTCGCACCACTACACCACACTGGCTCTCTTCACCACACCTACACATTCCAAAGGAATTGGACAGTTCGTATGGACTTTGGACATCCTTCACTCACTGCCTTTAATCCTCTTATCTGGACAGCTGGGTTTTTTAGAGGGCTTTCATAGCCAACTGGGGAGCTGGATAACTTTAGCCCCTATACTGTTATCAATGTATACAATTGCCAGCTAACATAGAACGACAGGCAACATGAAATACCTTTTTCAATCCATTATGTTTTCAATCCATAAACTGTCAATACATTTCCTTCCACCAGGAAAGATTACATGTGTATGAAGCGTTATTAAATATATGAGAATAGTATATTTTTAAAGTAAAAATAATAAAATGTGTATCTATAAGCATGTACATGCTCACTTGCCGCCCCCTGACTGTACTGCTGTGAGTGTGAGTGTGAGTGTGTGTGTGTGTGTGTGTGTGTGTGTGTGAGAGAGAGAGAGAGAGAGAGAGAGAGAGAGAGAGAGAGAGAGGCTCAGCTTATTTAATTGTATGTTTAATTTTTCACACACAGTAAAAGATTTTAATTAGATGCTGCTCCTTTCACTCTGTTAACCAAATGTAAATCGGCATGATATCGTGTGGCTCATGCTGGCTCAGCTTGTCTGAGTGTGGAAAGCTAAGCAGGGTCAAGCCTGGTTATTACTTGGATGGAAGATCCCCTCCTCTAGTTTCCTGCATTGAGCAGGGGGTTGGACTCGATGGCCTTGTAGGCCCCTTCCAAGTCTATAATCTATGACTATGACATATGTATACTGTACTACCATTTTCTGACAGGTCAGAATGAAATATGTGCCTTGCACAATCCATTGATTAATGCTGCGCAAAGGGTGTAGTCCTGTTTGCTCTGGGATGAGAACGCAGTGGCAGTTCTCCAGAGAACGATGTTTTCTATATGCAGCCAACATTTAAAAAGTGTAACAGCGGAGAGGGGACAAAGGTACAGGGTGTCACATCCACTATTTAGAGGCATTGCTTTTCCACACAAGAAATCATCATCTGTGTTCAGTTCTTTACTTCCTACACAACTTGCATCAAGGTTATGCAGACATCGCATTTTACAAGGTCTCAGACTGAAATATTTAATTCCTGGGAAATCGCTCATTCATTGCCATTGTGATAGTTGCAGAGAATCCGGTTGCACAAGCACCACAGAAATATGAGAGGTATTTTGCAAACAAGAGAAGTAGCCATGGAGTTCTTCCCATTAATGTTTGATACATTTGATTTCTTTCCTCAGAGCAGTGTTCTCCAACCTTGGCTACGCTGGCTGGGGCATGCTAGGAGTTGTAGGCCAAAAACATCTGGGGACCCAAGGTTGGAGAACACTGCCTCAGAGCATTCTTCTTTTCTCTCAGAGCACTCCTTTTTACAATCTCTTCTCGTAAACAGGATCGGTGCAAGGCAGTTTGGTGCCCTAGGCAAGATCAGATATTTAGCACGCCCCCCCCTTCCCACTTGAGAGCGCTGTATTTTTTTTTCCAAGGCGTTTCTGGCGCCCCCTTTAGCCTTGTGCCCTAGGCAGCTGCCTAGTTGGCCTAATGGTAGCACCGGCCCTGCTCGTAAACCCTACCTTGAAGGTCTAGTACGGATGTCCATTTACTAAATGGCAATTACGTGGTAAGCCAATGGCTTGGGTGAATAATACCAATGTCATTCATAGCAATGTAGTTTTGCAACATGGCCACACCTAGGATGTTGTTCAAACTCTCCTTTCCTCTTGGCAGGATAGTACAGAGGGGGGATACAGACAACGACCATGCCATGCATTTCACCACAGAGTTGCACCTAAGCATGGTAAAATCATCTCACCACTGAAGGACCCCCCCCCCTTCACCCATGCCAACTTGCCTGTGCTTTAAGATCAGCTTTGGAGGCTCTTCTCATATGCTCGCCAGGGAGATCAATCAGGCTGGTGGGCACAAGAGATGGTGCCTTTTCAGTGGTGGCCCCACACTTCTTGAGTTCTCTTCTAGTTGCGGTACATATGGCCCCTTCCATACAGACCTTTAAGTGGGCTTTAAAGACATACCTATTTTAGATATATATTTTTTCTTGAAAAGATACTGTGGTCCTATGGGCACGTACGTACTGGTGCTTAATCGGTATCAAAGGCTTAGCTGGTTTTAATGCTGTTATGCTGGTCTGATACTGTCATTTTTGCTGCTCCGGCTATTTTTATGGCTATTATGTTTTATTATTTTTATGATGGTTCATATTTATGTGTTTGTAATTTCTGATATGTATATTGTATTTTATTCTCCATGGAAGCCACCTTATGAGGGCAGTTGCCCCAATAGGTGACCTATAAATATTGAAAATAAATAAAATATTAAGTAAACAAGACAAACAGCTACCTGAGGGTGAGAAATTTCACCCTGGGATAGTTTGGTTATCTGTATGGGCTCAGACGATCAGCTTGCAAAGTATTAATCCGCATGAATCCTCTGTCTCATCCTGCCAAGTGGAAAGGAAAATTTGCAACAAATCATATACAGATGTGTAGGGTGCCCATGTGTCCTACTTTACCAAGGCAAGGCCTCCATTTGAAGAGGTGCTGAAGGACAATCCTCTATTTGAAGGGATGTCCAGTCGAGGTCCAGTTTAAAGTTTTAAAAATAAAACCATGAGAAGGGAGAGCCGGGGCCTTGAAGTTGTCCCTCGAGAGTTAGCACCTGGGCAGCAAACTGGGCAGGTCCACAGCCCACCTGGTCATAGTCTTCCACACACACTGCTGAGATGCATTGTATTTCTGTTTAAATGATTTATGTATTTATTTATTGAATGTATTAAATGCCTCATAAAATATTTTTTTCTAGGTGTTTCACAATTTAAAACATAGAATAAATAATAATAATAATAATAATAATAATAATAATAATAATAATAATAAATAAAAAATATAAAACTAATAAATATGCCAACACAGCATAAAATGCAATATAAGAGGTAAAACCACATTGTAGGGACCAAAATAATAATAATACACAAAAATACTACAATATTTTAAAAGCATTGGAGGGAATGATCCTGTGGCCCCTAGACATAGTCTGAGCCTGAGGGGGCTTAGGATAGTTTGGATTCCCTGCTCCGAAGTCAGAGACAGCGCTCCAACCTCGGAGCTGGGAATCGGAGCTCTTCCCCCTCTCCCTCGCAGCTGGCATGGAAAGAAGTGCACCCGCTGCTCTTCGAGGTTGGGAAAGTGACCTCGGAGAGGGGCTATAGGGGGCATTTTGGGGGGCAGGGGAGGAGACTGGAGCAACCAGGATACGAGGTATCCTGAAGCTGCTCCAGCCTCCTTCCCTCCCCTTCTCAGACGCCATTGCTAAACGGCTGGAAATGGCTGTCTGGCGAAAATACAGAGTGGGAGGAATGGGGAGGTGAAGATTGCCTCTCCGCCTTTCCTTCCACTCTGCGCCGGATGAGTGTGAACCTCCAAGTTTGGGGGCTTATATGGTCATCTCCATGGGATTGCACCCTGAAAGACTTTAAAAACTTGGGAGAACAGGGATGTCTTCGCCTGGCACAGAAAAAGATAACACTGGCGGTGTCAGGCAAGTTTCCCCTGGGAAAGCATTTCAAAGCATGGTGGGCACCACTGGAAAAGCCCTCGTCATAATTACTATAATATACTATTATTTATTATAGTCGTTATTTCTAAGTTTGCATCTACACATATATTAGCATGTGTAAATTATATGCAAATTCAAGATGCAAAGCTAGATCCATCTTTTGGTTCTCTTTTTTGGTGATGAGTGAGTGGCCGCCCTACAGATGCATGGTAAAATTTAATTTGCTTTTTAATGTGTAGATTGTATTGTTTTTTTAATATTGGATTTGTTGAGGGGGGGCTATGTCGTGTTCACCACCCTGGGATCCTGTGGATCAAGGGGAGGGGTTATAATTTTTAAAAATAACTAACTAACTAAATAGATAGATAAATAAATAATAAATAAATACAATGGTTATCTGTATCCACCCTCTTTTGTTCCACTGTGAAAGACAATACATAAACTATTCGTCAATTTATTTCAGTCTTATCTTCAAAGTGGATAAATGGATTTAATATACTCCATTCCCATAAAAGCTGTTTCTTCTCTACTCTCTTAAGATTTTAATTAGCGTTTCTAAACACTTTGAAGGTTTGACATGCTTGTACACATATTGTCACAACATTCTTTAAAAATAATACAAGTTTCCTTGAATGCTTGTATGTTGCCATCTGCATGTTCCACTAGATGTTTGAACCCATGCAACAGGGCACTAATATTTTCTGTGGCTGCTTCAACGCTCGAGGAAGACATAGGCAGACTTCCTTCTGCAACTGCCATTTTTTTGTTTGCAGGTAGTTCTTCCTGGTTTTCTCTTCCGGAGATGTCTGTTCCCATATTAGATTTTCAATCTCTTCTGTTCCCAAGAGGTGTTTCCTCCAAGGAATAAAGTAAGAACAAGCACCTTCTTCAGCACTGGATTGCGGAATACTTTCTGCTGCCGACAAAGCCAAATTGACGTCAGCTTGTCTCTCATCTTCTCCAGATGTTTTAAGTGAGGAGGTCCCTTCCTCTGCTTCACACATACCCTCACTCACAGTGTCCTGAACTGTAAACAACAAAAGTGATGTGCGGTTAAATTTAAGGCTATGCAATGAAGAGCCTTATTTGGGGCTTCCCCCTGGGGGTTATTTGCTGGCCAGGGCTCATGGGAGTTGTAGGCCAAAACATCTGGAAGGCCACAATTTGCTCACCCCGTTTTGAGGAATCCAGTGCTGGTATATAAGAGATGTTTTCTTTGCAGAAAAGTTAAGGAAAAGAGCCACCCTGTTCAACAATAAACTTCCCTTTCACACCACTTGACAATTCTGAAAGATACATGCTTTGCTTACTTCCCAAACTATTCACTCCTGTTGCTGTTTCAGAGTGGTTACTGGTTCCTGAACTCACATGTCCCATAGCTTTGTTGAGGTAAGGCATCTAAAACAGTGGGAGAAAACCAATCATAATGCATTGACAAATAATATACTGCTGCTGCTTCTTGCTAATAGGGTGATATGCATTTAACCCCTCCCACCAAAAATGGCTTCCATGAGCAGAACGGGAAGGGAGTACTTCCTGCATCCCCTCCATACTCTCCAAATCTGCTCTGGAGAGTTGGGAGACCCTACAGGGCAGATTTGCAGCAGGGGAGGAAGTTTGGCTAAAGTGTTGGGTGTAGATTTGGGCCACATATTCATAGCATAGCATATGTTTTGCATGCAGAAAGTCCCAGGTTCAGTCACCAACATCTCCAGTTGAAAACAATCTCTGGGAATGACTGTGGAGAACATTGGGAAATGGGTTGGAAAATGCCTATCTCTTTAAAAATCCAGTGTATCTGACACAATAGCCTAGCTTCCCCATTATACAACAGTTGTCTTCTCTTGCATCTCTCAAGTATTTTCCAGGTACTCAGGCTGGAAATCCCCCTTGCCCCCCCCCATGGGTCTACCAGGACTAGAGAAGAAATATCTCCTAATTCACACCTTTTTACTTCCATCTTCATGAATTGCAAAAGATCTGGAGATCTACTTTCTGCCCACACCTGCCTTAGGGGAAGAGTGGAAAGAAATGTGCCTCCTACCTTTTCTATCTCAGCTTTTGTGTCACGTCCTGATATATAATGTAGCAAACCCATGGCAATAGAGAGATTCAGGGGAGAAAATATCATATTTTCACATGGGTGATCTTTGCTCAGCAGATGGACAAAGTCAAAAGCAGTCTTAGCTTCTGCTTCACTGGAGGAGGTCATTGTGAAATCAGTCTGCCATAAAGAAATAACAGGACAACAAATCCCTTAATTGCATTTCTGAGCTTTGGTTTTTCAGCCTGTGACTCCCTTGACATCTTCACAAGAACAAGGCTTTATTTGCTTTCTTACAAACTGCTTGTATTCTATAGGTCAGGGGTACACAACATGTGCCCCCCCCCAGCCTTACCTTCAGCCTACCATAGGTGCCCTGACCTCCTTGCTGCCACTGAATTCCCTCCCCCAGTGATCCTGACAGAGATCACCCTTTTGCAAGTGCTGCTAGCAGGGAGGAAAAAGTGATCCGTATCAAGATTGCTGGTGTGTGTGTGTGTGTGTGCGCGCGCGCGCGCGTGCCCCCAACCCTCAAGCCAATGTCATATGTGGTCCTCAGGGCCCAAAAGGTAGTGCACCCCACTGTAAGCATGTGTACTCTCATATCACAGAATGAACAACAAACACAAAATAACATTTCCAGTGATTTTTTTAGTGTGCTAATGTGTCTTATTCACATGCCCACATCTCCTTATGTTCTTTTGCTCTCTACACACAAGCAGCCAAATGACTGCTTAGTGCTATCGTGTCATGATATTATCCCCTAAAAAATATAACCTCTCATTGGCTGGGGTCACCCATGTAATTAAGGAAGAAGAAAGCAATGCAGTAATTAGAAGACATGTGGGAGGATTGAAAAAGGGTGGATATTCTCACAATTTAAGAGTCTTCTTCCTCCAAAAGCACTTCTTTCAACTTGAAAATCAAAATGGCTGAGGATTTGGTGCAGCCCTCACTCTCACCAATAAATGCTAATTAATTGCATCGTTAGGAAGATAGCAAAATAATTTTGTGTTTGACACACTTTATATGAAGTATTAAAAAGTAATCAAAACAAATGTTCTTAAAAAATACACTACTTTCTTGCAATTTGTTCTTGAATGTATCCAAAAGCAGGCTTATATATTTTGTTGTAAAACTTCCTCCTACCCTGTGGGCTGAAATCTCATTGTCCTCTCCCCACTGAGATGTCAATTCAGTGTCTGTGCTTTTTACCAAAAATATTTTCTGCCAATCAAAACTGATTGGCTGCACTATTATAAAAGAAAATTTCAAAATACTTGTATGGCATATGTTGAAGACAAATAAAAAACATAATCCAACATGATTAACTTAATTTTTCCTAGTTCTTAAAACCTGGCATGGTATATTTTAGCCTTTATCAGCCTGGTGCTCATCAGATGTTTTGGACCATCAGCCCCAGCCAGGGATGATCAAAGTTGGTAAACTAGAATATCTGGAGGACACCAGGTTGGGGAAGGTGGAAAGCAAGTGAAGACTTTACTTTAAAAAGTAAAATATCTTAAGGTGGTTACATGCATCCCAACCACTAGATAATGTTACCTAATTGAGCTTCCATTTACTTTTTACCCAGTGCACTATCTAAAAATTAAAACAGCAGACTTCAGAAGCAACTGCTGCACACTCACTCATCTTTCTTTCCCTCCCCTCCTTTGTTTAACATCTAGCCTGACGAGGACCTCTGGAACTTGAAAGCTTGCTCGTTATTCTGTGACATTTGTATTAGCCTTTAATAATAAAGGTATTTCCCTCCTGTGGATTTTTCTAAATCAACCAACATGGCTGACTTTGCTTTTCAAGTGAAGAGTGTTTTTTAACAATACCTTTGAACATCTGATCCTAATTCAAACGTATTACATGTATTACAAGATTTTTGCATATTAGAAGGAAAAGCCACTGTATTACAAACAAGTTAAAATGCCGACTAATTCAGAGGATGTAATGGTTAATAACAGTGGTCAAAGATCCCTGTATCATATTTGTAGCAATTTTCCAGGTACCAAACAAAATTCCAACCTTTCCTAATCACAGTTGCCATGTCCCATCATGATCCAAAAAGGAGCAAGCCTGGGACAACTAGAACCTTGGCATCCACAGACTGAGACTTAGGCTTCCACATACTATGCAGACTTACTTAGGAGTAGGCCCCATCAAACTCTATAAGAGTTACTTCTGCATAGACATTCATAGCAGGGGTGAGCAGAAAATAGACCTCCCTCTGTTTTGGACTTCAACTCCCAGCATTCCTAACCATTGGCCATGCTGGCAGAAGGGAGTTGAGGTCCAAAACACCTGGAGATCTACCTTCTTCCCACCCCTGATTTATGGACTTGCACTGTCAGCAAGTCCTCCACAAAACATTTGCTATCTCCAGAGCTTTCCAAGTGAAATCAGTGGGACAGCTGTGGATTAAGCAGCTTCATGGTTGTAGCTCAGGTGTCGGAGCCCAAATTAAATACCAACTCCCACTCACGCAGCTTTGATGAGCAGTATTAATTGAGCCAGCCTGATGAGCATTAGTTAGTTACTCCCTACTGCTCTAAAGTCCAGTTCTTCCTTCCCAATGGCACCTGGAAAAAAAAATCTTCTAAACCCCCAAGAATAGAAAAGTTTACCTTCTCTTCCAAGAGGTGGCTTGGTGAATCTGGTGTTCTTGTTCTAGAATGTAGCAAGCTATACAGAAGGCTCTGTACAGCCCCACTGTCATTAATTCAGTTTGCATTTATAGTAAGCCATTCATGATTTGATTTAAGATAGTTTGCATAATGAAAGCTACACAGTATGTATTATACGTACTACTGGATGTGCTCAGTAATTGCATGCGAGTGCCATTATGTAGTATAAAATACAGGTGGTAAATAAAGAGGTTCAATGTGGCAACTCTGTGGGGGGGGGGGGTTTCACTGGTTGCCCAGTCTGCACTGGAATTGTATGCACTTCCTAAGTTGAAAGTCCAGCTTATTGAACCCGGTGGGATTTACCTCTGAGTAAGCATGTATAGGATTGGACTGTACATGGAGTATAAATTAAATGAGGCAGTAAAAAGGCAGGAGCAGTTTATTCAGGCTTAAAATAAGGTGTTTTCTGCTAATAAAAACAATGTAGATCATTTTTCTGATCCAGAAGCCTGTGTGAACACTGAACTCCTATGTGACTTCCCAAGTAATTTCAGAGAAGGGAGAGGGCTTCCCATTCATACCCCTTTGCGTACACAAAGCTGTTCCCAACATTAAAATGAATACTATAGCAGAACCCTTTGTGGGTAGCTTAACTCTGTATTGGATCTCTCATGCCTATGACATATTGCAAAATTGGAATGGACATCTGATCATTTTATATTGGTCCCACACCCTAAAATGAAGAAGCCAGATAAGGGTATGGATTAGAACTATGGGGCCACAACTTTATTGCAATGGATGGAATAGATAGTTAACTGAGATCTCCTCCCTATGCTATGTGTGGGTTGTTTACTTTTTAAGGTGAGCTAAGAGAGAATGCCTCCTGCTGTCTACTCCACGTGGGTGAGCACACACTGGCCCCAAGTCTCAGATCAGCCCTGGAGTCTGGTCCATGTTTTTCATGGCCAATGTACCTTTAATGGCATGCCATAAAGGCTTCAACACGGTTATCACATCTCCCAGCTGGTGAGCCTTGGATTCAAAGACATTGTCAGTGCCCAAGTGTGGCTACCATCCTAGATCCCAATAAACCAGGAAGCTGTGAGAGAGGTTGGCTTGAGAAAGCCTCCATTCACCATTACGATGCCTCAGGTTGCTTACCAACCTACTCTGCCCTTAGGAATGGACAAATCTGTCAATTGCAGTTTCTAAACTCATTTTTCATTTTTCCAATCTTAAATTTGCTTCATCCCAAACTTTAAAGATTTTTCCAATTTTAAGTTCAGTTCTTCTTCCTGAACTTCAAGAACATTTGTTTAAAGTTTGCATGAAAGTACATAAACCGATGTATGAGAATTTTGGGGGGAACCGTTCAGCAAGTGCGAACAGTAGCGAACTCGCCTTGATCGGCTCACACAAGTCTGTTCGCGATTGTTCTGCTTTTAGCTCTGTTCGGCGCACCATTTGCAAACGCAAGGGTTGTGTGAGAATTTTTGGAGAACCATTCAGCAAGTGCGAACTCGCCTTGTTCGGCTCATGCGAGTCTGATTGCGAACGTTCTCCTTTCGCTCAGACCGGCTCATGATTCCTGAATGCAAAAAAAAACAGAACGGTGGTGACATCCCTACCGATATGTAGGAGATGTGATGCGCATGATACAGTACTCTAAAACAAAACAAATGACCACCAGTGGTGCAGCCAATTTATAAATTTTATAGATTTAAAAGTTTTAAAAATTAAAAAAATATATATTTAAAATTACACACACACATTCTATACACAGATCTCTCTCTCTCTCTCTCTCTCTCTCTCTCTCTCTCTCTCTGTATATACCTTGGATTGCAAGTAACTTGGTTTGAGAGCATTTTGCAAGACAAGCAAATTTTTAAATATTTATTTATTTATTTTTTACTTGATATACAAGCGACGTCTTGCAATACAAGTACTGTAGTACGGCTTAAATTAAAAATCTCTGTACACATTTTTTTGGTGGGGATTTCGTTTTGATATAAGAGTGTTTTGGATTACAAGCACGTTTCCAGAATGAATTATGCTCTCAATCCAAGGCATGACTCTATATGAATCTAGGAAGGCACAATCTATGTCGTCTGCCCTCAAGGCACACATAAGCCTCGGAACATGGAGGCTTAGGTGCATCCAATGCAGGGCACAAGGCGTGGCGGCAATTTCTGCTGCCCTGCACCTTGTGCCCTGTATTTCGTATGGATGGCTGTTTTCGGCCATCTAGATGAAGCACTGTGGAGGGGGAGGGAAGGAGGCTGGGGTGCCATTTTGATACGGCATAAGCCATGGGCCCCAGTCTCCTCACCCACCCACCCACCCACCCACCCACCCAGCATGCCCCTTTAGCCCTTTCCGAGGTCGATTCCTGACCTCAGAGATGCAGTCAGCAGTGGTTCTTTCCACGCCAGCTGTGAAGGGGACAGGGCAGGGGCTCCGCACCGCATTCAAAGTCCCAGTTCCACAGTCAGAGGACCTTGGAGCTGGGACTCTGAATAATCCTATGCCCCCCCCCCCCCCAGATAGTGTCAGGAGGCCATGGGATTGTGCCTTAAATATTTATTTTTTTTAATTTTTAGATCTATAAGATTTATAAACTGGGTGCACTACTGGTGGTCATTTGTTTTGTTTTGGATTGAAAGTACATACACATTTTTGTATGCATTTCTCCTAATACCTGCATTTTTATATGCATTTTGTATGCAACTTTGCCTAATATACGCATTTTTTGCAAGCAATTTTCCTAATATAATGTAGTTTAACGTTATTTCCCCTAATATACACATTTTTGTATACATGTATACATATACAGTATAGAAATGTAATGATTTTTAAAAAAAATATATATGTGATGGGTTAACTCCATTGCAAAATTCAGAGAACTGCAAATTGCAAAAGATCACTGGGGTTCAGTCACATATTGGTTCAAAAATGCAAAATTACGTAAATCCCCATTAAAATGTGAGCTGAAAAAAATGATCCCACATCCCCTACATACACCACCATCATTCCTCCCTACCAGCACTGCAGCTGCCAGGTGTGACTTAATTAAAGAAGAGTCAGATGGACCAAAGCATGCAACCGTCAGCTGTGCAGAGTAAGTGAAGAATGTAGCCACACACACCCCTGCCAGCCAATCCTCCCAAAACTCTATTTTCTCCCAGCTGGCAACTGGCTAATCCTACACTGTGCTCCATCCCAGAATAAGGTGGAGCTAAGCCACCTCCACCACCCCTAACATACTTCAGAAGTGGGAGCAATGCACTTGCTTGTTTCTTTGTTTCCAACACAAGTCCCCCTTATTTGCAAGGTGTTTTTTTTTTAAAACAAACAAACAAACATAATCTTGTAATCAGAAATTGAGATTTAGCACTCTCTGAATAAGGTTTTCATGGCTCTGATATTTCACACTTTTCACACCCATCCAATATTTGGCAGGCTTTAAAAAGGAGGGGGTGTCAGTCCAGTGGGTCTCAAGATGTAGAAGGTGTCAGTCGTCATAACCCCCCCCCCCTTCAGTGTACAATTTATATCGCTACTCAAGAAAAAATTCTGATACCATCCATGGTTGGGTTATTGAGTGATGATGAATTGACAAAAAGTAACTTTTGTTTTTTCTGAGTAACCAAGCTCAACACATGACCAACAAAGTGATCTAGTTTGTTGTTTTAGCACAAAAGCTGAGAAGTAGTGTGTTGCAAGCATATGTGGTGGAAGATCAAAGGGATTGTTGATACTGAACGGCTTTGATTAGGGAGTCCTCCTGGGTTCCTGGATTCAAAATTCCATTCAGCTATGAAGTTCACTGTGTAACCTTCAGGCAGTCATCATAGGCCTATTCAGGCATCATAAGATTGAAACCATGGAGGGCACGGGGGGGGGGGCACATCCCCAGCCCCTCTATACCTGACTTCCCAATTTTGAGGGTCTGAAGAGAGGTTGAGAGTGAAAGGGGCAGGGATGAGGCACATATCCTCATGTTCCCTCCACAGTTTCAATTTTGTAACACACCTGCATAGATAGGGCTTATGTCTCAGTCTAATCTACCTCAGAGAGTTTTTTGTGATGATAAAAGGGGGAACTATGTATGTCGCCCTGATCTCCTTGGAGAAAGGATGAGATAGGAAAGGGCAGGATTCTGCCATTTTTTGGCAGAAAAGCAGGATATAAATTTGATTAATTAAGTAAGTAAATAAATAAAATAATAATGTTTTACAATAGGTCCTTGTTTAGAATTTTGTATGTATTATAGTTTGACATTTTTAAGCAGTGTAACCCAGAAGCATATCAACTTTGGTTAAACAACCCCTTTTCTTGATTATAAATGCCATCTTCCAACCTATGTGTATAGACTTACAAAACCACACATTTGGAAAAAGCCAGTTCTGCATCCATAAAGAATATTTTGGGGCTGTGTAATCTATTTGCTTAAGTTGTTTGGAAGTGGCAGGAAATAAGAAGCAGCAGATGAAGGAAGTACGTTTAGAAATGAGACTACATATTTAAAAATGTTTCTTTTGCATATAGTAAATGTATGTAAATCAAATGTTACCTTGTTTTCATTTAATAAACATATCTGATTGCATATTCCTCGGTATTTCATTCATAATTTTGCATACATAATTTAGCAACAACAGGGACAAATTGTATAAAATGTCCCTTTGAGGGAATGTGGAGACGTCTTCAAAAACACCTCACCTTTTTACCTGAGAGACTGACTCTTTCCCTCTTCCTGTTTTTTCCCCCATTTCCAACAGTATGTAGAATATATGATGCACAGGGCTGCAGGCCCAGAGGCATTTCCTCAATTGTTCCTTGGTTGTTATATAGGGAATCTGAGCATCTTTCACACAGCTAGTGTATCTTTTGTTGGGGACAATAGCATGTACTTCCCTTACACTGTTTCAATTTAAGAAAAAACAAAGATACTGAAAACTGTTGGCGCACTAATTAATTTTAGCAACCCAAAGAACTGTGCATAATATGCTGACAACCACTCATCTGTTTCTCCGGTCTTTATTTAACCCTTTCCAGTCCTGGGGGGAAAGTCTCTTCTGAAGCCGATATGTTTTAGGTGCATGGGTGAGTTTTGCTTGTCCCACAGAGTGTAATAGCAAATTAGGAAAGGGAGAGTGATTTCATAAGAGTTTCATAAAAGGCTGCAGCAAATATTATTTAATCCTTTATTATTTGAGATGATATGACCAAAGATGTGTGAAAATAACAACCAGTTTCGTAAACTGGGTGGAAAGGAGGTGTCAGTTAATGCTATGAAAAAATAAATATCGGAAGAATAAGAAAATTACCTGTTGAAGAGATTCAGGTTTGCAGTCTCTGGGCAGCAGGATGAACAGACTCAGCTCATTGTTTTTGTAGGGGATCTCAAGCACCTGCACGTCGCATCCCTCAATTGTGCCTGTCTTATACTGGCCTTTCCGGTACATCAGCTGCACAGTTGTGCAGTCCGTCTATAAGAAATATGAAGAAAAGTGGAAACACCAGAATCTTTCTGCTCTGTGTAGTGTTGTTGTTGTTGTTGTTGTTGTTGTTAGTAACTAATCTGGAGGAAACTCTGAACGTATCATTGGTATTGTAAATTTAGGCATGTTCTAATCTTTTCAGAGTTTCATCATGACTCCAATTCCAACTTTCCACTAGTCATATAGTGGGAAACTGTCCCCAGCATCAATTATGGACATTTCAAAACCCAGTCGCATATGGTTGGATCCCATTTTAGTCATATTTAGAGTGAATCCATTGAGATCAATGGTACAAGTTCTTCATGAACTCAGTGGGTCTTCTCTAAGCATGACTAAATCTGGATCCAACCCAGTGTGATCAACTAAGAAAGCAGAGGTTGCCCGGGTATGTCGTATTGTGCCAGTGTGACTCCTAGGCATCCCATTGGAATGATGCAACTTTCAAAACCTTTAAAATATGTCTGAAAACAGCAACGGTGCCATATAGATACCATTTCCTGAGGTCCTCTGTGCTCTCCAAAATATTTAGAACAGCCTTTCCCAACCTGGTGCCCTCTCCAGATCTTTTGATCTACAACTTGCAGCATTCCTGATCATTTGCCATGGTGGCTGGGAGTTGGTCCAAAACATCTGGAGGGCACCAGATTGGACAAGGCTGATTTAGGAAAAGGGTAAGTACAAAGTTCTGGGTGTGTTTCTGGAACTTACCTCGTTCAAGTAAAACGTGCCTTCTTGTCTGAGTTCTTCGTCAAACTTGACTGCCCATTGTCCTTTGAAGTAGAGAGCATTCACCTGCAGCAGCTGAGCAAGAGAATCAAAGCTGTCCTTAGGAAGGAGATCCTTGATTTTACCTGTAGAGGCACAAGTTGGAGTAAGACCTTTTGTAATTTACATGTAGTTTATGAAGGAAAACTCACATCCATCCCTTGTTACCCATGGAAGAGTCTGGCTTCCTAAATGTTAACATTTAGACTACAACCTTTTGGGGCACCTCTCTACTTATTCACTCAGGACCTCTCTACTTATTCACTCAGTGAAATAAAGGTGGGTGGGATAAATTCTCTGAAATGTTTCTGCTCAAAGTGCAGGGTTCATTTTGTGAATTTGGGGTAGAATCATTGTTTCTCACCAGTCCTAACAGTGTAGGCCCATTAAAATCAATGGGACTTAAGTTAGTCATGATTTAAATGGGTCTACTCTAAGTATTACTCAGTCAGGATCCAACACATATTAACTTGGCATCGTATGAAAAAATTGACTGATGTTCCTATACCTTTGCTCCCTTTTGATTTATGTTTGGGGGGGGGAACCCACAGAGAGAATGTTTTACAATTATGGCTACTATGGAGATAATGAATACAATCACTAACTCCCTCATAAAATTCTAGAACACAGAGCCATCCAATGAAAGTGAAATCAGTAAAGTGCCATGTCCATTGGTGGTGCTATATACATAATAAATAGGAGATGCCTTCCAAATCTTTAGTGGAAAATGTATTCATGTTTTGAGTAGGGGAACCGTGTGTGTGGAAGGGTCGGGGAGACTTCCAAACTTGAATGAATTTCTTCTTATTCACTTCTCTGGTTGTTCAGTTATCATCATCATCATCATCATCATCATCATCAATATTTATATACCGCATCTCATTGAACAAATCCTGGTTTCCTTTCTAAAGGAAGTATATTAAACAATTGGTTGCTACATCCACCTCAGTATCTAGCATAACTTCTGTATCATAAAAGGGAAGAAATGTAACCACAAGATACTGATACCATGTGTCTGGACTTCAACCCCCAGGTTTATCAGCTTCCGGACTTCCCCTGGGGCATTATGAATGTCAGCTCCACGCACCTCAGTCAGGTACAATTTCAGAGCACGGTAAAGGAATTTCTATACAAAAATAAAAACAACAATATTGGACCAAATAAAACGTATCAATATCTGGATGAAAATGTGACCTAATTCTCTGTGCCTGGAATGCACTTAAGAAGTATGTAACTAAATAACCATTCTCATTTAGTTCCAATGTATTTGAGTAATGGCAAACTGGTTAAAGCATTTTTACTCCCTTGTTAACGACCTTCCTCCATAAGAAAAAAAAAAAAGCTGATTATTTAAACAGGTTGAATCCCTCTGCCATAATGCAAAAACCTGTGAACAAAAGTTACCTGCAGAAAAACAATGGACTGGTCTCCGTACAGTCTGTTGGCAACACTCAGCACATAGTTTGTGCTGGGCTTGTAGAGCTCTGCAAGGATTTTGTGGAAAGCAGTATGGACCCCTTCAGGTGTTTCACATTCATAGTCAGCGACTTTCAAATAACAAAATTAATGTTATTGTCTCATACATGTGCAGATATAAAAAGTCTGAGGGCTGGTCCACAAATGAATGTTCATTTCATAGATCATGGAGTTGGAAGGAGCCTACAAGGCTATCGAGTCCAACCCCCTGCTCAATGCAGGAAACTAGAGGAGGGGTCTCCCATCCAAGTAATAACCAGGCTTGACCCTGCTTAGCTTTCCACACTCAGACAAGCTGAGCCAGCATAAGCCACAGGTCCCAGGTTGACTTTCATCATGTGTGAGTGGACCAACTTTCTTGTCTCAAATGCAACAATTTTGAATTTTCAGTGGAGTCAGTTTGTTTGTTTGTTTATTTATTTATTATATTTATACCCCGCCTTTTTTCCTGCAAGGAACCCAAGGTGGCTTACATAATCCTCATCCTCCTCTCCATTTTATCCTCACAACATCCCTGTGAGGTAAGTTAGGCTGAGAGTCAGTGACTGGCCCAAAGTCACCCAGGGAGTTTCATGGCAGAGCGGGGACTAGAACCTGGATCTCCCGAGTCCCAGTCCAACACTCTCACCACTACGTTTACACATCCTGCTGTGAGAAATCAAGTGGTGCACATGCATGTGTGGAATCCTACCCAAGGCACATTTCCGCACAATTAGACTTCGTTTGACTGTTTAATATTTCAAACATTCAGCATTATTTCTCAATCTGTTGCACAGCCCTGAGTATCAGGAGACCAGACCTTGCTCCGCGACCAGACATCTTACCTTTGCTATGATTTCCTGCAATTGCTTTACTATTATACTTAATAATAATACTTAATAGTTAGCGTTTGTATAACACATTCAAGTGTTCAAAGCCCATCATGTCATGTATATTATGTATATTGTTGCAATTCTTACAACAACACTACAAGGTAAGTGAACACTATTATCCACATATTGCAAACTGCAAGGATCAGTGGCTTGCCTACAGTTACCTGATGAGTTCATGGCAGAGGGGAGATTCAAAGTGGGCTCTTCCTCATTTATAGCTCATTCTCTTTGGCTGCAATCCTATGCTAGACAGCCAGAGCCAGCTTTGGATTTCCTGCATTGTGTAGGTAGTTGGACCAGATGGCCTACAACAGGCTTAGGCAACCTTTTTGGGTCTGCAGGTGCATTTGTCATTTTCCTCCAGGAATCTCTCTTTTCTGCCCCCCCCCTTCCATGGATTCTCTCTTCCCCTCTCTGTGGATTCTCTTTTCTGCCTGCCCCTCATCCTTCTCCTCCTCTCTGCTTGGGATTTCTTTCCCACACCACCTCTCCTTTCTTCCTCTTCTTCTTCCCAGCTGCTACGCTCACCACTTCTCTTCTGCCCACCCCGCTTTCCTTCCCCTGCCATCATGCTCACCTCCTCCTCCTCTCCTGCCCACCCAATCAATTTCCTTCTCCACCCCTGCACTCACTTCCTCCTCCACCAGCCAGTCATTTCCTTCCCACTGTGGTGGTGGCTTCTTCTTCCTCCCCCTCTGCCTATCTGTAATTTCCTTCCCTGCCGCCATGGCACTCACGGCCTTCTGCTTCCTCCTACCTTAGTAGGGCTGCTGATGTGAGTGTGGAGGTATATGGGCAGCCCAGTGGTGCAGGAAGGAAAGTGGCAGCGGTGGCAGCAGGGGTCTGGCGAGGATACGCAGCGGTCCTGGTGGGTGCCACTGCACCTGTAGGCACCACTGCACCTGTGGGCACCACTGCACCTGTGGGCACTGCTTTGTCGACCCCTGGCCAACAAAGTAGGGATGCTTAAGGATTTTGTTCGGTCCTCCATTTTAAGTGAAGCAACCTGATTCACACTTCCTGGTTCTCGCACTTCTCCAATTTTGCGAATCAGTTCTCAACTTTTTTTAAAAAAAAAAGTCCAAGAATATGTACAAAATGTGTCCTTTAGGGTAAAATGAGTTCTTTAAAAGCGTATCTAATGTAAACACTGGGTAGTATCCTGTTGTGCCCGTGTGCTTACAGGGGCCACTGCTTTCGCAGCGGGGCTTTTGTGGTTCTAAAAATAACCCAAAATTAGTGGAAATGTTTGTTTCCAGAATGTGATAGGTCAGTGGAGCTTGCAGAAGGGAGCTCCGCTCCGCTGACCTGCCCTGATCAGTAAATGAGTGTTTCCTTAAATGAGTGTTTCTGCTTGTTTCATGGGTAATTTTTAGAAGGGCAAAAGCCCTGTTGTACAAGTGGTGGGTCCTGGGAGTGCAACGGAACTAGAAGAAATGGAGCAGTCTCATTGGATACTGCCCTGTATTAAAATCTGTATTTTGTAAGAAAAATACAGTACAATAATGTAGATTTTTGTGCATTTAAAAAAAAATGTAGGATGCTGCAGTGCAAGGGGCTGCTGTTCAGGTGGGTGATGGTTCCTTCCCCCCCTCCTGGGATAGGTGGGTAGGTTTAGGGCGGGGCAAGATGCCCTGGCTTAGCAGGGGGGGTAGTTTAGTTGAATGTGGGGGTGGGTTAATGGGCTTGTTATTGTTTAGTATACTCACTTTTAGGGACCAAAAAAGAAAAAATGATGTTAATAGATGGATCATAAGTTAAGAATTTCAACCTTAAATGTTAAGGGGCTAGGTTCAGTTACCAAGAGGAGGCGAATAGAAGCACTTCTTAAGAAGGATAAGGCAGATATTATATTCTTGCAAGAAATGCACCAGGCAAGGAAAGGAGTCAATGAATTGAAACTGAGGTGGTCTAGAATATATGAGATAGCATGTGGATCATCTAAATCAAGAGGAGTAGCAATTATAATTTCAAAGAATTGTGGTTTTAATGTTTTAAGGTGAAAAAGGATGGTATAGGTAGATATATTATAATGTATGGGACCTTGGGAGGAGAAGAATATGTTATAGTTACCGGTAATGTTTATGCTCCCAATCAAAATCAAGGAGAATTTTATCAACATGTGTTTAAAGAAATGGGTAATTTTCAAAATCAAAGGGTTATTATGGCTGGGGACTTTAACATGGTATTGGATATTAGAAAAGACAAATCCAATCCGACGAGAGAAGATCAGAGAAATAATTTAACGATTTTGAATAAGTTAATTAGTAAGGAAGGGTTGCTAGATGTTTGGAGAGGGGTCAAGGGGAACGAGGAAAGATATACATTCTACTCAACAGCAACTAAGAACTATTCTAGGATAGATTTTATATTTGTGTCCAGGACACTATATTATATAGTGTCCTGGACTAATATAGTACTATATTATATATAATATAGTATTATATAGCTAACTGTTTTCAAGGGTCTTGGGCACAGAGATAGGAGTAATAAAAGTTACAGGCCATGCATTGGTTAATATGGATTTGAAGATACATAAGGATTATAGAGAAGCGAAAAGATGGAGATTGAATTGTAATATTTTTCGTTTTAAACATTTAACAGAAAAAATAGAGAAGGAATTGAGGGAAATTTGGGAATTTAATCAAACAGAAGAATGTACTGAAGCGATAATATGGGATACAATGAAGAGTGTAATGAGAGGAATAGGATTGAGAGAGGCAATAAATTTGAGGAAACAACAAGAAGTTTTTTATCAAAAGCTAGAGGGGGAGATTAGGGATTTGGAAAAGAAGTATTTAGAGAAGAGGGATAAAAAGATTTTTGCAGAATTACAGGGTAAAAGGAAAGAATTGGAGAATAAAGAATTGGACAGGGTACAAAGGAATTTGATTTATACAAAAAGGGGGTATTTTGAGAATAGTAATAAAAATTCTAAAATGTTGGCTAGATTAGCACAATTAAAAAAAGAAAAAAGCTTAGTGGGGGTGATTAAAGATAAGAGGGGCAAAGAATATAATTTATTAAAGGATAAACTGAAAATTTTCCATGAATATTATACGGAGTTATATAAGGCAGGAAAATGGTCGGAAGCTGTGAGTAGAAAATATATCGGAAAAAATTTAAAAATAAAAATCCAAGAAGAAGATAGAGAGAAATTGGAGCAACCATTTATGGAAATTGAAATAGAGAATGCTATAAATAAATTGAAACGGGAAAACGCCGGGATTGGATGGTCTGGGGGCGGAATATTATAAAGTTTTTTTAAAAATGTTAATTCCAAAGTTAAAACGGTTCCCCCCGTCGTGGAAACAGTCTTTGACTATTTTAATCCTGAAACCAAGGAAGGACTTAGCAGAACCAGGTTCTTATAGACCAATATCATTAATTAATCAAGATGCTAAATTATTGACAGCAGTTTTAGCTAGAAGAATGAATAGTTTTCTAACTAAGTATATAGGGTTAGATCAATGCGGTTTCATTCAAGGAAAACAAATGGCAGACTTAACAAGAAGGGTTCTGAATATAATATATTTAATAAAGAAAAATAATTTGAAAGCTGGGGTTCTTGCATTGGATATTTTTAAAGCCTTTGATTGTGTGGAATGGCCTGCATTAAAGATGTTAATAAAAACTATGGGGTTTGGAGAAAAGTTTATAGGTATTACTAATCAATTATATACTCATAATGTTACGTCAGTAATTGTAAATGATGGAATAACAGAAACGATAAGCCTAGGCGGGGGAACTAGACAGGGTTGTCCCCTTTCCCCAGTATTATTTGTGTTAGTTATGGAATTGTTAGCGAATGCGATAAGACAGGAGAGGAAATTACAGGGGATAGGGATAGAGGCTAAGTGTAAGATAAACCTTTTTGCAGATGATATAACATTAGAAAGGCCTATGGAAAATTGGGATTGGATAGAGAAACATTTAGATGAATTTAGGGAAGTAACGGGGTTAAAAGTTAATTAGAATAAATCGGAGATAATGACATTTAATTATAGTAAACTGGAGGAAAGGGGATTTAAACAAAGGAAAGTTGATATAAAGATAAAAAATATAATTAAATATTTAGGTATTGATATATTAAAAGATATGGATAAAATAGGGGAATGGAATTTTAAAAAATTAAAAGAAGAAGTTAAAAATAAAATAGAGGATTATAAAAAATTGGGATTATCATGGTTCGGCAGGATAGCTTTGATTAAAATGAAGATTTTACTGAAGTTTAATTTTTTATTTAGAATGATACCATATAAGATATCAGAGAAAGAAATTAAAGATGGGCAAGTAATGTTATATAGCTATTGCAATGGGGGGGAAAGATCAAGGATTACTAAGAACAGATGGTATAAAGCTCAAAAAATAGGGGGACTTGGGCTCCCTAATTTAAAATGGTATTATATAGCTAATCAACTTAGATATATTATGGATATTATTGTTAGAAAGGATTTTATGTGGTGGGAAATAGAAGCATTTGAATTGGGTAATAGGGTGGAGAAATTTTTATTTACAAAACAAGGACATATTATGACAAAAAGATTAGAAAATCCCTTTTTAAAAAATATGTTAGAAATTTCGGGTAGAAATAAGGAAATATTTTTACCAGGTATATCCCCGCTTACTCCAGTGGTGGTTATGGAGGATTTTCCAGAGAATGTTAGACATTTAGAACGAATTTTTAGAGAGAAAAGGGTGATAAGATTAATGGATTGGCTGGAAAAAATGGAGACAAGACAGCAAATAATTGATAGGGTTGGGGCAGGAAGAATTTCGTGGTTAAATTTAATCCAACTAGTACAATGGGGTAAGAAATGGAAGAGGAGACAGGAGCATGAAAGAGATTTCACCGCATTTGAGCAGTTGGTTATGTCTAGAGAACTTATAGAAGGAAATGCATCAGCTAGGGGTCTTACAAAGATGTTATATAAAATGTTGCAGAAATCAGAAGAGCAAGCAGAAAATCTTAAAATAGTTTGGGATACAGAGTTTGAAGAGGAAATATCAAAGGATGAGTGGAACAAGATTTGGGATAGGCGAATATTGAAAAATATGTCTATAAGAATCAAAGATAATTTTTATAAGCTAATTTGGAGATGGTATTTGACTCCGGTGAGATTAAATAGAATAGATAACAAATGTTCTCCAATGTGTTGGCGAGGATGTCAGGAGCTGGGTACATATGCTCACATGTGGTGGAGTTGTAAAAATGTAATGGATTTTTGGGAAATGATTTTTGAGGAAATATCAGAAATTGTTGGAGCTGATCTAGAGGTTTGTCCTAAACTAGCTTTGCTATCAATAATGGAAAAGGTGACCGGTCCTCAAAATGTTAAAGAATTAATTATAAATTTGTTAACGGCAGGTAGATTAATGATAGCAAGGAAATGGAAAATTCAGCAAGTTTTCACTATTACCGATTGGTATAAAGAAGTATGGGATATGGCATTGAATGACATGTTGACTTGTAATATCAAATGCAAAAGGGGTCAATTAAAGAAAAATATTTTTAAGGATATTTGGGGTTTATTTCTGGAATATGTGTTAAAAAAGGGGAAAGGGAGTTTACCCTGTCAAGATATGTTGTATTTTTGGAATAATGAACAATTATAGAGTTATTGTATTATTTGGTCCCATGGTGATGGGAGCACTATATTAGTTATATGTGTGTGTTATTTTCTTTGTATTGTTTAAAAAAAATTAAAATAAAAAATATTTTAAAAAAAAAAAGAAAAAAAAGAAAGGGGACAGAACAAACTTATGAATGAACACATGCAAAAATGGCACGAACTGAAAATAGGCTGATCCACCCATCCAAAGCCCCTTCCAAATGTAAGTTCCAATGCAATGAGACTTACTTTTGAGTAAACATTAATAGGATTGCGCATGTTAGCCACTATAGTGCTCGCCAACTCTCACCTGCTCTTACACCTTACCAAATTCCCTTACATTCCCAATCTCTGATACATTACCTCACAGCACGGACAGGACGGAGGTTCAGTTCTTCGCCGGCTGTCCTTAGGACTACCACGTGGGGCTGCTCCCAGACGCAACCCCTGTTGAACATCCTGAGAGTGGATCCCCTATAATGGAATTGTATTATTGCTGTGTTCATAGGAATGCCATATGTTGTTCATTTAGAGTGCAATCCTATGCAGGTTTAGACAGAAAAAAGCCCTAAGACATCTTTCTGTCTAAACCAACATATGATTGCGCCCTTAAAGTGCTACAGCAAAGCAAACTATTAGCACTATGCAATTAGCCCTTACCTATAATAAACAACAACAACAACCCAGAGCCAGCTGATGCATTACTGTGGGCCATTTTCCCTCTCATGGGATCATCTATTCTCAACATGCATCTAGTAGGTCAACCTATAGCTGACAGATTTCAATAGCAACAGGTTCTGTGAACATTACTGTATATTTCATAGACACACTGCTGCTGTGATTGAAATGTATGAGCTACTGGCTTGCATCAGCTCACATTTTAGATTGCTATCTCCTCAGAATGAAAATAAAGTCTTCTCCAAGCAGCCCAATTATAATCTTTGACCTGGATTATAACTGAATCCCCTTCCTCCTCCTTCTTTCAAGTTCTTTGTTCTCAGTCCACTGCCAACTCTGCATCCTCGGCTCTGGGCTCTCTGTCCCTTCACTTCCACACCTCCAGAACCTCTTTCCAGTCCTTACCATTCTCTGCCTGCGGTTTTAATCCCAGCCAAATTGACAATTTTCCCTTCTCTCCCATAATCTGAATTATAAACTGTTTGTTCTCCTAAGAGCTGAATATTCTGAGCTACCACTCTAGTTCAACGAATCAGTGTGAGGATTTTCACAAGCACAGTGCAATAAAAAATTATGTTAAAGATACCATTGTGGGTGAGGTTCGATAAGACAAATTAGTTCTGTCTCCCAAGTGACCATAGTTTATTGATGCCACTAAAGTTCTTCTTCTCCCTGGGTCATTGTACTCTTTACATTTATCCCAATGGAGTATCTAGAATGGAATTGTAAGATAGCTGTGGTCATGGAAGTAAGCCTTAAGACAATGCTAGTTAGTTTATTAATTGTGGCAAGACAACATGTTATCCAAATCCTTAAGAGCAGGGATATCTTCCTCTCTGCAAAAAAAAAATTATTCCAAACAAACATGCTGCACACACAATATTGTGTTTTTTCTTGAGACTGAGGGTGAATTATTACTGTGACAGAAGTTGCTCACACTGACTCACTCAGCTTGTTACCCAACAAACAGATCCACCTAACAGGGGCTTGACAGCTAGTCCAAGGCAAAACCAGGAAGTTTATTGAGCTCTTAATGGGCCACTATAGATGGCTGGTATTTTGTGTAGGTCTTAGTGGGCTGCAAGTTCTATGAGGGCTGAGCACGGAGTTTAGCACGGAGAAGAAAACATGAAGGATTATAGCAGTCTTCAAATGTCTGAAAGGCTGTCATGCTAAATGTGGAGCCAACCTGTTCTCTCGTGCCCCCCCCCACACACACACACACACAGGGGGCAGGACTAGAACCAGTGGGAGGCAATTTCAGGGAAGCAGATTTTGGATAAACATTAGGAGAAACTTTTTTAATGTTAAGTGTTGTTCAGCAGTGGAGTAGCCTGCCTCAGGAGGTGGTGATGGGCTCTCCTTCACTGCAGTGGAGGCATTGAAGCAGAGACTGGACAGCCATCTGTCATTGATGTAGTTACATGCTGCAGTGCAGAGCCTGCGCTGAGCAGGGCGTTGGACATCCAAGGACTCGATGGCATCCATTGAGCAGGTACTGGACTTGATGACATCTAGGAATCAGCTCCATGATTCTATGTTTATAAGTTGTGCATGACTGGCTTAGGCCACTAATAATTACATTCCTTTCAGGCATTCCTTGTTGAACATAACAAAAATAAATGTATTTTTTATACATACAAATATATGTATTTGTATAACCTTCCCCACCTCTTTAAAAGTCTCTAGAATAGGGGTAGGCAACCCAGTGCCCTCCAGATGTTTTGGACTACAACTTCCATAATCCCTAACCATTGGCCATGCTGGCTGGGGATGATGGGAGTTATACTCCAAAGTGTCTAGAGGGTTCTGGGTTGCCTACCCCTGCTCTAGAAGCTGTATTAGAACCTTCCTCTCTCTCATGCTAGTTTTCCAAGAGGGGGAGGGTGATCACTGAGGGTGATCATTGTGATGGAGCATCCAAGCATGCGCATACCCTCACCTGTGGTCTGAAGTGGTAAAATCCAACTGGGCTGTCACAGATGACCATACTGAATGTTATGATCACCTCTCATTTGGATTTCAATGGAACTTTTAATACAAAGGGTTGTTTTTAAAAAAATCAAAATTAATCTCCATTCTACTTTCTACGAGCTTAGTGACTAACATACAGTTCCCCCAGGCATCTTACAAGTCTAGCTAGACTTGCTTAACTTCAGCAGAAGAATTACATCATGTACATTCAGATCATTCCCATTTGTTGAATTGTTCTCCTTGGGATCCTGCAGTTGCTTATATTCATGGCAACATCAACAATACATTTAAGTAGAGCAAGATGAGGAACACAGGAAGTGGCTTTAGAACTATTTGTCCATCTGGACCAGTACTGTCTACTCTGGCTGGCGGCAGCTCTCCCAGGTCTCAGGCAGACAAGGGCCTTCCCCATTGCTTGCTACCTGGCCCCTTTTTAACTGGAGATGCCTGGGACTGAACCTGGGACCTTCACATACAAAGCATGTGTTCTACCACTAAGCTATGGTCCCTACCCCAAAGACTGCTCCAATATGTCATGATGATGCTGTTTGTATCCATCTGCATTCCATGGGAACTAAGGAAAATAGATGCAATCTTTATTGTACATTAATGTTCTACAGCCCAGCATGACAGGCCACTGGGACAATGTCTTCAGATATGTCCAGCTCACTCTTCGTGGGCCATTCGTTACATCAGGTAATCATTGTTATTTTGTAATATAGGGAAGGAAAAAGGTGTGTGTTACAGGACAATTAATACACTGAAGTAACCCATGAAAAACTTCCTGTAGACCCTTGTAAGAGCCAAAGCAGAGCTCTTTGATACCTACCTTTTCTATCTGAGCTGCTGCATCACAGTCGGATCCAAAAATAAGCAAGCCCAGAGCAGCTGTGAGGTTCACAGGAGAAAACAAGACGTTTTCACATGGGTGTTCACAGGTCAGCCGATGGTAAAGTTCAATGCCAAACACAGCATTTGCTTCACTGAGGGTGATCATTGTGAAATCTGAATGCTCTGGAATAACAACAACAACAGCAACAACAACATCCTAAATTATGTACAGCAGAACCTGTGATGAATCATGTAAAACAGGCTGCGTGTGTTGATGTTTTTGTTACATCATTGTTACCTTGTATTTCTTAAATAAAATACTTAATTAAAAGAACAACAACAACAAAAGGACAAGGAGAAAAAGAACAGGAACGGGGGGGGGGGAATACCTGAGAGATGTAAAGGCTTGGATCCAGAACCCTCATTCCACCAGCGGAAGGCCACCTCTTGCGGAACGGGACTTCCGTGTCCTCTCCTTGCCCTGCAGCCCCTCTGCACACCTTCCAAATCTATTCCCGGGTGTTGGGGGACCCTCCAGAGAAGATTTGGAGGGTGGGGGGTGCAGCGGAGAGGAAAGGCTGTGGAAGTCCCGTTGCACTGGGATGAGGATCCTGGATTCAACCCATTATCTTTTTTTGGAAGGGTTTTTAAAGGTTCCATGCATTGTGTCAAAAGAAAGTTTCAGCCAATTCATGGCACTTTAGATACATAGATAGGTAGATTGTGCGAAGCCAGTCACTCACTCACTCACAAGCACACAGACTGCTGCTTACAATCACAGTTGACCACCCAAGGGCCAATTTATACGTTCAGCAGAATCAAGTGCTACAGCCTTTCCTGGGCTGTACCACTTCAGATTGCAGATGTGGGAACTTAATATTTGAATATGCGCACACACCCCAAAAAAAACTCTCCCTGCATGTAGAGAGCTAGCATGATAGGGAGAAGAGTCCTAATATGCTCTTTCTTCTGTGCTGAGGTTTCACCAGGAAGCACTCAAACAGGGAGCTAACACATATACAGTAATACCTTGGATTGCAAGTAACTTGGTTTGAGAGCGTTTTGCAAGACAATTAAATTTTTAAATATTTATTTATTTATTTATTTATTTTATATACAAGTGACGTCTTGCAATACAAGTACTGTAGTACGGCTTAAATTAAAAATCTCTGTACAAATTTTTTGGGGGGGATTTCGTTTTGATATAAGAGTGTTTTGGATTACAAGCACGTTTCCGGAACTGAATTATGCTCTCAATCCAAGGCATGACTGTATATATACACACACACACTGCAGTATAAAATGGTACAGTCAAGGAATAGAATTGATAAGACATAGCATAGTGGCTAAAAGACTGAGTTACAAATCAGGGTCCCCTCTCTGGTTCAAATCTTGTCCCTGTCACAGGCCCACTAGATGGCCTTAGGGAGACATCCTCAACTTGGTGCCCCCCAAATGTTTTGGACTTCAACTCCCATCAGCCTCAGCCAGCATGGCCAATGCCCAGGAATGCTGGGAGTTGTAGTCCAAAACATCTAGAGGGCACCAGGTTGGAGAAGACTGGCCTTAGGCAAGCCACTCCCTCTCAGGCTCAGTCCACTCACCTGCAGTATGGGGCATAATAATACTGACGTGCCTTATAGGATTGTTGTGAGGGTTTCAGCTAGATAATGCATGTGAACGTAGGGATGGGTGAGAATTTAGCTCACTTCATTTTTTTGAGAAGAACTTACCAACATTTACAGATTTCTTCATAAACAGGATGGAAAGAATTTGAGATTTTTTTAAAAAAAATGACTGTGGGCGAAAGGTGAACTGACATTCGTCCTTCACAAACATGAAGCACTTTGAACATTTAAAAGAGGTACAGAAACATTAAGCATGATTGATTGTGCTGATTGGATAAAGTGCCCCCAGTTGGCTTTTCTGTCACTGCAGAGCCAGATACATCAACACAGACTTACACCCCTGAAAGACATTTGAAAAGTCTTCCCGTGGGATTGTAACTGTCAATGAGCATAATAGACTTGCCTTGCAGATAATTTTTTTATTTATTTTTATTTTATATTTTTAAATCGCCCATCTGGCCGGTCACCCGGCTACCCTGGGCGATGTACAATCATGGTAGAACACAATTAAAACACAATTAAAACACAATTAAAACAATATCAGTGTTTTAAAAAATCCTAACCCACCCCATATTCCCACCTGAAAAGCCATGCTTTTAGTGAGTGGCGGAAGTTCATCGGGGAGGGGGCATGGTGAAGGTCGCTGGGGAGGGAGTTCCATAACTTGGGGGCTGCCACAGAGAAGGCCCTCTTCCTAGTCCCCACCAGCCTGGCTGCTCTGGCTGATGGGACAAGGAGAAGGCCGTCCATGGCAGACCTTGTTGAGCGGCCTACTTGATGCTGCTGGAGGCACTCCTTGAGACAAGCTGGACCAGAGCCGTATAGGGTTTTAAAGGTCAAAACCAACACCTTGAATTCAGCTCAGCAAGCAACTGGTAGCCAGTGCAACTCCTTGAGCTGCACTCCTTGATGTTATTTTGCCGGCGGCTGCCTTTAACCAGGCAAGCCGCCGCGTTCTGTACCAGCTGTAGCTTCCGAACCGTCTTCCAGAATGCAATAACTAGGGTGGTACACGATGATGATTATGATGTTCCACTGACAACACGTGTAGCATCAGGGAATAGGTCTCTCTGCTGGTGATTGGTCCCGATCCCACTATGCAATTTTGACATTGTGACCAGTTTATATCTGAAGTGTACAGTTGGTCATCGAATGCAACTCCACACAGCAAGATGAGACCATTCATAGATGACCTACCACAGATCAACCTATAATAACCCACACTGCAATGTGCTGCCGCAAACAGGAGCCAGCGGCTACGATAGGATGCTTGACAATTTGCAGCTGCACACTATTTTTTTAAAAAAATCCTCCGATATTCAATAATCCAGCACAGTTCTCTTGTTGAGGGGGAACTTGCCGAACACCAGGAATTATGCTGGATATGCTGTGACTAATGTTAGCTACATCTTTGACCATTTTAGCAAAGGCAACTGCCCTATGATCATAGGGTAGGGGTGTTGAACCTCAGGCTGTGGGCCAAATCCAGCCCGCCTGGGGTCCCAATCCATTCCTCTGGGCTTCCCCTTCCCTGGCCCCACATCCATTCTCCCCAACCACCACTCATTTGGCAGTTTCCTGCACATTTATTTGCACATTTTTCCCCAAGGGGGGAAAAAGGCTTAGTCTCCTAAAGATTCGTTACTGGCAGCAAGGGCTTTCATCTAAAATATGCTGGTAATTTCTGGAACTTTTGGCCCTGCAACTTTGCCTTTGGCCCCACCTCCTTTTGCAATCGACCCCGCCCACCACTGGAATACAGCCCCCAAGAGTTTCTCCTAAATTGAATTTGGCCCTTGGGCTGAAAGAGGTTTGACACACCCCTTGTTATAGGGGATGTGGTAAAAGCAGTAATAGGATTAGTTCCATTTCCTTATCAGAAGCCAAAATGTCAAACAGAAGGGAACTGATAGAAACAGAGGAGGCTGCCTTACACTGAATCAGAATTTATTTATTTATTTATTTATTTAAATACATTTCTACACCGCCCATCAGCCGAAAGGAATGTTGGTGCATCTAACTAGATGGCGGTGGCTCTCCAGCGTTTCAGGCAGGATCCTCTCCTAACCCTACCTGGACATGCTGGGAATTGAACCCAGGGCCTTCTGCATGCAAAGCAGGTGCTCTCTACCACTGAGCCATGACGGCCCCTCCCACTAATCATCCCCACATACCTGGTTTAAGCTATTTCTTTGGCAAAGTCCCTTAACCAAACCTGGCACTTAGCCTTAGGTAGCCTTCCAAAAGCACAGACATTTACCTTATCGTCAAGGAGTCGAGCAGTGTGTGATAATGTCACACTTCCGCTTCTGCATTTACACAGTGATCCCTTTCCATCCTAGTGCCACTGAACTAGCTTGGTGCGACAACAAATCTGCAATGATGTGTCTCAGTCTAATTGGACTAATTAGGCTGCCATAAAGGGACGCAAAAGAATTTTTGCTCTTTGATGGTAGTCCTGGGTAATTGTCACTGAATATTTAGCATATGGGACAGAGAGCAGAAGAGTTGTGATGCCACCTCGTGCCAGATCTAATGGCCTCACCCACAGAGGTGTTTGCTTTACAGCGCAATCTTATACATCTCTGTCTACTCAGAAGTAAGCTCCACTGAATTCAATAGGACTTACACCCTGGTTGAGAACATTTGTTTGTTTCCATTTTATGAGAATAGTCTTTGGTGATGAACAAGCTATTTAGAGAGTACATTCACAATGAACAGAGTTGTTTTATGGTAGCAACCATCACAATTTCTGTCAAGGGGGGACCTTTCCCACATTGACTTATCTGCCATGGGACTCCTACCATGGAACCTTGTGTTTTAAAGAGGATTATGGGGCAGGTTCTAGTAGGGCAAGGACAGGGAACCTCCAGCCATGGGCCAAATTCGGCCCCTGAGGCTGACCCATCTGGCCCACAGAGGCCTCGGGTAAGGACCCTCCCCCTCCCTGAAGCCCTGCCCCATGGAGAAGGGGTGGAAGAACAACTGAGCTGTAACTGCAGCTCAGTCAACTTCGCTCCTCTCACCCACTTTCCCTGATGAGAGGGCCAACCCTGCAAGGAAGTGACACATTTCCAAAGACCCTTGCATGAAGAAGGTAAAAGTGAGGCTCAAGCCCCCTGTCTTCATCACCTTCTCTGAATATTCCTGACTTACACCTGAGGATCTAGAATAGGAGTGAACAGCAAGTTAGCCCCCCCACACACACACACACACACTACACATACACACACACACACCAAAACCACACAACCCAGTTTACCTCCTGTGGGAACTTGTTAGAATCCTAGCAGCCTAATCCTAAACTTTGCTGATGTGCTGAGACAGCTGTGCATTGATTCTGTGTGTTGTGTACTAGTATGGTAACCTCAGAAGCTACCGCCTTTTTCAAAGTCTTTCCAATTCCAAAAGCCATCTGAGCTGGTCTAGCATGTTAAGGCTCAAGGGAACGTGTGTGAGAGAGGATCTACTGAGATGGAGTTCTGTAGCACCATCTGGCGGCCACCTTGGGAGCAACAGGCCAATCTGCAGTACAGGCAGTCCCCGAGTTAAGAACGTCCGATTTACAGACAACCCATACTTAAGAACAGACTTCTGGGTTCCCTGGCGCTACGTTGTTTACATAGAATACATAGCGTAGTATACCACACAATTTGCACAAATGCCAATTTTAACGTATAGAATGCTATGCTGTTCCAACTTACATACAAATTCGACTTAAAGACATTCTTAAGAATGGAACTCGTTCGTAACCTGGGGACTGCCTGTACTTCCTCGCAGGGTTCAATCCTTGACTGATGGGCATTCCCAGGTGCATTAACACACACAGCTGAGAGCAGTGGGAGGCTCTATATAAGGGCTTCCTCTTCTCTCAAGCCTTTGCAACAGCAATACAAGCCTATGTATGTATTGTCTGCAGCCCGTTCCTGTCTCTAGCAACCAAACTCAATCCTCACCTTGCCTGGTGTTTGATCTGTGACTGTTCTTGACCAACACTTCTAGCCTCTGGCCCTTCTCTGCCTGGTACATGCCTGAACTCTGTTTGTTTACTATATTGCCTCCTGCCCCTGGCCCTTGCCTGAACCCTGCTTGCTTACTGGACTTGCCTCCTGCCTCTGGCCTCCACCTCGCTTGATACGTGCTTTGACCTCTGCTTGTCTTCTGGATTCTGCTCACCCCTGGCCTGCTCCTGCCTCCATCATCCTCTGACCTTGGTGTTCCAGCCCAGGACCCTTGCCACCCATGACCTGGAGCTGACAAAAGGGCCATGGCTCAAGGGAAGGGCCGTGACTCAGTTATAGAGCACACGCTTTGCATGCACAAGGTCCCAGGTTCAATCCCCAGCATCTCCAGGTAGGGCTGGAAAGACTCCTGCCTGAAATCCCAGAGAGCCGCTGCCAGTCAATGTTGACAATACTAGGCTAGATAGACCAATGGTCTGACTCAATATAAGGCAGTTTCCTATGTTAGTCATATGTGAACTGGGTAATCCCTGGTTCAAATCCCACTGGAGCCACAAACTCTCCCTGGGCCACCCTTTCCCAACCTGCGGCTTCCAGATTTTTGGACTACAACTCCCAGGATTCCTGACCATGCTGGCTGGGCTGATGGGAGTTGAAGTCCAAAGCATCTGGAGGGCACCAAGTTGGGGGAGGCTGCACCAGGTGGCCTTTCGCAAGCCACAATTGTTTCAGCTTCCCCACTACCTGTACTCTGTGCCTTGTAGTAATACTGGCCACCAGTTGCTTATGTAATGACTGATAAGATAATGATGTATGCAAAGTGCTTTCAGTAGCTGAAATGTGCTATATCAGTTCTAGATATTATCATCACAGTAGTCTCGTCTCCTGACTGGGCACAACATTACACTGACAATGTATAGCAATGAGGATGTGGGGATGGGCAAGCTGAGTGGTGCAAATGCTAAGCATGAAAATGCTTGCCTTGCACAGATAATTAAAGGAGTAACATACATTAAGCATGTGGAAATTTAGCATTTTGCCTGTTCGGCTGAAATAACGCCAACTATTTTTAATGGGGGGGGGAGTGGTATGGGATTATATCATAGACACACTGGGTTGGATCCAGATTTAGGCATGTATAACCAGCTTGGTGGAAGCAGACCTTCCCCTCCTTTCCTCCCCCGATAATGCTACGCACAGAGTTGAGGGGCCCTGCTGAATGGGGTGAGTTGCGGTGCGGTTGTTTGAGCTCCAGCTAGCACCATTTTTCAAGGCAGGGTTGTAGCCTAACCCTCATGTGCTCGTTCTGTATGTGCAATGTGCAGTGCCAGCTCCAGGTTGTTTAGGTCCCCTGGGCAAGACACCCTCAATGGGCCCCCTCCCTCAATTTATAGGGATGGGCGATGCTGGGGATTCCATTTTGTTTAAGCCCAGCAGAATTCTGCAGCTTTTCTGATCTGGCAAGCAGAGGCGGACTGCACTGGGTTGTTTTTTCCCCCCAGAGTCTGCAAGCAATTTGCACTGTAAAAAAAAATTTGATCTTGAAATATGCACAAATTGCATTTTTAAAAAAACAAAACGCGGTCTTTTGGAAGTGCACAGCTGCACATTAATGAAGGTCCGAAATGAAAAGCCTTGCCTCATCAATGTCCTGGGGAGTGTCTCCTGTCAAAATGCAGGAGGCACCATCCAGGAACATTGAGAAAACAAGGCTACAAATATAGGTTAAATTGTTGCTTTCACAGACAACTGTCAAAAGGCGGGCTATCATGTGAAAGCAAAGCCACGAATGGATCTTTGCTCGCAAAAAGGTTGGCCAGTAGATCACCCCCTTTGCAGTGAGATCCTCTGTTTTTTATATGTGGGACCCACAGTTCTCAGTGTCCTGCATCTTTCCCACTCTTGTCTTTCCCAAACCTCTAGGTGCTCAGGAAAGTGGAGACGTGCGAGCCACTCCATTTACAGGAGCTGTCAGTTTTGACAGGAGCTGTCAAAACTCAGGCTTCCTTTTAAAATGGGTTTTTGCTTTTGAGAGGGCTAAGCAGGGTTTTTTTCACAGGGACATATACATTACTCCAACTCCCCCTTCTGAGGTTGGAGCACTGTCTCCGACCTCGGAAGGGGGGATCTGAACAATCGTATGGTCCCTGGGGTGCTCACCCATAGACCATAGAACTGCTTTCTTATGTACATTTTATTTTCTCATTAATGGTTTACACAAAGATATTCCCTTCCAAATTAATATATTGATATGGAGGATTCCAATATATGATAAAAGGAATCTAATTTTCATGAAAAGTTGTTGAAACGCATAAACCATTCCATTGACTTCAAAAATCCAATTCTACAATCTCCTACAATGCCTTAATTTCCTATTTCTCCGTTGCTGGAGATAACTGAAGCTTTCAAATGTTGGGCCCAAACCATTTTTGCAGAGGCTAATGAATTCTGGAATAATAACCCGATTGTTCCTTGTTGTTCATCTTCAAGGACATTCAGTAGTACAAGCTCAACCAGACATACGTTAAAGAGATGCTCATTGTTAGTCAGTTACAAATTGATTCTTAGTACACTTAAAGTATTAGTCAATATGTGAGCAATTTATAGTAATTAAAGTATACCTTCTGAACAAACACACGTGTTCTTTTGTGTGTGAGGTAATTGCAACAAGTGATACAATTCTGTCCGTATTTCATAACATTCACATTATATCTAATGAGATATTCCTCCCCAACAATCTGGAGACGTTCAGGTAAGCACATCTCCAACCCCAGAAGGAGAACTCATCAGCAGAAAATAGGACAGGTAAATAGCAAAATATTACACCTCCTTAGTGACATCATTGGTTACAGAAGTATCTATCTCAACATAGCAACCTCCCCTAAATGCGTTTCATCTTGAGGTCAAGCTACACATTTCGTTAATTGCATAGTATGCAGCTGAGGAGAATCCTTTTCTTCCTCCCCCCCTTTGCTTTAGAGTAAGTGCACGACCACTGTTCAGTCACTAGGAGAGGATTAAACCTCCCCCTCACCGTTTCCCCCAAAATCCCCCCACCCCATGGGGGAGGGATTTTAAAAAAGGAAAAAGCCTCTGTTGGTGTCAAAAAATGGAGAGGGGGGGTTAATCCACCCCTTCCGGTGTGCAGGGCCACAGGGCCATGCTCACTTACTCTAGAGTTTAAAGAGAGAGAGGCTGCCCTCAGTTACATGCTACACAATTAACATGTGTAGTTTGACCCTTGGATATGTTTGTACAATCTAGGGCCAAATCTGATGTTGAAATGAGTTTATAAGGGGTGTCTTGTCCACCCTTGCCCCTTCATGTATATATCCAACATGGAGCCCAGGCTCACCCCAACATCACATATCCTGTCCCGACAGCCACATGTTCAATATGATATGGAAAATAAGCCTGAAGATGACCATCTAAAGACAGTATGGGATAATGAATTTGAAGAGATGACCTCGAAGGTGGGCTGGAACAATATATGGGATAGACGGATTGTGAAAGTTATGTCAACTAGGACATAAAGGAGAATTTCTATAAATTAATATGAAGATGGTACCTAACTCCAGTAAGATTCAATAGAATAGATAACACAATACAATTGCTCCGCACCTTGCTGGAGAGGATGTCAGGAAATAGGCACATATGCTCATATGTGGTGGAGTTGTAAAAATGTTTTGGAATTTTGCTGAGAGGTTTTTACAGAAATATCGGAAATTATTGGTATTAATCTAGAGGTCTGTCCTAAACTTGCTTTGTTATCAATATAACCGATAAAATCACTTGTGCCCAAAATATGAAGGAACTAATTGTAAACTTGTTAACTGCGGCTAGGTTAATGATAGCGAGGAAATGGAAAGTACAACATGTTTTTCTAATAACTGATTGGTATAAGGAAGTTTGGGAGATAGCCCTAAATGATAAACTAACTTGTGGTATCAAATGCAAAAAGGGACAGTTAAAGAAGAATAATTTATTAATTTTATGGATATATGGAATCAATTATTAGACTATGTATTAATAAAGGGGAAGGGGAGTATGCCTTGTCAGGACATGTTATATTTTTGGAATGTGGAATTTAATTGATTAAGGGGATGGATGTATATTAGTTGGTCCCTAGGCGGGTGGGGGGTGCACCTTATGATTTATTTTAGTTGTATGTTTGTGTTTTATAGTTTTGTATGTAGTTTATAATAACTAAATAAAAATTATTTTTTTTAAAAAGGAAAATAAGCCCACACATGTACACCTGTAGAGGCTGGTTTAGTGCCATGGACAGCTCCTTTAAAATTCAGACTGAAAACCGGAGTGGATACACTGCCCCACTCACATTGGAACCACCACCAGCCACTGCTGCTGTACACTCTCCACGCAATCAAGAACCCTGATCATGCCGTGTTCCTGTTAGGGATGGGAGAGAATTTTGTTCAGTTCACATTTTGATACAAACTTACCAAATTTGCACTTCCCAAATAAACATGTGAAACAGAATACAGTTATCCTTCGGTATTTGCACCTCTCAGAGTTCTGCAATGCAAATGTAGCCATATTGAGAGAACATTTCGCAGCAGCAGAGATTGTAAGCCTTGCAAAACTAATGGGTGTCGATCAATTGACAGAGACCAAGCCAGGGCTGCTAAAGCATAGAAGTCTAAGACTCTAAGTACTCTCACACATCATCTTTTCATACTCTAGCCTGGTCAGGACCATTCACCCCATTCAGCTGGGGCCTCCTGACTCTCTGCGTAGCCTTCTCGGGCTGCTGTGCAAAGGAGGGAGCAGGGAAGTCCACTTCTGCCAGCACAATTGATCCACCATGAATCTATATCCAACCCTCTGTTTTTTCAATAAATTAATTCCATGTTTTGCATGTAGGCCTGCGGCTCATGCTGGCTCAGCTTGTCTGAGCGTGGAAAGCTAAGCAGGGTCAGGCCTGGTTATTACTTGGATGGGAGACCCCTCCTCTAGTTTCCTGCATTGAGCAGGGGGTTGGACTCGATGGCCTTGCAGGCCCCTTCCAACTCTATGATCTATGGATCTATGTGACAATGTCATTGAACATTATAAACATTGAAAATGGATGCTGGGAATGCCATGGTTTTGAATCTTCTCTCTACGTGTATGGGTGTTTCTAATAATATGACAACTTGTAACAAAAGGTATTTAAAAAAGAAAGACTGAAAAATTGTGACATACATAAGAATATAAGAAGAGCCATGCTGGATCAGACCAAAGGTTCATCTAGTCCAGCATTCTGTTCACACAGTGGCCAACCAGCTGCCCACGGGATCCCACAAGCAGGACATGACTGCAACAGCGCCCACCTGCTCATGTTCCCCAGCAACTGGTGCACATAGGTGTACTGCTTCCTCTGATACTGGACGTATTTAATAGGCAATCCTCATGTGGCATCATCATTTCCCCCTCACCCCCAGGATAGCTTCCCAGGGAAAAGCAAGCTAAAGCAAGAGCATGGGGTGCTTCCCATGAAGGTGCAATATAATAATAAAGCTTTGCACCTTCTGCTGTGGGTTCACCTGTCAGAAATAGTGCAGAAGCTTAGCATCAGGTAGGGCTAAACTATTACACTTCCGGGCGGGAACCATCTACATTTTGCAGGTGGAAGTTGTATGCATATGTGATTTTGCAAATCACCTCGGAGATGTTTTCTTACCCTGCCCAAATTGAGCAAGTAAGACTCACTGAATTCAAGGAGACTACACATAAGTAAATTTGAATATTTCCATCATTATTTCCAAAGAACCTTTGCTGTACCACAGGAGTGCGCAGTGTGCAGTCCATGGGCTGCATGTGGCCCTCACTGCCCCCCCCCAATTTAAAAAAAAACATTTTTTTAAAAAACAAAATATTCGGAGTGGTCTTTTTGACCCCAAAACACTAAAAGGGTCAAAATTAGCTTGAAAACAAGCTGATTTTGACCCTTTCAGTGCTGCATAGCTGCTCCAGATGCCATTTTTAAAATTATTTTTATTTTTTCAGCACTGCAAGGGGAGGAAGTGCAGCCTGGGGAGCATCTGGGGGGTCAAAAATGGCCCCTGGACCTCCCAAACTTGCCCACCCCTGTTGTACAGGCTAGACTGATCTCTGATGGCATTATTTTTACAGGCATCACACCAGGGATTGTGGGCATTTCCTTCACATGTATGCACAACCTCTGTCTCAGCCAGCTTTATCCGCATGAAGAGCTGGGATGAATGTTGTTCTCCCAAACACATTTTGTTGATGCTGCTGTCTCCAAACCCAAGGTCTTGGAGATGATCATGAATAAGTGTGGCAAGGTGCGGTAACGTGAAGACAGGAGGTGTGACGTTATACATGTCCTTCATGTAGACAACTACTCATTGAGAACTGACTCATACATAGCTGAAGGGTTGTTCTCTATATTCGTCTTTGACCTGTTTCCACTCGGGGCCAGCAAACTGAGTCGCCCGCATCATCAGGCGGAGGAGCAGTGAACTGTGCCGGCTGCTTCCCCACCCCCACCAGGAGGGCTCGCCACTGCCTCCGGTGGGTGCTTTGGAGGACCCCACCAGCTGCTCTCCCTCTGTGGCATTTGCCAGAGTGAGAAAGCAGCTGTCAGGGCTCTTTGGAGCGGCTGCCCACCCTGTTCCCTTTGCATCGTCCTCCCCTTCCCCTTAGCTTTGCTGCCATGGGGCTCCAGATGGCCAATCTTTCACAACCCCACAGCCAGAAAAGGGACATGAGGCAGAGATGGTTGGGGGGAGACATGAGGCAGAGATGGCATGAGGCAGCAGGGGCAGCGTGGGTTCTCACCTCAGGTGGCAAGACATATTGGACCGGGGCTGCTTGCATTTCTCTCATTTATTAAGAATTCCACATAACAAGGCTCCTGATATTTTGCTTTTAAGCCAACCACATCTGTTCTTTACGGCTCACTATGAAGTTTCTCATCTTCAAGTTCCATTTTGTATGCATATTTATTTATTTATTTATTTATTTAGGACTAATACTGAGTATTGACAAACAAATTAGGGTTTTTTTCCCCCCTATGGCTGATGTCTCCATCCACACAGAAGATGGATTTGGAGAAATCATCATCAACAAAACCAGGAAAGGACAACTTCTTTCATTAGTCCTGGGTTTTCATGAAGATAAAGTTCAACAAACAGTTGTGCTTCCATTTGATGGGGATGACCACAGTGTCAAATGTTATGACTATGAAAATACTGCTGTAAATGATGAGATCTGCCTAGCCATGGTGCAAGTAATTCTTTGGGAAGCTATGTTTGAAAATCCCAAGTGTGATTAGGTATTTAGTATAAAGATGTACGTATGCAAATATACTCATGAGTAGTCCCATTGACCTCAGTGGGATGATGAGATGTAATATTTAGTACTAACAAAGGATAGAAGATTACCTGGACCAGTGGTTTAGAAGGCTAAATGCATTTCAAGAATGCACCAGTTGAGACATTTTCAACCACGTAGCACTGGGACAATGTATTTACATTGCTTTTCTTCTGCTGGAAGAAAGCAACACACTGGCACCAAAACCAGTGGATGGCTCAAAGGTGGCACCTCCTCCTTGCCGCAACCTCACTCTCAAATTGAACATATGCGTCAACACTGGCTATAAAGAAATTTACAGCCAGAACAGTGGCTTGAACGTATGGAACCATGTCGGAGGAGATCCACGTGGCTTCCATTGCTGTTGTGAACCACAACCAGAAGAAAGTAATCCCCACCCACAGTGTTCCTGCGCTTCTGCGCACATGCGCATGTTCAGGGAATTGTTTAAAAAAATAAAAAATACCACAACTAAAGCAAATCACGTCTAGTGTGCCAGGGCAAGGCATTATATTCTAATAGGCAAGTGTTATATATCATCATGCAGGCAGGCAAGACCCATTATTACTGCTATGGAGTTTGGTGTGGGATGGCCAAACGGAATGACTGCGGTAGATTTGCAGTACAAAGGGAATTCAGTGTGCCCTGTGTGTAGTGAATGCGGAAGGTTAATATAGCAGTACAGTGATGCAAACTTGATGATATACCATATGGTGTAGATCCAGCCCTGATCAGAGAAGCATTAATACCATTGTTTAATGAACAAACAAAATTTCTTTTGGCGTGCAATGTCCAATTTTGGTTATATTTTAAAAGGAGTATTTCTGTTGGCAATAAATCCAACCAGTGGCAGCAGCAACAAAAAAGCAAGCCCTGAAGGACACGTAATTATTGCAGGAGACTTGTAAGCTATCGCGATGAAAAGGGTATATATGAGGGATTTAGCTTATGATGTTTTGAAACTCATCTTACATCAAAGTCAACTGGAATTTTGCAACCAATATCAAAGCTTTAACGTGGCATATTTAGATTAGGTGAGGAGAACATGTGACTGAGACAGAAAAAGAATAATCTGGGATGTTAAAAGCAGAGTCAGAAAAGTAATTTAGGTTAAAAAAAAAAAAAAAGTCTCTAAACATCAGAGAAATTAAAGTCTAGAATTATCTTCCAGGCTATTTATCAGAGCAAAAAATATAATTTGCCTTTGAATGAATCTTGGTAAAATTGTGGTGAATCTGAATCTGATGTTTTAATACTGGCCTAAATTAATGCAGTCCAGAGAGGTTTCCTTTTATAAGACTTCCATTTATCATAATTTATTTATTATTATATTTATATTTATACACTTGATCAGAGATAACATCCACCACCACCCCCGCTCAAATAAATAAATAAATAGGGCAAGTAAAAACAAGAAATTGACCAAGGGGAAAAACACTCTGAGTATGATACAGTCTTGCCTTGGATTGAGAGCATAATTCGTTCCGGAAACGTGCTTGTAATCCAAAACACTCTTATATCAAAACGAAATCTCCCCAAAAAAATTTGAACAGGGATTTTTAATTTAAACCGTACTACAGTACTTGTATTGCAAGACGTCGCTTGTATATCAAGTAAAAAAAAAAATTAAATAAATATTTAAAATTTTGCGTGTCTTGCAAAATGCTCTCAAACCAAGTTACTTGTAATCCAAGGTATTACTGTATATAGTTCGGCCTTTGCTCCTTCTTCCTTTCTCCACAGGCAGGGGCTGACAAGGCAGCAATGAAAGATTCTAATAGACCACACATTATATTTCCACTTTATCCCTATGCAGGCACTAGCCTGCTCACATCATGTAGAGCAAAAGTGGGGAGGGGGGACTTGGTGTGCACCTTCAACATCCCCACACACCCAGTTTCTGGTTAGATCTTTGCACGTTGAGTACCAAAGTCTGCAAAGGGCTCTGTAAGCGTGTTCAGCTGAACACACTTATAGAATCCTTTGCAGACCTTCATGCTCAACGCAGGAAGGTCTAAGCAGTAGCGGGGCATGTGGAGACAGTGGGGGCAGGGCTTAAGAACGTAAGAAGAGCCATGCTGGATGAGACCAAGGGTCCATCTAGTCCAGCATTCTGTTCACACAGTGGCCAACCAGCTGCCCACAGGATCCCACAAGCAGGACATGAGTGCAACAGCACCCTCCTGCACGCCCACATCCCCCTCGCCACTTTTGCGCTACACATGAGTAGGCAAATGCCTGCATAGGGTTTTTGTCTTGGGTCTACCTCAACAAAGTCTATAGGTTAGCATGGACCCAAGCCCTATGCTCACGAGGGCTGAAAGTGGGGAGGGGTCATAGATGTACACGCAAGCCCTACCCAACAGCCCCATACCTATCCACTCAGTCCTCAGCCTTTGTGTGTTGAGGAGAAAGTTCGGAAGGGGGCTTCTACTCACTCATGTTCACTTGAATGTGGGAAGAAACTCCTTTCAGACCTTCCCCCTAAACACAAGAAAGTCAGGGATAGAGAGGGCATGGGGGGCATTGCTTGCATGCAGGCCCACGTCCCTTCCCCACTTTTAGCCCTCTGATGAACAGGCTGAATGGCTGCATCAGGCTTCGATCTCTGCATCTTCCTGGGTCTGTGAAGAACACGACACCCACCTTGGGACATGAAGGTGGAGATGGGCATTAAGCCACTTTCAGGCCATTATCATGGCTAGTGGATTGCATTTGGTTAGGTAGACTGTAGGCCTGCTTTACATTTTGGCATTCCAAAATGGAGGAGGTCTAATCTTCACAAGATAAGAACAAGGGTGGGATCCAGGCTACATTGTGAGCAGCTGTTCTGCCCCTTGTATCATATATAGGGGCAAATGTCTTTCATGCAAAAAGAGCTAATGTATACCCGTAACCCCTGCCTGCGTGGGCCGGAATAACACTTGCAAAAATTAAGTTTTATAAAAATTATTATTTTTTGGAACCACAGTTCTACAGAACAATACAGCAATTGCTAACATAGAGGTAAATGCATATGCAGTCTGTTTGAACAAGAACAATGCAAACAATAGTTCCTTGAGTCCGAAAGAGAACATTGTATCATTCTTGCTTGCAAACATTGCATTCCATCAGTTCAAACGTTCCTCCAATCCATCAAGGTGCTTGACATTTCAGAGCTGGTTCTCTAGAAACAGCTTTTGTTCCAAAATGACATAACAGCAGCAATAAATACAGCAAACAATACCAAATGCACACACACACACACACACACACACACGATTCCCTTAGCAAATTAGCCATGCATATATATAAGCTCAATACACCTCATAGTATAGGCAATACTAAGCTCAGTAGACCAATGCTCTGAGTGGCTATGAGGCAGCTTCCTGTGTTCCTATCTTCAGGTAGACCTGGTTACTAGTCACACCTTGCTGGTAGAGCAATGAAGCTGAGAGACTGGAACTTACCTGAGGCCTCCTTTTTCATGGAGGATAAGGCTATCAATGGCTACTACTTATGATGGCTATATATTACCTCTAGCATCAGAAACAGTATGCTTCTGAATACGAGTTGCTGGGAAAGAAGACCAGGAAGGTGCTATTGCATTTATGTCCTGCTTTTGGACTTCTCATGGGTATCTGGTTGGCCACTGTGTGAACAGAATGCTGGACTAGATAGGCCTTTGGCCTGATTCATCATGGCTCTTCTTATGTTCTTATGGTGATGAAATGTATTACTGGCACTATTAATGAATCTACAAATAAGCTGAAATTAATCTGCTGATTCGCTTGTGTCTGAGTCCTGCTTACTTGTTGTTCAGCCATTCCTATCAGTAATAAAATCTACTCCTCAGGGTGTGGTATTGCAATTATCTCTATTTGTTATCATTATCCTTTCCATGAGCACACTCCAAGACTGATATTGCCAAGGTACGTTGCTGCCAAAAAAGGGTTTTGTAACTCACTTCAAAGCAGCTCAAAATCATGTTCCGATCAATTGAATAGGAGAAAGCTGGCAGGAATCAAGCTGTCCCAGATAAGAGAAATGTTGTAAACAAAGGAGGCCACATTCAGAATAAATGCTAATCAATAGAAGGACAAATTATTCTTACTACATAGTAATATGTAATGTGGCAGTGAATGGGTGATGGGATTTCAGGTTGGAATTGGGAATTATGGTATGTGATTTAGTCGGGGAAGGGTTCTTGGAGAAAACCTTAGAGTAGCTTCCCCAACCTGGGCCCCTCCAGATGTTTTGGACTACAACTCCCATTATGCCTGACCATTGCCATGCTGGCTGGAGTTTATGGGAGTTGTAGTCCAAAATATCTGGAGGACACCAACTACTTGGGGAAGGCTGCTATATACAGCAATACTAGAGCTTGCATTGTACAAGTATAGACCTAACTTTCTGGCTGCTCCTGGAAGTGCTCCCTTCACCCATTCCAAGTCTAAGAGGCAATGGAACTGCTGCAGCCAGTACTATGTCCCATGCATGGCTTGGCTTGTTCTGTGCTGGAATGCTGGTCTCTATTCTGTGGTAAACTCTATGTCTCAGGTTTTGAAAGGTACAAAATGACAGTTTTTAAAACTTTTCTAGTAATCTGTACCTTGCACTACTATGCATCATTTTGCACTTTATTTACATTTATTACGTATATTGAGAAGGCTGAGTATTTTTCTCCTCTGTGTGTTATGTTGAAACTGTTCTTTTTTAAAATTGTTTTATGAATTGCTGCTCCTGCTATTTAATTGAGTTCTTGGCTTGTTATGTCAGTGCTATTCTACCTCATCCATCGGCCAGAGAACCAAGGGCCACTGGGAGGCTGCACCCCCTGCCTCCTAGGAGTAACATCAGAGCAAGGGGGAGACCAACCTGACCCCATACTTCAGCTGGAGAGGGAGCAGCTGCAGGGAACATGTTTTGCCCTTCCCTGCCAAAAAAAAAAAAAAAAGAAAAAGAAAAAAAAGAAAGAAAAACCTATAAGAACCTTTTAAACTAAGAACTGGTGCCTGAGTTTGGCATTCTTCCTCCTCCCTCCCAATCCCTTTTCCTTTTGTGTCATGTCTTTTAGATTTTGAGCCTGAGGGCAGGGACTGTCTTATTATTAATCTGTGTAAGCCGCTCTGAGAGCCTTTTCTGGCTGAAGAGCGGGGTATAAATGCAATAAATAAATAAATAAATAAAATGATTGCTGGTTTATGTATGGTTGGTGTGTATGTTTTTATGCTTTGTGTGATGTTTTAGTACTATAAGCCACCTTGAGGTCTTTTTGAGAAAAGGTGGGATATAAGCATTTTAAAAATACCATTTATCCAGAAGTAAGACTCCTTAAGGGCACAACTAGACATGACAGCAGCAGGAGCCATGCCAAAATATTATAAAGCAGGGTCTGTGTGTGTTGGAGGCGATTTAAAGTGCAGCATGAATGAACAGATGGGATGTGAAACTGCCTGCATCTTCCACCTGAAACTGCTTTTTAAAAGCTGTATTTCTCTCAGTGGTGTTATTTCTGGTCTAAGAGAACCACCAGAAGAAAAATAGCTTTTATGGAACAGTTTTGCAGGGAGGATTGTGTCCCCACTTCCAATCATGCCTGCTCATGATGCTCCTTTTTTCATAGATCATAGAGTTGGAAGGAGCCTACAAGGCCATCGAGTCCAACCCCCTGCTCAGTGCAGGAAACTAGAGGAGGGGTCTCCCATCCAAGTAATAACCAGGCCTGACCCTGCTTAGCTTTCCACGCTCACACAAGCTGAGCCAGCATAAGCCACAGGCCTGTTTTTGAATCACTCATACCCCACCATTTTATTAAGATTTAGAGGCAGACTTGATTCTGCACTTGGATCTCACCATCACATCTAGTTTGGCCCTTAGGCATCTTGCCAAACCGGCAATGTAATACTTTTTTTTTTTTACAGTAGCACCCATTGAAAACACCCCTTGAAAACAGGTAAACAGTTCATGCAAAACACTAAATGCATAGTTTGAGAGAACATATAGAGTTCAAGTTCAAGAACATACATTTGATTGTATACATCAAGCTGTTCCTGAAGCTAAAGCTACAAACTCAGGTGGCAATCCTGTACCCACTCACCTGGGTGTAAGGCCCACTGAACGCAGTAGGTCTTACTTCTGAGTAGACATGTGGAGGATTGCACTGTCAGTCTGGAAGCCAGGGGAAGATTTTGCACCCAGGCGTGTCTGTTATATATTTCCTACTTTCAGATGGTGCTGTTAGATATTCAAAGCCATTTTGTCTCAGAGGATAACATGAATGTATTCGAGCCTCTCTGTGTTCCCTTCCTGTAAGGTATTTATTCCAAGGAAAGTAGTATGAAGAAGCTATTTTGGGTGCCAACTGACTGAAACTATCTTCTACTTTGTGGTCCAAACTGCTCTCCAGCTGCCTGTCAATTAGCCCAGCATTCGGTGGAGAAATTGAACTGGAGATTCCTTCTTCTCCTGAAGACTCTTCACCCTCCTTCTGATTCATGGTGAGTTTGAATTCCTTCACAGGGGCATTGATAATTCCTGCAGCTCCTTCCACACCAAAGGAGCAAGATGTGTTTTGGGGATCTGCATAATTTAAGAATGATTCTTCTTGGGTTTCTGGTGATCTGATCTGAGTGTGAAACACTTCATCTGCTGGAGAGGACCATTCTCTGCTTACAACCTCATTCTCCTCTCTCTTTGGAAAATCCTCACTCCATGGAAGAAACTCTGAAGAAATATCTTCTTCTGAACCAAGCTGGGAACTGGTAGCTACTGGAGTCTGAATCAAATTATAGCGCATTGGTCCATCATTGATCCCATAAGGAGGAAAGACAAATGGAGAAGAGGTCACACACCTTCCGCCCCAGAATCGTTCCTTTCCACAGATTCCATAGAGTCCGCACTGTTTCTGAATTCCTGAAATGGACTCTTGAGTGAATTTTCTGCAACCACTTCCATAAGGGGGACAGGTGAAGGTGAGAATGCATCTAAAATGGTCATGCTTTCACTTTGAAATAATCCTTCCTGGTTCTGAGGTGGGTTCACCCAATTTTGGTGAACTGTTCCTTCCAGAGAAGGCTGTTCTTGGCTTACAACCTCATCATCTTGTCTTCTCAGTAGATGCAAGGCAACATCTTCAGTATTAGCCTGAGGAGTGGTACCTGCCATAGAGTGACTTTCTGTTGCTGACCATCTGTTACCTATCTCAGAAGTTGGAAGGGACGCTAGAGAAGAGGCAGGACCGGTGCAAGGCAGTTTGGTGCCCTAGGCAAGATCAGATATTTAGCGCCCCCCCATCCCATTTGAGAGTGCTGTATTTTTTTTCAAGGTGTTTCTGGCGCCCCCTTTAACCCTGCGCCCTAGGCAGCTGCCTAGTTGGCCTAATGGTAGCACCGGCCCTGAGAAGAGGTCCTCCCCAGCTTCACTCCATGATCCTGGCACTCCACATGGCTTGCAGGACATCTCAGTGCCTGTAATGAAGTACCGCATGCATTTCTGGCAGCTATTTCAAGACCGTAGAAAGAAGGTAGCCTTATGTCTTCAAGAGCCAACTTTCTATTTATGAATGATCCCTCCTGATTTTCCAGACTGCTGGTCAGGTTGGAAAAAGCTTCCCCTTCAGGAGAAGTCTCTTCGAGACTTAGAACCTCCACTGCTTCACGTTTTGGAATGTATTTGCTCCAAGGAAGACAGTTAGAAGAAATCCCTTCATCATTGTCAGATTGAGAAACAGTAGATGTGAAAACATGGGTCAAACTGCTGTCTATCTGCTCAGAAGCTGTGAAGGAAGGACCTTCCTTTGCTTCACATGCCTCACATTCTTCTACCATGGGCTTCTGCACAGCCTCCTGAGCTACAAACAGGAGGGAAATGTGAAGATAAATTCAGTATGGTTATTAAATAAATGCTGTAACGTACTTATCTTGGTATTGGTTTGCATCAAGATATTTTTCTCACCCTCTTTTGGAATTTTATTTGATTTTTCTTGTAAAATGATCTTGATAATAATAATAATAATAATAATAATAATAATAATAATAATGGGAAATAAAAATCAAACCAGTTATGCATCTTTAGCTGTTAATACATTTTGCCCCACACATGAACCTAAAATAACCTGAGAATAGCCAGGGCATTCAATTCTGTGCTATACCTATGTATAGACTAATTGGTTAATTTCAGTTTCACTCAGTTTCAAACTTTTCCCATCTTAAGTACTGTACATTCCCCCCCCCTTTTTGCACATCAGTTTGTGTCTTTTTAAATAAAAGAAGTCCGCATGAAAATCTGTATGCAATTTTTGTGCATATTTTTTCCTAACATACACATTTTTTGTGCAAGTTTGCTTAATATATGCATCTTTGCAACTGTTTTTCTTAATGCAATCCTGTTTTGCATATTTTTGTCACAAGTGTGCACATTTTTATGTGCACTTTCCCTCGATATATGTATTTTTTATGTTTTTTGTTCAACGAACTGCATTGCGAAATTCTGAAGGATAGTTGTGTTCCACTTCACTTATTGATTCAGGAAGTGCAAATTTGGTACATTCTTAGCAAAATGAATTACATTTTCCCTCATTCCTAGGTGTACCTCTTCCACCTTCTCTGTCTTCCTTCTCTTGAATTGCTTTTTCAGGAGTTTCAGAACTCATAGAACATTCACCTGCAGAAACCAAAAAGGGGAGAAAGAAAATGATGTTGACACATTTCATTATGCTTATGCTTTGCTGTTATGATATCACTGCACACATTATCGATCCGATTCCCATCTGTTCAAACTCTGTTTCAAACAACTCTGTTGTTGTTGTTGTTTTTTAAAAAAAGCTGTCCTCAAGGGGTTCTCCATGCAGCCACATCATTAGAATAATATGCTTGAAGAATCATCAGATACAGTGTTCAAATTATGGGGTGGATGGGGCAGAGGGGGGCCTAACCCCCTTACCTTTTGTGATGTCTTCATTGGCTACTGTTTTTAAAAAGAATACAAAGTGGACATAATTTGGCTAAATTTTGGAAGGCAGATTTCATTATTCCCACCCCACCCCTTGCTGCCGCCGCCTTTTCCACAGTGGGGCAGTGGTAAATTTTGAAGTGCAGGCGCTCCTCATGGCAGTTCCCATGGCCACGCCTCCAAGTGTCCCTGCTAATAAAAAAAATGCCAGTGTTGCATCCCTGTGAGCCCTGACTCCACTACATCACTGCTTCCCCCCCCCCCATAGTTCAAACTCTGATTAGATACAAACAATATAAAGCCAAATAGACTACCTCAAAGTTAAAAGTGACAGGCACCTAATGTTCTTAGAATAAAATTTTCCCACAGGCATTTGCTAGATAATTCTTCCACTACATCCATGTTTCTATCATCTAAAACAACTCGGACAGTCTCACAGTAGTCAGAAATGCATGGACTCTCCATATTGTTTGTGTGCATACCTAGACATCGCCCAGGTGACCGGCCAGGTGGGCGATTAATAAATATAATAAATAAATAAATAAATAAATAAATAGACATCCAACAGACGTTTAGTACTGGTAAGGAGGGGATTGGGGGGGGGGGAGTTTGGATTCAGTCCCATTTCCTTAAAACATGAGGACTATACAATCAAAACTGATGGCACGAAACATGCACTCAGTACTATATGCCATATGCCTGATGCAATGTCAGAGAGCTCAACCACAGCCTCAAGCACTTGATGCAGGCAGAGATTCATCCCCGCATAAACAGCACTTTGCTCGGTGGTAGAGCATCTGTTTCCACTGACAGCTGGTGCCCACTTAGGCTGGCAGGGCAGGAGGGCAGGAACAAGAAATGCTGTAAAGTTTGGTTCGATCCTCTTCATGTTTTGCCAGGTCTCTCCCCCTGCACCACAACCAACCCCCAGAATTACAGAGAGGGGAGAAACACTAGCCTGCCATTGGGGCAAACACCTCTCATGTGAGGAGCACCTCTGCCTGCTTTGCATGCAAAAAGTTCCAGGTCCAATCCCTGACAACTCTAGATAGAGCTAGAAAAGACTCCTGTCTAAAGCCCTGAAGAGCTGCCACCAGTCAGTGTAGACCAGGCCTAATCCAGCCCATGGAGGTTCCCCATCTGGCCCACAGAAGCTTGGGCTCCACTTCCCTCCCTAAGCCCCACCCCCTGGCCTGGAGGCTACCAGGGGCCTGGGGAGGAGGCAGAGAAAGGAATCCCCTTTGTTATCTCCAATCTGTCATCAGAGATAACAAGGAGATTCCCCTGGGGGAAAGGTGTGCTAAGTGCAGTCCCAATCAGGATGGCAAGTGGTATGCACAGGAGGTGCCTGACTCAGCCAGCACTTGAAGGAAATACTCCTCCAAGTGCCAGCTGAGTCCCTTTCTCCAGACAGAGGGATCTTTTCTCCAGTCCCTTCCTTGCTCCATGTAGGAGCTCCACAGCTCTCTCTGCATGGAGAAAAGCAAAATGGGTGGGGAGCAGTGGGGATTCAGGGATGGGGGCCCACCTCTTGACATCATGCCTGCCGGATTGGTCAAGGGACTCAATCTGGCCCTCAGACCAAGATAGGTTCCCCACCCCTGGTATAGACAAAACTGAACTAGATGGACCAGTGGTCTGACTTCCTACCTATGGGTGTATGGTTCACAATCCAACTAAATATGTGTACAGAGACTGGTTTGCATCTATGCATGCATTGCTGTTGCTTATCAGTACAACCATAATTAAAATCTAGTAAGGCCATCATGAGGTGAGATGAGATCAATGTCTCTTACGCACCACATAGATCATGCATGAAGTGTGTTCTCCGACTGGGTTCTGAGGCATTGCAGCTCATTGGCTCTTCTGAATACTGTCTGGATTCTGAACTCATGTACTCTTTATCTTGATTGAAACTGGACAGCTAAAACAGAAGAACAGCATTGCTCCACTGTGATGAGTATATATTCAAGCAGCAAGAGACAGTATAAAAGAAATGTTTAATTTTTAAATTTTAGTTAAGTATAGTAGATCACCTTTTGTCATAGGCTGTTACCCAGAGGAGCAGTTTACATGCCTCTAATGGAACCATGCACATAATCAGAGCACTTTTTGTAGTTTAAGAGGCAAGCAGCTCTTCAGGCTTAAAAAGAAATGGTTCCTTTGGATCATGGCCCAAACCAGCAAATTAATTAGCAAATTGACCTTGTTGTGGTTCAGTTCATTTTAGGTGCCTGGGAGTTTGAAACTCAGACTTTCTGGTCAGAGGGTTGGATCCAGATTGGCCATTCTGTGAACGGAATACTGATAGTAAGCGGCATTGAACCTGTTGGGACTTATTTCTGAGTAAGTGTGCATGGGATTGCACTGACAGGCACCTTTTGGACAGCACCTGTAACATCAACACAATCCCAACACCCCCATGCCACAGCCACAATTTTGTAAATTATATCTATGTGATCCTTTTCACTTCAGAGTGGGTGTGTATCCCACTCTGTTGCACTTTGCTACCATTCGTTTCCTGAAAAAGGAACACAAAAACTCAAAAGCAGCAACAAAGCATATGGGAGTGTCCCAGCAATCAAGTCAAGAAAGACTATCCCCAGTCACATCAAGCTGGCCCTCACCGGCAGCAAAAAGGCTACTCCCACACCTCTGCTATCCATTGCATGGAGATATATAGTCAATTTACATATGCAGCAGAATCATGCAATATAGCTTATCCTGGACTGGATCATTCAGATGCAGGTGGGTGATTGCATGTTTAAATGTTCCCTTACTAAAAAATGGGGGGGGGGATCTCTGCACACTGAAAACTTGCATGTTAGGAACAAAGCTAGCCAAGACACTTTCTCTCTGAAGGAGAAGCCTTCTTCATGCAGGGAACGGTTCTTTTAAGTGAAGGGGGCACTCAAATGTGCCACCTCCTGCAGTCTAAGTGGCATAGTCTGGACAAAATCACACTTTAGAATTGTGCCGCATATATGTGGCACAATATGGAGTTCTCATATTCAGGTTTGCCTTCGGGCAAAGAAGCAACAGAACCGGCAGACATGATCAAGGTCATGCCTGAGCTAAATGTCACCTTTGGCCCAGTGTAGTGGGTGTACAGTTTTTTGTCTTCAGGGAATCTGGAGCAGGGGTCATGATAGAGTGCTTTCAGCTGGGATGACATCATGATATGGGTGCAGCTGACATTGCATCATCTATTCATGTGACTGTACAGAATTGTATAAAAGGTGTGCAAAGTCTTTGTGTTCTTGTTGGGGGGATAAGGAGTTAATTGGATTAGGAGTTATTGATAGGAAAGCATTCTGTAACTAAAGAGATAGTTTATGTATGTCTTGACTGTATCTGTGTTTGTCTGACATACTGTTCTCTTTCACTTTTGTACAATAGCACTCTGTGTATGTTCTGTTCATATTTTGCAAGTCTTAGTTTAGTAAACCTTTGTGTTTAAAGAAACAGACTTGTTGTTTTGCTTTTTTTTACCTACTGGCCTAGCACTCCCTTCTCACGCCACAATCTCTCTCTGCTGAAACTTCTGCAGCTGCTGGGACAAGGTTGTTTAACTTTGTTTTCCCCCCAGCGGCTCAGATTTCCAACAGGTTATGGGCCCAGGATTGAGAACGTGGTAAGCGTTGAGAAGTGGTAGTATTTTGTTTTTGGCTAAGGTCCAGTAAGGTTTTTTGTTTGGGTGCAGAGAAGTTTTAGATCGCTGCAAAGTTCCTGGATAGGGCTTTGTATCGCTGGTCCTTCTCTAGCAGAAAACCCTGAAAAGCTGGAGGAACAGACGGCTGAGGAGGTGAAGACCGAGCCGGAGTTACAGAGTGATCCTCTGGAGAAAGAGGAAGGAAGAATTCCTGTGCCAGCTCCCACTGTGTAGCCTGTGGACAGCGTTCCGATGGCGGTGATGCAGCAGTATCCGGGAGTGGTGGTGGACAAGCTGACGGGAGAGAATTACCTAGCTTGGGAATTCAAGACAAGAATGCTACTGATGCGGGAGGATTTGTGGGACATTGCTATTGTCGATCCCCCGTACGACCCAACCCCTGAAGAGAGCCGGCGGCTGCAGAGAGCTCATGCTTTGATTGTTTTGTCTCTGTCAGACTCACAGCTTATGCATGTGCGGTCTCTGGAAAATGCCGCTTACAAAGGGAACTAGATAGAGGTGTGTGTGTGTGTGTTTGTTTTAATTCAAATTTCACAGGTGAATTTCTTAAGGACCTTGTATTATAAAGAAAATATATGGATAATAACATCAGAAATAATGTCATTCCTTTGATCAAGTATAAATCAACCTACCCAAAACTGACTGGAACCAATAGACTTATTACAAACATTAAAGATTTTTTTAAAAAAAAAATAGCCACCACTGAATGAAACTGGCGGTTCAAAGAAAACTGCAGACTGAACCCCCTAATCCACTAAGCACTGTACAACCATTTTCTACCAGTTTTTGGAACAGCAAGCACATGCACCAGTCGAAAAGAATCATAAACAGTCAGGGTACATGTGGCAGCCACAAGAGGCAAACTTTATGCTTCCACTAGAAACCATATCTCTATAATCTGGAGCCCATTCCAGAGAATTGTTTTCTACCAGTTGGCCTGGAACAGTTGGCCCTCAATCCAGAAACATCTTGTTGTTGTTCCTCTCCTACCAGAGGTTGGATATCATCATGGCTAAACAGTTTTCAGATTTGGCCACTCTAAACAATGATCTTGTGTTGCCCCCAAATTGTTCCTTAAGGTTTTTTTTTTCAGCCAAGATGTTCTTCTTCTTCCTACACTTCTTTTCCCATTTATTTTCCCTTGTATAATCAGCTGCAACAGTCTATATTTTTCATTTCTCATTATATGACCAAAATATTCTAGTTTTCTGCATTCTATGTGTTTTATAATTTCTTGATGTTTATACACTTTAATACTTCTTTGTTGGTCACCCTCTCAATCCATGGAATTCGTAACATCCTGCGATAAATCCACATTTCAAATGCTTCTGTCTTTTTTATGGTGGTCTGTGTTAAAGTCCACAATTCCATGCATGCCATACAGTAGAACTGAAAAGACATAACACCCTACAATGCGCATTCTCAAGGCTAATTTTAAGTTTTTGTTCCATTTTACGTTTTTCATCTTAAAAAAAGCTACTCCGGGCCATCTCTGTTCTAACTTTTATTGCATTATTAGGATCCCACTGCTCGTTCAACCAAATTCCAAGATATTTATATTTAGCAACTCATTCCACATTTTCATTTAGAACCATCACAGCACATTGAAATCTATGGTATGTCTGGGAGATGATAGCCATCATGACTTTCCTAAGATCACATGGGAAGTGTGGGTGGGTCAGAGCTGATACTAAACTCACCCAACCCGCTCACACCCCCTACCAAACAGCCGCCTTGCCAGTCAGATTCTGTGCAGCAGCCACAAGACAGGGCTCCCTTGATCTCCAGACCCATCCTCTGCTTTGTAGAATCACCAAGAAGTGTTCTTCAGATTTATTTACCTTTCCCTTTACAGTGAAGTTCAGAAGAAGCCGGCCGGGTGCTTGCTTAGGCTACATAGAGAGCCTTTTTTTACCTTCAACATCATTTGAATGTCAGAGTTCAGTGGTGATTTTATTAAGGATCATTTACATAAAGGAAATTAAGTATTTATTTATTATTATTATATTGATTTATACCCTGCCTTTTTTCCTGCAAGGAACCCAAGGCGACTTACATAATCCTCCTCCTCCTCCCCCTCCATTTTATCCTCACAACAACCCTGTGAGGTAGGTTAGGCTGAGAGTCAGTGACTGGCCCAAAGTCACCCAGTGAGTTTCATGGCCGAGCAGGGACTAGAACCCGGATCTCCCCAGTCCCAGTCCAACACTCTCACCACTATGCCACACTGGCTCTCAGTACAATACAAATAATGGTTCTATTGCTGGAATGTTGTTGCCCATGTTGGTCTGAGGTGATCATTTCACAGCCCGGGCCTACCTTCTCTGGCAAAGGCAACAACAACAACCCCTGAAGGTGTTTCATTACAAGTCAACAACTACTTAATGTCAGTTAACTCCTGTTCTCACTGAGGGTGGAGTTAAAGCAAGTGGGAAATAGAAATATGCATTTTTATTTTTATTTTAGAAAACAGGAGTATATACTGATCCCCTTGGTAGACCCTTATGGGCTATTATAAATGATGAGCAAGCTGCACTTAACTTGGTGGGTTGCAGGGATGTTGAAGAGTCCTTGGTCTCGAGTCACGAGTCGAGTCACGAGTCTTTGGACCTGAGTCTCGAGTCCGAGTCCGAGTCCTTGGTCCAAAATGGTGACTCACAAGACCCGAGTCCCGAGTCACTCCCAAAACTGACTCCACGGGTCCCTATTAAAATCAGTGGGGTTTTCCCCCAACAAAATAAGGCTACTTCAGATGTGTGGCTTAAATAAATTCTAGGCACAAGTGTGCCTTTTTATCTCAAAACTCTGCCACTGATTTTGGCAAGAACAGACCAGGCAGACAAACCCAAAATAACCAGGCAGGCAGAGGACGCAGGGAACCCCAAAGCAGGCAGGCAGAGGCGTTTGTCTTGGACAATTCAAACTGTGAAACTGGTCAAGAAGAGACCAGGCAGGCAGAGGAGGCTGGGAACCCCAAACAGGCAGGCAGAGGGAGCCAAACCCAAAATGTCTGACCCTAACCCTAACCCCCCACAACAACACATCAATCAAAATAAATCTCAACACATCGTTGGGGCTGCGCTCCTGGTAGCTGTCCATAGTGGCCGAGCAGCGGCACGCATCGCTTCCATGCGCTCTTCACCGGTGATCGCGCTCCTCTCCACTCCTTCTGGCACAGCCCAGGGATGTTGACGAGTCCTTGGTCTTGAGTCCAGAGTCGAGTCTCGAGTCCCATTAAAAATATTGGGACTCGAGTCAGACTCGAGTCAGAGCGGGGACTCAGTCTGACTCACGAGTCGAGTCCTCGAGTCCTCGAGTCCACGTCCCCATCCCTGGTGGGTTGTGAGGCCCATTAAAGGGTTTGGCTCATATGATATGGTTGGATAGTGAGGACAGACTGAGGAGGTGCAGTGACTTGAGTAAGACCACTCTGCCTGATTTCTTGCTTTTTGGCCAGCTTCCTGCCAGTGGCATGGGCACTGCTCTCTGGTTCAAACACAGCAGTTGTGCTGATGTCTACAGCACAGTCCAAGATGGAAACACACATGACGTGCTGGTATTTGAGCCTGTACACTGCTAGAGAGTAGTCTCCGTGGTAAGGAGGGCAGAAATTTCAGCACAACTGTGAATAGGATTATAATTCAAGCCAGGCTGAAGTAGACTATGCTGGCTGGCATGCTGGAAGCTGTAGGCCATTTTCCTACCTGAACTTGCATAGGATTGTGCCCTAAAAGAATTATAGGCTTTTCAATTCAAGTTTCTGCAAGAATGTAGACCTTCCCTATCAAAAAGTGTCCACAACCTACTTCTCTCTTGGAGTTAGAATTATGTATTGCAGTCACTGACAGGAAACACAACCATATAAATCACCTCAAGAGACTCAAATACGTACCTTGCTTCTCTTCATGCTACGGAACCTTTTCATATGCTTCTGTCACTTTTTTTTTTATCCCACGTCACTGCTATAATATTTGAAAACTGGCCAGCACATGGGCAGTCACACATCCTTCCCATCCAACCATTGTTCTCCGTCCTGGCTGTGGTCACCCAGTTCCAAATGTGTTAACCAGATATGGGTCTGTAGTGCAACCAGGTACAAATATGGATTTAGAAATCATACCCCATTTCTTAATTTTCCAAAGGTTTATGCACATGAAGTATCAGACTATATCCTTCGTAACCAATTTTGGAGTGACAATCAAACTTTACTAAGGGCGCAATCCCTTAGTAAATCCCAGCTGTGCTGACTGGAGAATGCTAGGAGTTGTAGGACTTTTTTCTGTCTAAACATAGAATCATAGAATCATAGAAAAGTAGAGTTGGAAGGGGCCTACAAGGCCATCGAGTCCAACCCTCTGCTCAATGCAGGAATCTAGGTCAAAGCATCTCTGACAGATGTCTGTCCAGCTGCACCTTGAATGCCTCCAGAGTGGGAGAGCCCACCACCTCCCTAGGTAGTTGATTCCATTGTCTTATTGCTCTGACAGTCAGGAAATTTTTCCTGATGTTTAGGTGGAATCTAGGTTCCTGTAACTTGAGCCCATTATTCCGTGTCCTGCAAACTGGGATGAACGAGAAGAGATCTTTGCCCTCCTCTGTGTGACATCCCTTCAAATACTGGAAGAGTGCGATCATATCTCCCCTCAGTCTCCTCTTCTGAAGGCTAAACATGCCCAGTTCTTTCAGTCTCTCCTCATAGGGCCTTGTTTCCAGTCCCTTTATCATCCTTGTTGCCCTCCTCTGAACCCTCTCCAGTTTGTCTATGTCCTTCTTAAAGTGAGGTGCCCAGAACTGGACGCAGTACTCAAGATGAGGCCTAACCAGTGCCGAGTAAAGGGGAATTATCACTTCCCGCGATTTGGAAGCTATACTTCTATTAATACAGCCCAAAATTGCATTTGCCTTCTTTGCAGCCACATCGCATTGCTGGCTCATATTCAGTTTGTGATCTACCACAATTCCAAGATCCTTCTCACTTGTAGTATTGTTGAGCCAAGTGTCCCCCATTCTGTAACTCTGCATTTGGTTTCCTCTCCCTAGGTGCAGCACTTGGCATTTATCCCTATTAAATTTCATTCTGTTGTTTTCGGCCCAGCGCTCCAGCCTATCGAGGTCACTTTGAATTTTGTTTCTGTCTTCCAGAGTATTAGCTGTTCCACCCAACTTTGTGTCATCTGCAAATTTGATAAGCATTCCCTGTACCTCCTCATCCAAGTCATTAATAAAAATATTGAAGAGCACCGGGCCCAGGACCGAGCCCTGTGGTACCCCGCTCGTTACCTCTCCCCAGTTTGAGAAGGAACCATTGATAAGCACTCTTTGAGTCCTATTCTTTAGCCAATTGTGGATCCACCTGATAGTTGTTCCATCTAGCCCACTCTTAGCTAGCTTACTAATCAGGATATCATGAGGCACTTTGTCGAAAGCTTTGCTGAAGTCCAGGTATATAATGTCCACAGCATTCCCACAGTCCACAAGGGAGGTTACCCGATCAAAAAATGAGATCAGATTAGTCTGACAGGATTTGTTCTTGACAAATCCATGCTGGCTTCTAGTAATCACTGCATTGTTTTCAAGGTGCTTGCAGACTGACTTCTTTATAATCTGCTCAAAAATCTTCCCGGGGATTGATGTCAGACTGACTGGCCTATAGTTCCCAGGTTCCTCCTTCTTGCCCTTTTTGAAGATGGGAACAACATTTGCCCTCCTCCAGTCATCTGGCACTTCACCTGTCCTCCATGATTTCTCAAAGATAATAGATAGTGGTTCTGAGAGTTCTTCTGCCAGTTCCTTTATTACTCTAGGATGCAGCTCATCAGGCCCTGGAGATTTAAACTCGTTCAGAGTAATCAGGTGCTCCTTGGCCATTTGCCTATCAATCTCAAGCTGCAATTCTGCCCCTTCAGTCTGCACTTCAGGTTTGCCAGGGGGGTCATAGACCCTCTTTTGGGAGAAGACCGAGCCGAAGTAGGAATTGAACACTTCTGCCTTTTCTTTGTCTTCCGTTATCAATTTGCCATCCTCATTGCGTAGTTGAACCACCAGTTCTTTCTTCTGTCTTTTACTGTGCATGTATCTGAAGAAAGCTTTTTTGTTGCTTTTAGCATTCCTCGCTAACCTTAGCTCATTCTCAGCTTTAGCCTTCCTGACACTATTCCTGCAGTTCTGTGCTACCTGCCTGTACTCTTCCCCTGTAGCCTGTCCTTCCTTCCACTTCCTATACGTGTCCTTTTTTGTTTTCAGGTCATCTTTGAGTTTATTGTGAAGCCACATTGGCTTCTTCTGTTGCCCTCTGCCTTTTTTCCTTGTGGGAATTGTTTGCAATTGTGCCTTTAAAATTTCCTTTTTTAAAAACTCCCACCCCTCCTGGGATCCCTTTCTCGTGAGAGTCACTTGCCATGGGATCTTACTAATCATTGTTCTGAGTTTGTTAAAATTGGCTTTCCTAAAATCCAGGGTACGTGTTTGGCTACACTCAGCTTTTGCTTCCGTTAGAATCAAGAACTCAAGTATAACATGGTCACTTTCCCCCAGAGTTCCCAAAACTGCCACTTTATCCACTAACTCGTCTCTGTTGGTTAGAATCAGGTCAAGGATAGCCGATCCTCTATATCGGCTATCGTATATAAACGTATATAAACATATATACGTTTATCTCAAGGAGCGCCTCCAGCAACATCAAGCAGGCCGCTCAACAACAACAAAAAATCCAATTTATATCCCGCCTATATACTATTACTCTAGGTGGCATACAACATAACAATCAATTAAACAACTAAATATGCAGTAAAAACATCTGTTAAACATAAAAACCATATAAAAATTCCATTAAAATTCCATAAAAACAATAAAATTCCATAGTAATATGATAGAATGTTATAAAAGGAAGGCCTGCTGAAATAACAAAGTCTTCAGTGCCTGCTTAAAGACATTCAAAGAAGTCAACAGGTGTATTTCAAGTGGCAGGCCATTCCACAATTGAGGGGCAGCAAAAGAGAAGGACCTCCGATGAGTAGCTGCCAGTCTCACATTAGGCAGCTGCAACAGATGGCCCTCCGAAGACCTTAAGTGGTGGGGTGGAAGATAGGGGAGGAAGCGCTCCCTAAGGTACCTTGGACCTAGACCATGTAGGGCTTTAAAGGTAAGAACCAGCACTTTATACTTTGCCCAGAAGCAAATTGGCAGCCAGTGTAAAGATCTTAAGACCGGTGTTATATGATCTCCACGGGGTGTCCCGGAGACCAACCTGGCCGCCATATTTTGTACTAGTTGAAGCTTCCAAGATCTGCCATGACGGCCTTCTCCTTGTCCCATCAGCCAGAGCAGCCAGGCTGGTGGGGACTAGGAAGAGGGCCTTCTCTGTGGTGGCCCCCAAGTTATGGAACTCCCTCCCTAGTGACCTTTGCCATGCCCCTTCTGTGATGAGCTTCCGCCATGCATTAAAAATGTGGTATTTCAGGTGGGAATATGGGGTGGGTTAGGATTTTTTAAATAAAAAATTATACTGTTTTAATTGTGTAAATCTGTTTTATTGCTGGAATGTACATCGCCCAGGCTGGCTGGGTGGCCGGCCAGATGGGCGATTTAAAAATGTAATAAATAAATAAATAAATAGGATTGCGCCCCAAGGCAATTAGAATTCTGATGAGTGGGGGCTGCAATAAAATGTTGCAGTAATGGAGTGCTCCTGTTCAGGGTTCCAGCCAGCCATATGTGCCTTCCAAGATATTCCATTCCATTTCCCCTCCCCAGTTTAGCATTCCCCCCCCCACAGCAAGCACTTAGCATTCTGTGTCCACTGAGCATACTCCATGCTAATTGGGCTGTTTTAGGGTTTCCCTCCCCCTTAGTGTTTTTTCCCCCATGACTTTTTTTTTTATACTTCCTCCCCCCCAAGCTTGCTGATACCTCACTGTTACACGAGTTACACGTGGATGTTGCGGTTTTGGCTACATGAAGATCGGCACTCATCATTTTTAGTTCATTATTATTAATTATTAGTACACAGGATGGCTGTTCTAGTTCATAGGTGGAGTTTTGAAATAATGTACATCTTTTCTAGGGCACAAACTAAATAAATATAAATAAATACAGAGAAAATAGCATATTTAATCAACAGGTTTGCTTTCTGGGTGTCTCCAATACAGTGAGAAGAACTATATTAATCTCTAGCCCTATTTCATACATTAGATTGTATAATCGAGGCAGATGTTTCTGAAAAACAAATTTCACAGACATTTTGGAGACAGCCAGATAAGCAACATCTCTCCAACCCAAGGTGTAACCCTCAGCCTAAAGAGGCAGGGCATATGAGTCAGTGCCTCCAACTGAGCCTAGCCTACCTCACATAATGACCACCCACAAGAATATGGCAAACAATATGCAGATGGACAGAGGTTGATGAACTGTAAGAGTGGTAAGCAAAGTATACTAGATGCTAAAAAAGGAGGCAGTGTGATGTAGTGGTTAGAGTGCCGGACTAGGCGTGGGGAAACCCAGGTTCAAATCTTCCTCATTATCTATGAAGCTCACGATCTCTCAGACAAACATACTTCTCACAAGGGATTGTTGTGATACAATTGGGGAGGGGGAGGAGAACCTTATAAACTGCCCTGAGCTTTTAGGAGGGAGAGCAGACTAGTCGTAATATAACAACATGCACAGCAAAAACTCATGGGACCTATGCTGGCCACCACCAATGCGAAAGGCCAGGATGCTGGAGCTATTTCTGAAGGATAAGAGCAAGGTGGACAACTTGAACAACCAATTGTTTTGCATACACATACACCCCCAAGTGATTTTTGCCCTCTTTCTCTCTGGGTACCCAGACGATGCCTCCATGTTTTCTCAGACAAAATCGGAGAGATTTGCCACTAAAAGTTGGCAAATCTTGCTAGACCTGATGCCAGACATGGGAGTCAGTCAGCTGTGCCTGTGAGTTTAGGGAGGCAAATGTCATAGTGGTGTGTGGCCTGTCAAAACATCTTGCCTGCCACTGTCGTTTTGTGCAGTAATTGGTCTTTCCCGCCATTTCCCCAAACCATTTTAGGCTTATTACGTCTGTGTTGCCTCATGGCCTGAGTGTATAGTGGCTCCTTCATGTGAATCAGTTCCATGTCCTTATAGTCCAAAGGGATAGCGGCAATTTACTTGCTGGAAACAACCATTTGTCTGGTGGTTGGTTGTTTGAAAGAGTCATCCAGTCTCCTAGGGCAAGGGTGAGCAGAAGGTAGATCTCCAGATGTTTTGTACTTCAACTCCTAGAAGCCCCTGCCAGCATGGTCAACAGTCAGGAATGCTGGCAGTTGAAGTCCAAAACTTCTGGGGAACTATCTTCTGCCCACCCCTGTATTAGGGCACATGGAACGCCATGGGAGGGCAGGCTTTTTAAGGGATATTATTCCAAGCCTCATTCCTGAATATTCAGCTTTCCTTTTTAAAAAGTAACAAAAGTGAAACAATTGGTTGTTCAAGTTGTCCACCTTGCTCTTATCCTTCAGAAATAGCTCCAGCATCCTGGCCTTTCGCATTGGTGGTGGCCAGCATAGGTCCCATGAGTTTTTGCTGTGCATGTTGTTATATTACGACTAGTCTGCTCTCCCTCCTAAAAGCTCAGGGCAGTTTATAAGGTTCTCCTCCCCCTCCCCAATTGTATCACAACAATCCCTTGTGAGAAGTATGTTTGTCTGAGAGATCGTGAGCTTCATAGATAATGAGGAAGATTTGAACCTGGGTTTCCCCACGCCTAGTCCGGCACTCTAACCACTACATCACACTGCCTCCTTTTTTAGCATCTAGTATACTTTGCTTACCACTCTTACAGTTCATCAACCTCTGTCCATCTGCATATTGTTTGCCATATTCTTGTGGGTGGTCATTATGTGAGGTAGGCTAGGCTCAGTTGGAGGCACTGACTCATATGCCCTGCCTCTTTAGGCTGAGGGTTACACCTTGGGTTGGAGAGATGTTGCTTATCTGGCTGTCTCACAGTGAAAATATTGCACTGTGGAATGCTCTTTTCAGAGTTCCAGTCATGCCCTTTTCCAGATATGCCATTCCATTCCCCTTTTCTCCCAGGCAGCTAAATGTCTTGGGCCAGCCCTCACACTGTGCTTTACAAAGAAAGTGCTAGTGGCTTATATTAATGTATATATTTGAAACAGAAGTGACCATTTCTCCACTTTTTTAAAAAAAAAGTAAATGGTATTATGAATAGTTATTGTGAATGGATATGCTTTTTTTGTTATGTTCTGTTCGTTGGTGTTTGTTTCCCGCTCCCCCCCCCTTTTTTTTTGCTTTGTTATAATTGCAAATAAAATAAAATTTTAAAAAAGAAAGTTCTAGTGGCAGGCTCTGCTGTGAACTCTGGGGAAAACTAGTCTCAGATGGTGGGAGATCGGTAATGTTTTTGAGAACAAAGAGCCCAAGAGGATGGGTACATAATCCTGTTATTGTTGTTTTTAAATGCATATTTCTGCTTCCTACTTAATTTAACTCCACCCGTAGTGAGAACAGGAATTAACTGACATTACGGTACTTGTTAACTCGTAATGAGGGTTTGTGGCCTTTGCCACAGAAGGTAGGTCAAGTGAAAAGATCACCTCAGCTCAGACCGACAGGGCAACAGCATTCCAGCAAATGGAACTATTGTTTGTATCGTACTTCATTTCCTTTATGTAAATGTTCCTTAATAAATTCATCATTGAACTCTCAAATTAAAATGATGTTGAAGGCAGAAAGGGCTCTCTATATAGCCTACCAAGCCATCGGCAAGCAGACCCTGCTGACTAGTTCTCAACTTCACTGTAAAAGGAAAGGTAAACAAATTTGAAGAACACTTCTTGGCGACTCTGTAAAACAAAGGATGAGTTTGGGGGCGAAGGGAGGGAGCTCTGTCTCGTGTGGCTGCTACACACAAACTGACTGGCAATGCTGCCGTTTGCTGACAGTCCATTGGCAGATCTTGGGTGGGGAGGGTGAATTTAGAGTTCAACCTAGAGATGTGAAGGCTGGGGGGGAGAAACAGAAAAATTAGGGTGGGAATTCCCCCCCAAAAAAAAGTTTAACGAAAAAAATGGGGGGGGGAAGGGTTTTGCCAAATTTTCCCATTTTTTTTCCAGGCCTTCACATCTCTAGCTAAACCTCACTTCCAAGCAGGGATGTTGAAGAGTCCTTGGTCTCGAGTCACGAGTCGAGTCACGAGTCTTTGGACCCGAGTCTCGAGTCCGAGTCCTTGGTCCAAAATGGTGACTCATGAGTCACGAGTCACTCCCAAAGCTGACTCCACGAGTCCCTATTAAAATCAATGGGGGGGTTTCCCAACAAAATAAGGCTACTTCAGATGTGTGGCTTAAATAAATTCTAGGCACGAGTGTGCCTTTTTATTTCAAAACTCTGCAACTGATTTTGGCAAGAACAGACCAGGCAGACAAACCCAAAATAACCAGGCAGGCAGAGGACGCAGGGAACCCCAAAGCAGGCAGGTAGAGGCCTTTGTCTTGGACAATTCAAACTGTGGAACTGGTCAAGAAGAAACCAGGCAGGCAGAGGAGGCAGGGAACCCCAAACAGGCAGGCAGAGGCAGCCAAACCCAAAATGTCTGAAAGGTTGCATTTTAGGGAAATGATTTTTAAAAATAAACTTCGATTATTACTGCAACTAGGTCCAGACAGCACCTGCAGGTGGCATCAAGCACGGATGTTGACGAGTCCTTGGTCTCGAGTCCCAAGTCGAGACTCGAGTCCCATTAAAAATATTGGGACTCGAGTCCGACTCGAGTCAGAGGGGGGACTCAGTCCGACTCACGAGTCGAGTCCTGGAGCCCGAGTCCCCATCCCTGCTTCCAAGACTCCTGTTTTTCCACCAATAGTAGTGGCAGAGAAACAGCCATCTTGCTGGAAATCAGCAAGTTCTCAGAGTCAGACTGCACATTACATTAATCGCATAGCATGTAGCTGAGCCTCATATTGTTCTTTACTTTAGAGTAACTGTGCGCAACCCTGATTCGGATTAAGACCAGCACACTCCAGGAGAGGAAGATTAAACCCTTCCCCCTCCACTTGTTTACTTCTCAAAATTTGCTGCCCCCTCCCCAGCAGCAGGGAATTTTAAAAAGAAAAAAAAACCTCTCTTGACTCTAATGGAGACTTGTTTTCTTGTTTAAATCCCCGTGTCAGGTTGGGGGTGGAATTTTGCAAACCAAATGGTGTTCGGGGGAGCTTTGTTTGTTTGTTTGTTTGTTTGGTACAATTCTATCCCAAGGCTATGACTGGGTGGTTCACAAAAATTAAAAGCTGAAAATGTAACATAATAAAACATAATAGAAACCCTTTAAATGTTTCAAACAGAAGAAAATAAATAAAAACCAGAGTAAATGCCAGCAGCAGTATAAAGATCTAAAAACACATTAACACATTTAAAAATAAAATGGAAGGACTAAAAAGCCTGGGAAAATAAAAAAAAAAGCTCTTCATCTGGTGCCAAAAAAGTCAATGTTGCACCAGGAAAGCCTTTCTGGGACTGGCATTCCATAGCTGAAATGCCACCACTAAAAAGGCCCTCTCCATAGTAGCCACCCGCCTCACGTCATTTGGTGGGGGCACCCATAAGACAGCGTTTGAAGATGACTTTAGGGTCTGGACAGATATATATTTAATCCTCCCTCCCAGTGTGCATAGGTTCCAATCCAAATTGGGGCCATGCTCAGTTACACTAAAGTAAAGGGAAATATACAACTCAGATTCACACTATGCAATTAACACTATGTATAGTTTGACCCTAAGAACATACGAAAAGTCATGCTGGATCAGACCCAAGGGTCCATCTTGTCCATTTTGTTCACACAGTGGCCAAGTAGTTGCCTGTGGGAAGTCCACAAGTAGGACATGAGTGAAATATCACCTTCCCACTCATGTTCCCCAGCAACTGGTGTACATAAGCATACTGCCTTTGATACATACTGGAGGTAGCATATAGCCATCAGGACTAGTAGCCACCGATGGCCTTCTCCCCCATGAATTTGTCCAATCCCCTTTTAAAACCATCCAAATTGGTAGCCATCGCTACATCTTGTGGTAGCAAATTCCATAGTTTAACTATGCGCTGTGTGAAGAAGGACTTCCTTTTATCTGTCCTGGAATCTCCCACCAATCAGTTTCATGGGATGATCCCCCCACCAGGTTCTAGTGTTATGAGAGAGGGAGAAAAATGTCCCCTAACCACTTTCTCCACAGCATGCATAATTTTGTACACCTCTGTCATGTCTCCCCTCACTTGCTTAGAAATTCCTGGAAATATGTCCATGACTATAAATGTGATTGCAAAAGAATATTAAAGAGCACCAGTGGTATAGCTAATACAATAACTTTACCTGTTGAAGAGAGTCAGGATTGCAGTCTTTTGCCAGCAGTTTGAACAGATTCAGTTCATTATCTTGACAGGGGACCTCAAGCACCTATACCTGCTGTACCTTCCATTCTGTCTGTTTTATACGGGCGTCTCCATGCACCAGCTCCATGGTTCTGTAGTTCCTTTGCAAGAAACTGCAAATCCAATAAAGGATCAAGCAACACTTTATTGTTTAGCCACAGGCTGTACAGTATTAAGAAGGGAACTTCTGCTTTGAAATGAAAAAGATTTATTATGATTTATTGCTTGTGTTAATTTTTTACTGTAATGTTGTTGCTGTAAGTCTTGTTCAGGGTTGTTTCCACTTAAAATGGGAAAACAGCTGGAGGGAAAATTTGTTTCAATTGCACTGAAATGCTCACCTACATCTTAAGTTCAGAGAGATAAATTTAAATATATCCTAGTAACAAACGACAATAGGGTTTTGTTTTGGAAATCTAAAAATGTGGTGAAAGAAGGAGGAATCCTGCATTTCCTCAAACAAAGGGTGCTTCCAGACAGACTAGGCTTTTTATCATGCAACCTCATTCATGGAATGTTTATGTCATGTTCAATTAGTAAGCCTCCTATGTGTTTTCCCACCACTTTCCCCATCTTTTTTTTCTTTACACACTCAAATCCTTAAGGAGGAAAAGATGGAATAGCTGCACAAGGTCTTTCGAAGGATAACGCTAGGAGCCATCCATCAAGCACCTTAAATGTGGTGCACTGGCTTACAATATATTTAGAATGAAGTAATTGTACGATTGCCAAGATGCTGTTTGTATGAGGGGGGCTAGAGGCTTGGAAGAAACCACATCCAGGGCCGGTGCAAGGCAGTTTGGTGCCCTAGGCAAGATGAGATATTTAGCGGGGGGGGGGGCTTGTTAATCGCCCATCTGGCTGGTCACCCAGCCAGATTTATGTACATGACTACCCCGCCCACCCAAAAGGGTCAATTATTATTTATTTATACACAGAAAGGAGTGGGCCGGTGAGAGGAGCTCAACCCCCTCCACCCTCTGTGCTCCCTCGCTTCATGTAGGGGGGGCGTGGCTCATGGGTGGAGCCCCCGTCATGCATGCAGAAGGTCCCAGGTTCAGTGCCCCCCCCCCCGCATCTCCAGCAGGGCTCGGAAGGGATCCTGCCTGAAAGCCTGGAGAGCCGCTGCTGCCCGTCCGTGTCGACAATGCTGGGAAAGGGAAAGGGAAGGGAAAGTCGGCAGCGAGCAATTTAAAAAAAAAATGAACAGAAAGAAAGAAAGAAAGAGAACTGAGAGAAAGAAGGGGAGGGAGAAAGGGTGGTGGTGGTGGTGGTGGGGAAAAGATCCTGTTTTCGGTCGCTGCCTGAGGAATAATTTCGGAAGTGAAGGATCCATATTTTTTCTTCTTCTCCCTGCTGCACCAGCAGCAGCAGCAGCAGCAGCAGCGCCGAAAGTTGGGGAAAGCAAACGCAATGTAAGGAGCTCGGCGCGGTGGGAGGTGGCGGGGGCGCTGGCCACATTCTTCTTCTGGCAACATTGTTACCAAGCCAGGGCTTGGGGGAGGGGGATCTCCACCTACCCCTGCACCCCCCTCCCAAATAACACCCCCCCAGCCTTCCCTAGCCCCACCAGGCTGCTGTGCTGGGTCCCTCGATTCTCGGGAGCTGCTGCTGCTACTGGTGCTGGTGCTGAGTCCAGGGCCTCCCCCTCCCCCCTTTTGCGTGCACGCACACACACACGAGCTCCCCTCTTCTTTCCTCCACCTCCTTCTCCTCCTCCTGCCGCTGCTTCTGACTGGCGCCCCCTTTAGCCCCGCGCCCTAGGCAGCTGCCTAGTTGGCCTAATGGTAGCACCGGCCCTGATCACATCAAATAAATAAATAAATAAATAAATAGGTTGCAATTTTATACCCACTTAGTTGTGGTAAGCCCAACTGAACTAAATGGGACTTCTGAATACACATGTCTAGGACCGTGCTCTTATTTATCTGTGCTATTTGTGAAGTATAATTTCTATACATATAGTTCCCCTTTGTGTGTGACCATTTATTTCTTGGGCCCTCTCCTTAGTAGCCACTTGCCTCACCTCCTTTTGCAGGGCCACCCAGAGAAGGGCCTTTGAAGATGAACTTAGGGTCTGGGCAGGTATATGTGGGAGGAGATGATTCTTCAGAAACTACACTGGGCATCTCAGACGTCAAGCTGCTTTGGGGGACAGTGTGATGCCGAAGTGCTGGAATATTCAGTGTGGTCTAGTGGACAGAGAGTCAGCTTGCATCCCCACCCAGTTCTGAAGCTCACTGGGTGGCCATCTTCGGCTGGTTTGATCTTGAATAGATAATTAAGATCCAATAGCTTTACATTAAAAAACAAAACAACAACAAAAACCACCTGCTCCTGATTATGAAAACTGCTAGAACTAGTTTGTCAACTTGGAGATAAAATGTTTCTCCCTGGTGCTGGGGAAAGAAACTCCTGGAAAATCTTGAGCTGGCGTGTGTGTGTGTGTGTGTGTATTACACACATACACACACACACACACACACACAGACGTAGATCATAGAATCATAGAATAGTAGAGTCGGAAGGGGCCTACACTACTGAATGTTTTACATACATAGATTATTTCAGTAAATCCTACAACAACCCTGGATGGTAGGCCAGATTTATTATTATCCCCATATTACAGATGATAGGTCTGAAACTGAGAAATAACAGAGAGAACATAATATCTTGTTTTCCTCATGGGGGGAACTGCGAATAGCAATGACAGCCGGTGTGGTGTAGCAGTTAGAGCGTCAGGCTAGGACTGGGGGGTTCTGAGTTCAAATCTCCACTCAGCTATGAAGCTCACTAGGTGTCCTTGAACCAGTCACTTTCTCTCAGCCTAACCTACCTCGTGGGCTGTTGATGATAAAGGGCAGGGTCCACACACGACCCGGCAACGATCGTGGTAAGTCATCACTATTGTTTGCCGGATCCCGCAAAGCAACCACGATGAGCCCGACAGACGATCGGGTTTATTGTGGTTTCTTCACTCCCTCTCCTCCCCTCCTTCCCCCTCCTTCCTCCCAGCGATATCCCAGGGGACACCGCGGAGAGGAATGGGGCTCCTCTCTTTGACAACCGCTGCGAGAGCTTTCAGCTCTCGCAGTGGTTGTCAGAGCCTCCCCATTGTGGAAATAGGGCTCATGCCCTGAAATGCAATGGGGAGGGGGGAGCCTCCTGCCTCCTTCTTGAGAGGTCTACTCTCAAGCAGGAGGTAGGGGTGCCGGTTCCACTCTCCTGCCTGAGAGGTTCACCCTCCTCTCAGAGAGTAAACCTCTCAGGCGGCAGGAGGCTCAGGGAGTGGAGGGGGAGTGCTGTGCTCCTCTCTGTCATCAGCGCAGCTGCGCTGGTGACAGGAGGAAGCGCCCACCCACTTCGCCCTCCATTTTCCCACTGCTTGTGACAGTGGGAAACAGCTGCGGGGATCGGAGCACCGCCTCGTCTTGGGAGAAAACCTATCAGATTGCTGCCTCCCGCCTCCTCTTCAAGAGGTCTACTCTAGAGGAGGTGGTGGGAGTTCTTGATCTGCTCCCCCAGGGAGGTGAAAGATACCTCTGACAGCTTCCTCCTAGTGCCATTTGGGCACTTTGGGGGGCAGCTGTCTGTCAGCCACGCTCTCTGGCCAGCCACTTGGCAAGAGGGGCAAAGTCTGCTCTTGCCAAGTGGCTCGTTTGTTCTGGGGATTGTGCCACGATGGGTCATGTCGGCCGGGTTTGGATGACATGACAAGCCATCATGGTACAAACAAACCCTAGAACAGACCGTTGTGACTTATCGTGGTTGACAACCACGATAAGTCACAATGGTCAGTTACCATGACTGGGTTCGCATGACACGGGGAACAGGCAATGGTGAGTAACCACTGTTGCTTGTTGTGTTGTGCAAACCCACTCATAGTGTGTGTGTTGGGGGGAAGCCATTTATGCCACCTTGAGCTTCTTGGAGGGAAGGTGGAATATAAATGTGATAAGTAATAATGTAATAGATCATGATGCCTGGCTTAGAAGGACAGATGTGCCATGTGGCAAGATTTACACACTATTCCACTTGCAAATGCGTTCTCTTTCTGTTTAATTATAAATGTAAATGTTATTGCAACACCCAGCATCTCCGACACATAGCTAGGTAGCATTCTGCTAACTGTGTTAGCAACGTGTTTCCACAAAGACTTTAATAATAAACCCTGCATACGACAGGGATATTGGAGAACTCCCACAATGGATTCAAATGAGTTCAGATTTCTATGAATCTGACCTGCAGATTCTGTAGCAGACCGGCTTTTTCCGGCTCATGCAGATTCCGTGGACTTGCGCACTTTTGTTTGTTTGTTTGTTTTTACTTTTGGAGGGGATTTGTGCAAGTGCAAACAGGAACAAAATTCTCATACATCTCTAAAAAAAATAAAAAATCCAGTTCCATGAAAGAATAGGTGGTGGAACAAAAGATGCCTGACACTTCGCAAAACACAGACAGAACAGGTTTAACAAAATCTAGTGGAGTCTGGTGGCTCCAATGTCAGTGGGGAGGTGTAGCCACTCTGGGTTTCAGCCTGAACTTTAAAGGAGCTATCCATGGTGCTAAGCCCTATCCCCTAGTTCCAAAAATAGGATTGGCACCATGGATAGCACCTTAAAAGTTCAGGCTGAAATCCGGAGTGGATACACTGCCCCACTGACATTGGAGCCACTGGCCTCCACCAACAAAATCTGAACATCCCTGGCCTACCCTGTACGCACATTCATCGTCGATATAACATGTTCACCCCTCAGTCGGAGAACAGCCCTCTCCAGCTGGTACGGTGCTGGTGGAGTTCAGCTTAAGTGGAAACTCTCAAACATACTGAATTTCCTTTCATTGATCCACTGCGCATCCCTACAAAGCCTCAATCCAGAAGCCTTCACGTGCAACAGCAAGTTGTACAAGGCTCCGCTCGGCAGGAGAAAATCCCATAATTGCCCCTTCCTTGCCAAAAATATGTTCAACTATCAGCTCTAAAAGACCCATGACATATTAGGGAAGGAAGTGCTTGGAGGACTCGGTTCTCCTTGAATGCTATCAGAGCAGCAGTGGCTATTGGCTCCAATGTCAGTGGGATGGTGTATCCACTCCGGGTTTCAGTCTAACCAATAAAGAAGCTATCCATGGTGCCGGACCTATTTTGGGGATAGGGTTCAGCACCATGGATAGCTCCTTAAAGTTCAGACTAGAACCCAGAGTGGATACACTGCTGCCCCACTGACACTGGCACCACCAGCCTCCACTGCATCAGAGCTGACAACGTCAAGCCCCTCCTGAGTGGTGACCACCTATTGCAAAAACTGGATTATGGGAAGGATCCTTTTTGGGGCACCTTGCTGTGCACAGGATCACAACCCTCTCTGAACTGGGATGACGAGTGCCATAGCAGAACATTCTGACACAGATTTCTCTCTCTCTCTCTCTCTCTCTCTCTCCCTCTCTTGCCCAACGGCTAAAAGAACACAAGAAGAGACTCCTAGGTGATTCATTTGTAAGAGTTGCTTTTCAAAGTGAAGCAGCATAGTAATGCACCTAGGAGCCTTTAGGCATGGGTGTTTCACGTGCAGTATTAATAAACCATTATTACATTTAACCATTATGTCACACTGATGGCCAAACTAAACATTACAAGGAAAATTCGATATTTCCCTTGTAATACTAATACACGGATGAAACACAAGAGAGAATTGGCAGGCAGGAGGGGCACACAATCTGTCCCCCACCTCCACCTGTTGATCTCTCTCCTGCAAATGTTTACCAGGTCATTTAAACAAGGGTCGGGGAGAAATTCACTTGCTTCGCATTTTAATGCAAACTTACCTAATTCACACTTTGCGAACCGGCGCGTGAACCGAAATGCAGCTGTATGTCAATGTTCATGCTTTTCCAGATGTTGAGACACAGTTCACCCCAAAAATGCACATATTGGGGGAAGCATACACCCAAATGTATATATTAGTGAAACCCACATGCAAAAACACATTATCTTAGGGGAAATTGCCTGCAAAAGAAACCCCCACTTCAATTAGGGAACATTAAGCATTGGTGTACTGGTAAATTCTGAAGTGCAGGCACTCCTCATGACAGTTCCCATAGCCAAGCCCCCAAGAAGAGTCCAAAAATTCAAGGAGGTGTGCTGATCCAGGTCAAAAAACCCATTCTAGCAGTTTTCGTCTCCACCAGGAGCAGATCATTGGGAAAGCTAATGGGTCATAATTGCCCATTCAAGACCAAGCCACCACAAAATTTGTTGCATTACAACAGGAAAATTCATTTCCCCCCCAGCAACGCTGAGAATTGCAGCTAAGCTCAGAGGGAACGGGGAATTCTGAGGAGGGTGGCAGAGGACTTCATCATCCCTGCTAATAAAGAGGTGCTGGCACTGCGTCACTGCAAGCCCTAGCTCCACTACCCCTCTGACACAATCATCACAGCCCACCATGGCTTAAATCGCCATGTGGGCCACAATTTTGAATATTCAACCCCCGGTGGGGAGAGTTGCCATGGTTTGTTTTGTCATCCGAACCCAGGCAGTAGCGGTTGTTTGAAGGTCAAATAACCCTACAACAGACCATGGGTTATTTGAGGGTTGTTTAACTTCCATGGCAATTAAGCCGAGGAAAAACACCTTCCATTGGCACCAATGGACACTTAGGGCTGTGGGCTGATTTAGGCCTGTGGGAAATAGATTCAGGGCTGGGGTCCCAGGGGTCCAGGCCTAGCAATGCCACTGGCACAGTCACTGAAGGAGCACTAGCCACTTGGGCCAGTACAGCTACCAAAGCGATCATAGCAGGATAATGGTTCCAAGCAAAGCGATAGCATGATGCAAAACAGAATGGAGAATGGCAGGATGTTTCAAGGGGCAAGGACTTATCTACACCCTCTTAAAGGCACGTTGGCTGTCATAAAGACAGCTATTAAATGCATTTTATAACTGGATTGCAACTCACTGCCAGCATAACAGGATGGACCTGCCCCGCCTCGTTCAGTCAGAGACAGGCTCAAGATGCCTGAGGCAGAAAATCCAAATGGCAACCCCATGGTCATAGAAACATAATAATAAACTAAATAAATGTCAGTTTGCTGCTCTTTGATGGTTCCCCAAAATCTATTGCCTGAGGTGGGCTGCCTCACCCTGCCTAAGAGCCTTTCTACACGAGGCAAATATTGTGCATAGTTTGCAGGTGCTTTACACAATGGCGTCATCCCTCAGGGCCTCTCCCATTCTTGGCAACCATTTCATTTCCAAGGTTTTTTTTAAGATCAAGGTATTATCTGTGAATGGCGGCATGAAACCCTGTGTATTTGCACAATTCCACTATACCACAGCGCCACCTAGTGGTTGTGAAATGGAACATATACAAAGGCAGAGCAAGAAAACCTGCAGGGAAAAAACATGTGTAAAGGAACCAATTTTAATCCCACAAAGAATCCGGAAGCAGTCCAGAAGCCTCGTTAAAGTGGCGGGTTAAAAGCCTCACGAAGAAAATCCCTAATGGTAGGGCTGTTGGCCCGGTGTTCGAGCATGGGATACTGCTGTAGCTACCTTGGCTCAAACCGCTGTGCAGCTCTGCATACCTATGGGATCAAAATTTAAAGGGAACTCACGGACACCCAAGTCAGTTAGGGTTCATGGCTCACATATGCATCTCACAACCTCAACCCAGAGAGCAGATCCTTTTTGTGATATAGTCCCCGAAAGCTTAGCAATTTCAGCAAACCACCCACAAGGTGGAGACTCACTGATAGGCTATGAGCCTCCAGTTTAGAATCGCTGTTCTGAGATGACATGGCAATAAAGTGAGAGACAGGGAAATTATGACCAAGCAGAATCCCATGTGTCCTTTGCTTCTTACCTCCCATAAACTGAACACAATCATGAGAAGAAAATGGAGAAGGAAGAATCAGGGCTAGCTGCAGGTTTCAGGGGGTCCCTGGCAAAGTGTGTTCTTTTGAGCCGCCTCCTATATCAGCAACCCTCCCAAAGGGGGTACTGGCAGCAGCGGTGCTGCTGTGATGTGTGGCAGGAGGCTGTGAGCCGCCTGCCATTTTCATTACCCACAGTGCCCAATGTAGCATTGTTCTGAGGCATTGTGGGAAATTTAAAATGATGAATGGCTTGCAATTGCTCATCACTGCCACCAGGAAAGCCAAAGACGAGGGGCAGTGGGTGGACCCAATTCCAGAGCAATTGCTGCTGGGATGCTGGGAACCCAACATCTTCCCAGGATTCTGGGTACTGACACTGGGCCTGGGAAGAATGAATGATGAATCTGTTTCAAAATCCACCGATTAGAAATGGGAACAGCAAGTCTGAGAGAGGATGGAGCTGTAATCATTTTAGGCCTCATTTTTATGTATGTGCATAGAAATACATGTGTGCTATACAGCAACATGCTGCATCATGTGCACCATGCCTATTCATGTAAAGATTGCATATGCAATATGCATAACATTCTGAAATAGGATTTCTTATGCTCGTTGCTGCCCTCTCTCACTTCCTGTTTCCCAGTCAGTCACTGGGCATTCTAGAATATGCAAAGGGAGGATATTTTTGAAGAGTCAGAGCTGAATTCCTTAGCTGAGGTTGAGCCATGGGTGGCCAGGCAGCAATAGGGCAGAAAATGGGGCAAAGGTTGCCTCGAAGAACATCACCTCTTTATACTCCAACTGGACCATTTATTGTATTAGCACTGGTCCCCCAGACATGGGCCAATGTTTTGAGCTGGAATATGACTCTATAAACCCGTCTACTGCTGCTACCCCATGGGCAACTTGAGCCAGAACGCAGGAGAGTGCTGCAATGGACCTAGAGGAATGTGGGCTGCTGATAAAGAGGGGTGATCAATGGATCCCTAAAGCATAACATGCCATCATTGTAAAAATGTAGGAGGAGGTTCAATACATGGACATCCTTCCTTTTTTTATCAGTGTGGATTAGCATGCACAAATGTTACATTGTTATTCTTTAAGAAAATAAAGCTACCACAATTACTGTTATATACTAATTGCAGGAGACATGGCTCATGACTTTCTAAAGGTGCAATCCTAAGCAAGTTTAGACAGAAAAAAAGGCCTACAACTCCCAGTATGCCCCAGCTAGCTGAGCGTTGTAGGTCTTTTTTCTGTCTAAACTTGCATAGGATTGCACCTTTAGAAAGTAATGAGCCATGCAATTAGTATTAGTGTCCTGCTAATTTGTTGGACTTAGCAGTGATTGGCATAGGGGGTTGCCCAAAAGTGGATATCTGGCTTGCAGAATAAGTGTGTTGTCCACCTACAAAACCACTATGATCACTGGAAGTGCCTTATGTGGCTCCGGATAAACCCTGCTCTACAACCGCTGCTCATTGTGCGAGTTTTCACCATTGCCAATCATGTTTGGTTTCTGGCTCATTTGGAGGTATATTGAAAGCAATTTCTGAACACCTACTGCAGCCTTCCCCAACCTGACACCGACTGGATGTGTTGAACTACAACTCCCATAGTCTCCATCCAGCGTGGTCATTGGCCAACACACCTGATGGGCACCAGGTTGGGGCAAGGCTGACCTAGCACTTTAATTGGGTAGGATTATCAGACCCATGCTCAATCCCTCTTGGTTTGGCCCATGTCCTTTAGCCCAGGGGTGGACAGAAAGTTGATCTCCAGATGTTTCGGACTTCAACTCCCAGCATTCTGGACCATTGGCGATGCTGACAGGGGCTTCTGCTAGATGAAGTCTACAACATCTGGAGATCCATCTTCTGCCCACCCCTGCTTTAGCCTACCGGTCACACGGTGCTACTGCACCATCATAGCCCCCAGGGGTCACAAAGGCTATTTACATGGCATAGCAACACCATTCTTTCACCAAGGACTATAGGCAACAGCAGCCTTCTCCACAATCATGTGGGCAGCTGACCCAGACACAACTGCCATCAGGATTACAGTCTAAAATTAGACTGTAGATGAAAGACGATACAAGGGAAGATAAAGATTGGCCTCATGGTTACATAATATGATTGCACATGTATGAGGTTGCTGATTAATTTTGTTTCATTATGGCTGTTGAGCTGAAGAGGAACTTTAGAGGAGCTCTGAAGAAAAACTGGGATCAGAGGAGGGATCTATAAAACGGCAGAAGGGAGGGGAGAAAATTCTTAATGTAATGCTTTTGGGTAAAATATTTTTAGGCTGCTTTAAAGGATTAAAAACAAAACAAAAACCCCACATCTCTGTATGAACCTTCTATTTTTATTTTTATTTGATCTTGAGAAGATTCCATGGGCAAGCTAATTAAAGCTAATTGCTTCATGATCCCTAAGTCATCATCAATGCAGATTAGAACATGATCTATCAGTCTCTTCTGCAACTGCTTTGTTGGCACAAAACGAAATGGAAGCAAGAAGTGTGTTTCTAAAAATGCCTTGCCCTGTGGGGAGTAAAGCAGCCGGGACAATCAGGAGTTTAGATCAAGTTACCAGCCTTAACTGTTGCAGAAGCAATTATCTGTTCATTGCACATGCGATGAGTCATCATATCAGCGGAGATCTTACCTTGGAAGATAAATCTTACTCTATTTCGAACGTGAACATTTCTGGATTATAGAAGAAAAATCATCAGGTGCCCTTTAGCTGAAGCTTTCATAAATTAAAAATGTAGAATCCTGTTCGCTTCAAAAGCTTGTGTCAAATTCCCTGAGACAGCTCTATACAGCTCCACAGAAATATCTGAGTTTATTTCAGTAGAATTATACATCAGATGGAGAGGGAGCAGCTGCAGGGAGCTTGTTTTGCCCTTCCCTGCCTCCCCCCCAAAAGAAGAAAAAAGGAAGAAAACCTATAAGAACCTTTTTAATGAAGATCTGGTGCCTGAGTTTTGCATTCTTCCTCCTCCATCCCAATCCCTTTTCCTTTTGTGTCATGTCTTTTAGATTGTGAGCCTGAGGGCAGGGACTGTCTTATTATTAATCTTTGTAAGTCACTCTGAGAGCCTTTTCTGGCTGAAGAGCGGGGTATAAATGCAATAAATAAATATGTCAGAGAACTGTTTGGCTGCTTATTGCTCTGAGATCCTTGAAATGAAGGCCATTTGTCTCTGTGCCAGAAATTCATGGGAGGTGTGGAATTCAGAAAGAAACATTCTTTTTTATTTTTTCCACTCAGAAATTTTCTTCCAGAAAACCCCTTCTTTCAGGACACTTCATCCATGCCATTCTGCCCCTCCCCCTCCCCCTCCCCAACAACAGTCAGTATCCTGTATTCACAGAGCATCCTCATTGGGCTGTTCTTTGCAGGCTACCCCCCACCCCAGGATATTTTCCTTTAAAAAATTGTTCTAAAAAATTGTACTACTGCAGATCTTAAGATTTCCCCCAAGGCTGCTGATACCACCCTCTTGTGCATGGATGGTGCCATTTACTTACATAAAAATGAGCACTTGGAGAATGAGTTTGCTGTTAGTATATAGGATGGGTCTTTTAGGCAGAGGTGGCGTTAGGGGGTGGCTGTCTTGTCCCACTGGTTCACTCCAAACAACATGAATACAAGTAGGTCTTTATTGCCAAAATCCATATAAGTAAGTCCAAAAGCCAAACACCAGTACAGAAGGCGTGCCGAAGTCAAGACAGTCCAAGGTTAATAGGGAAGGAGAGTAAGGTGCCAGAGTCCAGAGTCACAGGGTCCGAAGTCGTAGCTGCCAGGAGATCAGATAGAGGGATTCAAGGAGTGCAGAAGCGTTGCCCGGAAACAGAGTCGTTGCTTTCTACACAGAGCGTAGGACCAGGCCAGAATATAAACCCTGACCCAGCCTCACTGTCAGTCAGATCCCGATCCCGGATCATGGCACGGGTATCTAGCCAGGAGGCGCTTGCTACCCCTCCTTCGGTTCACGTGCCCAGCAGCCAGGCATTTCTCCCAGCATCTTTGGGAGGGCGGCATCCCTGAAGGGCCCTCCTCCCCCGAGTCCTCCTGACAGGCCAAGGCCGGCGGCTGCAGCTGGGAATCAGCAAGCGGCCCTCCCTGCTCCTGTTGCCGGGGGGGAAGGAGGCCTGTCCAAGGTCGACTGGCCGGGGCTGGAATCAGCCACAGCTGGGCACTCTTCTCCCTGCACCCGCTCATCTTCGCTGTCGGAACTGGCTCCGGAGCAAGACCCCACAGTGGCCTACTAGGGCCGGAGCCCTGAATCATTTCGAGCCCCAAATCTCTGGGAGGCCATCGGCCCCACCACCTTGTTGTCTGTGGGCACTTGCTGAGCTCTGTTGCATCTGGTCCCCCTGGATTAGCTGGATTTTTGCCCACATGTGATTCACCTGGTCCCCCCATCCCGCCCCACTTGAATCTTTCTGCCTGAGATTATTTTCTGAAATCAAATGCCCTCCTCTCCCCTGACCATACATCACTTTTTACAAATAGGGGTGTCCTTAGGAGACAGGCTCCTTTAAAGACACACACACAGAGAGAGACTTTAGAGCATATGTAAATGAGCATGTGTAAATTTGTGCATTTTTATTTTTATTTTATTTTATTTTTGGTCCTGTGGGCCTGAGCCCTGGGTCTTTTTGGTACCTAGCACTGCCCCACTTTTAGGTACTGATTAGAGAAATAAACTTCAGTTATGATAACATTTTCAAGGGATGTAGCAGGATAGATACAAAATATGGGTTCAGGATAGCTAATTTTATTTTCTCTACTATGATATTTGCAGCAGGCTCCTGTGCATGACCAAGTTCCACTGGCCTCAGTGTAGCTGGAAAGATTTTAGCTGGACCACAGCATTTGCCACCTGAACTTGAATGCTAAAAAAGTGTCATCATTCTACAATCCCTTTAAAAGAAAAAGTAAAAGAAATGTCCCAAAGATCTCCAGATGTAGAAAGAGCCAGTGCCATCTGGGAAGATAACCTGTAAGTCATCTGTCCTTGTAAACAAGATCATTATAATGGGTGATAAAGATTGTATCTAAGATGTGATCTAGACATACTTAATCTTCAAGCAGCCGCAGCAGACAGTATGTCAAAGCACTCCATAATGAGGATGCTTCTGAATGTATTTTTCAATAACCCATGGCCACACGCGACGGAAGATGCAATTCTGCATTCTGTTGTGACATCATCTCAGAGGGAATACGTTGCTGCAAAGATTGCAAATGGGCTCAGACACATGAGCATATTTTCCAGTTGTACTTCATACTGGAGGATGTAAGTGTAACTGCTTTCTTTTCTTTCTTTTTCCTTTTTTAAGGAAGTGGTGGGCGAACATCCCCCAGGCTCAATTCAGAACTGGGTTCAGCAAATAGCTATTTTCCAACACAGTCAGAAAATAGCTTGGTTGGTTCATTCTGAGCCCAATTCAGACTCTGTTGCACTTCACAACATCTTCAGGATCACTTGAGGTCCAAATGACTCCTCTCAACTTCCCCATGAGCCCCCGAGCCTCCTTGGCTGGCTGTTGCTGTGGCAGCTGTGACAGCAACAAAGCCCTCCCTCCCCGGTCTCTCTTTCTCTGTCTTCCTCCCCTTCCACTCCCCCCGCCCAGCGACTGGGAAGCTCCCCTAGCAGTGGGTCCAAGCACCAGTGGGGACAAGCTCCTTCCCTCCTGCTCTGCTGCCACCATCACCACCACCACAGCAGTCAGGTAAGGGGGCAGTTGTTCTCTGGCTTGAATTAAAGTCCAAGCTAGAGAAGAACTATTGGGGGACTGGTCCAGTCTTAATAGTGATGTACAAGAATTTCATTTCGGTTCGCAAACCCAAACACAAACATAAATGGGAGCACCATTTTTTTTAAATGTTCACACATTCCTGAACTCACAATTTCATTTGGGGGGGTGTTGTTGTTGTTGTTGTTGTTGTTGTTTAAAATGCACACTTTGAGTTGGGTCAGCATTTCTCAGAATACATTTTTCTGAGAACATTTCTGAGTTTTGTCCCTGCTGGAAAAAGAAGGCCACTTTACAGAATTTTCTCCAAATATTCTCCACTATATATTTTGCCATTCCCCCCCCCCACAATGCCCTGGAATGACAGTAAGCCCAGGGCATTGTGGGGGATGCAAAATGGTGGCCAGGCTGCCAATACAGTTGCTTTTTACTGCCACTTGCAGGGGCAGCAGGAACAACAACAAACTTGGGGGGGGGAGAGAGAAGGACGTTGCGCTTCTGCCACTGCTAATGGTGAGCCCACTCTCCCCGCCCCCGAGAAACTGTTGGAGAACTTCTCTGTCCCCGAAGAAATTCAGTGAAATGCTCTGTCCAATCTCCTCCCCCACAAGTAGGATGGAGAATTCTGAGTGGTCATTTGTGCATACGTTCAAGCCTTTTATAGGAGAGCTGAATCGTAAACTTACTCAGAAGTCAGTCCCACTGAGTTCAAGAAGATTTACTCCCTAGTGATTATTTGTGTGGGGGGGGTGGCTGTCACACCAAACAACACAGCTGTTATCAGGCAATAATTTTCCCTCCGAAGCAGTACGGCCTGCCCTCACTCTTAGACAAGCACGTGCCCTCGACCAGAAAATCCCCTACACTACCCGACTATCAGGCGCAAATGCTCTCATGCAATGTAAAAAAAAAAAAAAAGAGGTTCTCATTTCCCTTCCTTGGAGGCCGTGGAGTAGACCTTTGACTAAGTCAATGAAGGGCATGATGGAGAATGAGACCTGTCGGACTGCACTTGAACAGATGTAAATGTGGCCAAATGTTCTCTAGCATCTACCGTATGTACTTTGTAATGGAGATTGACTCATGCAGAGTGTGGGTGTTAGGGAGTGGAGACAGACTGAGGGCAAGAGCACATGGGTGCCCCGTAGACTGCCTGCTGGTACCAAAGTCTTATTGCCCACATGGAAAAGTAAGGAAGCAATTATTCTTCAGTACCTGCTGCCAAGCAGGAAGCACAGACAACGTCTTATGACCCTGCCACGTCACCTTTGCCTCGAGCTATAACCCAAGGTTGGCTGATTCAGCCAATGGCAACATGCGTTAAAAAAAACAAATTGCAACTTATCATCACACGTACCATTTTTGCCGACTTGCACCTTCAGGCCTTACCTCATTGCAATGAGGCTCTTTTGCATGAGAGCTTGCTATGGGCGAGCAGAAAGCTGCTCACAATGAAGATTAATTGGGGCCGTTAGAGCTGCCGAATCAAACATCGAAGCCCCGCAAAAGGAGGGTTTCAGACAGTGTTCAGTCAGGCCACTGGTAAAGTTCATGTATCCCAGCCGGAGACGAAACTGGATGCCAGCATTATATCAGCAAAGGAGATTATATTGGGCAGGTTCTGCTGTAGTACAACATTGGAAAGAAGTGAAGGTCATATATATACAGGCAGTCCCCAGGTTATGAACGAGTTCCGTTCTTAAGAATGTCTTTAAGTCACATTTGTACGTACATCAGAACAGTATAGTGTAGTATGCGGCATTTACGCAAATTGCATAAATTATGTATACTACACTATACTCTACATAAACGACGTAGAGCCAGGGAACCCAGAAGTCTGTTCATAAGTACAAGTTGTCCATAAGTTGGACGTTCTTAACCCGGGGACTGCGCGCGCACGCGCACGTGTGTGTGTGTATTGTGCAGATCTTACCAGCCCTGGCATTCAACACACTAGGGCAGTGTAGGATCATGCACACTGGCTCTACCCATGCTTCCTATGCTCTTTCAGAAGTTCAGCATGACTTCTGAGAGAGCCTGCCTGCATAATTGGGAATCTAGAAAAGCAAGGTCCCCGAGACTGCACAGACAGAGCCTACACACATGCATTCTGCATGTGTACATGCTCATTCAGACATTATGCTGAATACGCATAATGGCAGGAGCAGGGCCAGTGAGCTTGATCCTATTCTACCACGCTGTTTCAGTAGCAAGGCTTATCGTTTCTACACAGGCCTCTAATCTCTTACCAAAGGCTCAGTAGCCTTTCCTGCCCCCAGCCCCAGTGATGCAGCTACGTAATTTATTTTTGGACCTAAAGATTTTACCTGGGTGCAGGCTTGGGGGGAGGGCACTTTAGCTGGCCATGTCTATTACTGCAGCTGTGAAGCACACAAAACATTTCTCTTCTCCAGTGGTGTAGTAGTCAGTGTTGAGGTGCAGGCACTTCTCATGACAGTCCCCACAGCCACGCCCCCGAGGAGCGTCCAAAAATGCAGGCTGCTGTGTTGACCCAGATCAACAAACCAGTTCTAGCCGTTTTCTCTCCACCAGCAGCAGGTCTTTTGTAAAGTTATTGTGTCTTAACTTTAAAGTTATAAAAGTTTATATAACTTTATAAAGTTATATAAAGTTGTAAAGTTATTGTGTCTTAACCATTCAAGACCAGGCCAAAATACTTTGCATTACAGTAGGGATCAATATATTGTTGCTGAGGAAATTCATTTCCACCTCAACTTCTGGGAGAATGACAGCTAAGCGCAGAGTGAACAGAGAATTCTGAGCGGGTGGCAGATAGTGTCAGCATCCCTGTGAATCAAAAAGTGCTGGCTGGTGCTGTGTCCCTGTGAGCCCTGCCTCCACTACACCACTGCCTGGACCTCAACCCTGTGGTCCAGCCCTAGCTGCCTGCATCACTGCTGCCCCCTGTACACCAGCCCTGCCAATCTATATGTGCACCAGACCACAGTGTGCCAAAAAGGAGCAGGTGCCCTGCAGAAAGGAGCCTGTAGAGATCCATGCACAAGCTGGACTAACCTACATGCTGCAGTGTAGGCATATTATACAGTTTATTTTATTTGTACCCCGCCTTTCAACCCCAAAAAAAAGGCACTCAAGGCGGCTTACAGAAACAATTACAATTGACTAAAACAATACGCTAAAATACAATCAAAACATAATTGCATGGGTGGGGAATCAAAAACATCATCCCACCCAACAGAACCAATTACATGCTAAAGGCCTTCTTAAATGACTGTGAATATCAAATAAACTCCATCATCGGATCCAAAGTAGCATGTAAAGTTGCAGAGTCCTAAAGCTTGAAAAGAATTGTGTGCATTCCTCAAGTATCCCCCTAGCTGGCAGACCGCAATACATGCCTGACATGCTGCATTTGGCACGCTGTGCTGGCCTGGATTAAAATTTGTAGCCGTCTGTTTTCTTAGTCCCAAGAAAGCAGCATGGCTGCTTAACCCAATGCAGCCTCTCTTCTGCTTCACGTGTCAAGCACTCCCCCTTGTGGTGGCAGCTAAGTCACACTCTTTGTTGTAATATATTGAAATTGTTTAGTGGCACTCAGTCCACAAACCTCCATTTTCAAGGGAGTTATTTTTGCCCCAGCGAATTTAATCCTCATAGGTGTTTTTGACCAATATTGTAGGCACCTTTTGCATAGATGCTGAGAGTTGGTTCACAAGAGAAGCTCTTGAGGGTTGGTTCACAAGAGAAGCTCTTGAGGGCAGCAGGGGACAAAAATGCCCCCAAATACCGGCATATTGTCATGTGAAGGCCTTCCTGCCAGCAATTAAGCCTTAGGAGAGGCATGCCAACCATTTAGATTAGGAGGAAAACTTCACAAAAGCCAGGAAACCATCCCCCAAAAATTGTAGCCAGGGGAAAGAGGTGTGGACATCTGGAGAACACGGGAGGACTGGATTTGGCCCTTAGGCCTCAGGTTCCCCACCCCTGCAATATGACATAGCAGGAACAATCTTAGCCAGAAGGATTTTATGGACTGGGCCGGGCAACCAATGACCCACACTTTGTATAAAAGAACTTCAAGATGTCTCCTACAATACATCGTGCTGTACTGTGAATAGCATCCTTCTGGAAAGCTGTGAGGGTGGACCAAGCCAAGGACCGCAGGCTTCTGTTCCTAGGCTGGGGGGAGGGGGAGGGAGGGAGGGGGAAGATGCCCCGAAGGCTCACCATCAACAGGGGGACTGTTGGGAACAGTTAAAGCCAATGATGTGACTCAACTGAAGTCAATAAAGACACACTCCTATGCATGTTGAGGCAGGAAAAAAATCCTATAATTCCCAGCACACCCCAGCCAGCCATGCTGTCTGGAGCATGCTGGGAGTTGTAGGACTCCTTTCGGTCTAAACATGCATAGGATTGCCGCCTAATACTCTTGTCTAGCAGCACCCAAATGTACCTTCTTTCATGCAACCTCTAGACCGGGGGGACTTTGACATGTCCTTCCCTGATGACCCACTTACGCTGGGTAAAGAAAGACATAACTAGACACAGTATTCCTGAGGTTTTGTTGGGTTTGTTTCAGAGCACTCCTTCCTTCCCTTTATTTTTCCACTATTGAATGCTCTACCCATTTTAACCTCCTTTTCCTGTTTCCTTGCTTTCCGCCTTCTTCAGAGCCTCTGAAATGGTCCTTGCCTGCTACAGTGCCTCAGAGATACCCTCTGCCTTTCCTTGGGCTTCTCTACACAAGACATTTATTGTGCACTCATGATTCTACTCACAGTCATTTGCTGGGGGGCTTTAGGGCCTCTCCGATGCTTTCCAAGCATTTCCCCGCTGTTTTTTTAGAACAAGGATAATGAGCTATTATTTCACTATCATGCTAAATCGCACTAAAACAAGCACCGGTGGGGTGTGTATCTGCAATTGCGCTATACTGCAGCGCCACCTTGTGGTTGTGTAATAGAACATATAGGAAGGCAGAGAAAGAAAAAAACCCCGGGGGGGGGGGAACACATGTAAAGGACTCTCTCCTACTCCTGCAAAGAAAACAGAAGAAGCAGCATCGGTAAAGCACCAGGTTAAATGCCTCTTGTAGAGAACCGCCTTATTCTACAGCAGGAGCCACCCGTTAGCTATCTCTACTGCCTTCCATTATTGGTGACGAGAGGAGGGAGATCCCCAGATGTTTAGCTCTGGTATAGCACTAAGTGAAGACCATGCTGTCACCATGGGAAAGAGCCTTGGTATAAAAGCTCTCCCCCCCCCCGCCTCCACTGCAAAAGAAATAAAAGTAGATCCTCATGAGATTAATCTTTAATAAGGTTAAAGAAGGAAGCTGACTTGAGTCTTAAGGAGAGCAGAGTTTGCCAAGGAAAAGGATGGTATTGGTAGGATTATGTCGGATGCAGAAGAGGAATGGGTGATCAGCCAGAAATAGATCATAGAGTACTAAGCTTCTGGTGGAGACCACAGCACCTGTTGCAGCGGCCGCTTCGGTGCCTACTTCATTGACCTCCACGTAGGCTTTGTGAATGACTTTGGACAAGAAGATTTGGCGGGAGGGAGACATTCCGGAAAGGTTGGCTTTTGACTCGTCAAACACGTCGATCATCCCCAGGGCTTGCAAAGTCAAGTTGAGGTCAACGGTGTCCTCAAGCTTGAACCGGAGTATATACATCTCCACATGATCCTCCATCAAATTTTCGGAGTCAGTCCAAAGGGCTAGATTCTCACAGGTCATTGCTTTCTCAACCTGTAGGGTAAAAACAGAATGCACAATTGGTGCAAATCATATCAGGGAAGCTCAGAACTGATGGATTAATATATATATATATATTGTGAGGTAGGGGCAGGGTGATATTTCAAAAAGGGAGGAGTTCAAAAATGCGAGCCCCCTACTTGAAAAACGCCTTTGGTTGGATCCAAATTTAGCCATACTTAGATTAAACCCATTGAAATCAATGGGATGTAGGTTACTCAGGCCTCACTTAAGCCCCATTGGTTTCAATGGGTCTTCTCTAAGCATGACTAAGTCTGGATCCAACTCCTCGCAAACCATTTCGAAATGATCAAGAGACCCTTGTCTGGGTCAATCCATGCAATGGGTCACAAATGAAACCCCTGCAAAGTAATTAAGGAGATGGGGAAGACACAAACCCCCTACCCAGGGAAGTAGGTGCAGCCACTAGTGGGAGGGAGCCCATCTCGCCAGCCAGGCAGGTCTCTGTTGTGGCTGCCCAGCTGCTGAAGTGGAAACAATGGCTGTGAGCATGCTCAGATCCTCATTTCCTGCCAGAAGAACAGGACTTGTAGTTGATCTCAGCAGGAAATGAGGTTCTGAGCATGTTCAGAATGGCCCTTTACACTATCTTGGGGGAGAACATGAATTAACATAGTGCAGGGAGGGAGTCATGTATAGTACAATAAAAATTAGTGTGACTATGACCTGATTTGCACGAACAATGTGAAATAAGCCATGGTGGGTTGTGGCATGTGCTGGGCAGAATTTAAATATTCAAGCCACGACCGCAGCTTGTTGTGTCATCCAAACCCAGCGGGGGTGGGTTGTGTGAGGGTTAAGCAACCTTCACATAACCCTAAAATAAGCCATAGTGGGCTGTTTGATCATGCAAACTGGCCCCATGTGCCCTACTTTAGAGAGGACAGTCCTCTATTTGAAGGCACCCTCTGTGTGAAGGGTTGTCCCATCCAAGTCCAGTTTAAAGATGAAGAAGCATAAGAAAGGAGAACAGGGATCTTGATGTTGCTCATCAACATCATATACAGGCCTGTGGCTCACGCTGGCTCAGCTTGTCTGAGCGTGGAAAGCTAAGCAGGGTCAGGCAGGCCTGGTTATTACTTGGATGGGAGACCCCTCCTCTAGTTTCCTGCGTTGAGCAGGGGGTTGGACTCGATGGCCTTGTAGGCCCCTTCCAACTCTATGATCCTATGATATCCTATGATCAGACCAAGCAAGCACACAGGCCAACTGGTCACAATTTTCTCCATATGTTTCATAGATCATAGAGTTGGAAGGAGCCTACAAGGCTATCGAGTCCAACCCCCTGCTCAATTCAGGAAACTAGAGGAGGGGTCTCCCATCCAAGTAATAACCAGGCCTGACCCTGCTTAGCTTTCCACGCTAAGACAAGCTGAGCCAGCGTAAGCCACAGGCCTGTGGTAACATGTATTCTATTTCTATTTAAATTAGATTAATTACTCCTAAGTTTGCATATAAATATATAAATTAGCATGTGCAAATTATATGCAATTCTATGTCCTCTTTTATTCTTTATTTATTATGCATTTCTTGTTCTTTGGCAATGCAGAAAAATAAAAGAGCACTTGTTATCCAATATAATTTCTTGCCATCTTGCAGTTACTTCCCTCGGATGCTGAGAAATACTGGTGGATATTATCTGACCTGAACCCTTAAATTAAATGTACTCCATATTAAATGACAGACCGTAAATATAGATAAATTGTAATTCCTTACAAAACAAATTCAAAGAGGTGGTTCTTTCAGTTCTGTCATCAGGCTCTCTCTACTTCTTCTCTCCATTCTATGTTCCTTCAGCCCCCTCTAGTGTCTATAAAGGTGCATAGCTTTTAATAATTATCGCTGCAAGCATGCTATTAAAGGTACTTCACAGCACATTCCTATGGTCCAGTTTGGACATAGTGACTGACAACCCATGGGTTGCCTGGGCTGTGCAGGAGTGAGCCGCTTCTACTTTGTTTCCGGCTTACGAAACAACCCAGATGTTCAAACCCGGAACTCTGGGTTGTTCAGGAAGAAACAACCCAGAGTTTTAACCCATGGTTTGTTGTTGGATTAAAACTCTGGGTTGTTTCTCACTGAACACCCCAGAGTTCTATGTTTCCATGTCACACAAACAACCCAGGAATGGGCATTCCTGCATTGTGAAGTTAACTGGAAACAAATCAGAAATGGTGAGTGGTTGAGAGGCAGCGCCTGGTCACTCACTCCTGCACAGCCCCAACTAACCATGGGTTGAACAAAGCAGGTCTATATCTACTCAGTCAGAAGTAAGCCCCACTGAGTTCAATGGAGCTTAGTCCTAGGTAAGTGGATATAGGATTGCAGCCTAAATCCCATTTTTCTCAGTGGGATTTAAGCAGCCCTATGGAGTGTAGAAGTAGAGTCTTGATGTACAGTCCACCAGGCACATTAAAATCAAAGGAAGTTTTCATTGGTTTTCAGAGGATGTGTTTTTATACTTATTCCAGTAACCATAGATCAGATCAAGTGCATTTGAATTTACAGAGAAAAGGCTGCTGTTCTGATAGAAATAAACTATATTTCCTCACTCTCTTTATTCTCTGAATTAATTTAATAAATCAGCTGGATTAATGTACGGTTGCTTTCATATTTCAAAAAGGATGTCTTTTTCTTTTCTGTCCCAGGTGGATCCTAATAAAGATATTGCCCTGGTTTGGACATATATATCTTGGCTTGTTAAGCCAAGATATGCATAAGCCTTGTGACTGTGCATGCTGTCTCTTCCCTCCTCCTTTCCCTATGTGGCATAATGGGATGCTTCCTGGTTTAATTAACCTTAGTTTCCCAATCTGTCTGAACCAGGAGACTATGGTTACCAGGAACACAACAAACCAGGATCCAAAACCACAATTTAAAGTTGGTTTCAGAATTTGGTTTGTTCCGATACTGGTACATGTAATCTCCCAGTTCGAATATAATGGAAAACTATGGTTAATTAAACCAGGAAGTTTTCAGTCATGGTGCACTGAGAAAGGAAGAGGGAAGAAGTGGGCACATGCTTAATAAGTTGAGAGATGTAAAATAATGGCCCAGTTCAGATGCACATCTCTGTGATGCGTGTTTTAATGGATGAACTTGCTTAATGGTGGCTTGCTTTTGATTTACCTGTTCCAGACCACCAATATCATTTGGCAGCATAATGAGCATGGACAGAACTTCGCCAACATACGGAAGGCAAAGGATCTGTGCATTCGTCTCCTTCATGCGTCCCAACTTAAAAATACCTTTCTGGTGCATCATACGCACAGGCCTATTTTCGTTCTGTTTTGAAAGTTAAGACAGAGAAATACATGTTTAGCAAATACGCACATACTCTCATGCTGTGATTCAACATGGCAAAAAGACCACAAGCTGTCGACATTAATTTCTTTCGTAAGCTGACAATATGAATGTGAAACTACTATTTGGTCACATTGTACAAGCCAGTTTCTCAAGTGGTTGCAGCTGGCAAGATAGAAGGGCTGGACTAAGAAGATGAGCTATAAACCAGGAATCCTTGATTTAAAAAGTCTCACCTCCTTCAATCACAAACTAGATAGTGTTATGCTACCTCACAGGGTTGTGTTGTTGAATTACTGCGTAATGTATGTGACGTGCTTTGAACATGTGATATGAGCTCAATAAATGTGAAGCAGGACAGCTGGAGCACACTAGAGGAAGCCCCTATTTTCTGCTTCCTATCTGTGGCCAAAACACTGGCCATAGGTTATTCCTTTTGGTGAGATCTTGAGGATGTTGCTTTATAAACCTGGCAAATGTTGCTGAATGTGTTTGAGTTAGGGGTGTTCTGTGATATGTTCAGCCAGATTCATGGCAAGATTCAAATCAACACTTCATTCATGCCATTTCACAACATACTCTAATCAACCTTGAAAGGCCACATATGCCTTAAAAATAATCTACTCAGTTCTGCTACAATACCTCATTCAGCCTAAAAGCTTTCTCTACGGTGTCATTCGGATCAAACTGGTGTTGCCAAGTTGCTTTAAAGTAGATGGCATTTACCAGCACCAACACAGCTTCTGGCCCAATCACACCTGGAGCAAAAAGTTCCTTGATGTTTCCTGAGAGAAAAAGAATTCTGAAATTAATGTGAAAAAAAATGAAAGACGAAGTTGCATAGTCAAGTGGATTTCATTGCTTGAACCCTGAGCATTGCACAAACGTGCTTCCCGTGTATTCTCATAATATGTAGGGATGCACAGTAGGCATTAGTGTATGAATTTGCCTCTTGTTCCCTTGCCATCAAAGGCACAGCTGGTGTGGGCACATGTGAATCTGGATAGGGCCTTCCCAGTGGTGTTGCCTCAGGCAATGGAATGCCCTGCCTTGGAAGAGCCCCCTAGCCCCCCTGTCTTTATGCTTTTAAGGTGCAATCCTATGCATGTTTAAGCAGAAAAACATCCTACAACTCCCAGCATTCCCCAGCCAGCACAGCTGGCTGAGGAATGCTGGAAGTTATAGGACGGTTTTCTGCCTAAACATGCGTAGGATTGTGCTTAGGCATCCATTTAAAACAGGGCTGGGCAACTGCAGCAGCGCAACAGCAAGAAAGGGCTGCTGGGTATTCCTTGTTTTGCAGTTTCATCACTGTATCTTGGCAGCAAACTGCAGCTTGTTTTTCCTTAACACAAGGGAAAATCAGTCCTTTCTGGCTGCCTTCAAGGGAAAGAAATTGGGGGGGGAGGACAGGGGTAGGGCGGGTCCCTGTTTTCCCTGGTCTTTTCCCCCAGGGCTTCACATAGTCTTCAGATTTTAAGAACATAAGAAGAGCACTGCTGCCCATTCTAGGTCCATCGAGTCCAACATTCTGTTCACTCAGTGGCCAACCAGCTGCTGGTGAGAAACCCACACACGTAGGACATGAGAGCGATAGCACCCTCCTGCTCATGTTTCCCAGCAGCTGGTTTACAGAGGCATCCAATTCTGGAGTTCACACAAATAAGCTGATAATCCTACAAAATCATGAGAGTTGGAGGGGGCCTTGTAGGCAGGCCATTTTGTCCAGCTTTCTGCTTGATGGAAGACATCCAGAACTAGAGCATCCCCAACAGATGGCTGACCAGCGTATACTTGAAGACTTCCAGTGAGGCAGAGTCCATCACCCCTCTGAATAATGGGCTCCAGTTTTGCCCAAAGTCCCTAATTTGTTACTACTGTGTCATCCACTAACCTACCTCACAGGGTTGTTGTGAGGATAAAATGGAGAAGAGGAGGAGGATTATGTAAGCCGCCCTGGGTTCCTTGCAGGAAAAAAGGTGGGGGTACAAATATAATAAATAAATAAATGAATGAACCTCAAACCCAGCCCCCTGTGCAGCCCCATGGAAGATCTAGATGAGGATGAGATCCAGACTGGTCCAATCAAGGGAGAACGTTCAGCATCTTCTCCCATGCTTTCACAGCCAGAGGATGTGGCCCTTCTGCGTTCCTCAGACTCTGAGGCTGAGACCCAGTTACTATCTCCTGATCCTCTACCTCCTTGAAACCAGCTGCTGCAAAGCCATACAAGGTAGGGCCCACTAGGAGCTGTCTGTGGGCCCTGCCTTGTGCCTGGGCTTTGCCTGACTCTGCCTGCCCAGAAGAGACTCTGCCTGCTTCCACTTCTGCTGCAAGCCCCAGCAAAGAAGCAATATACCCTCAGGCGTTCTCTTACCCTGTGTCTGTCTGTCAACCTCAAGGTTAATTTTCTTCCTTGCTTCTTCGACATCATTTAAAAAGTCAACTGTCTGCAACATCGCTCCATAAGTTTCCTTAGTGCATGTGAGATATTGCTGTAGAATTTTTTAAAATATAAATGATCAATATTGTGTATTTCCTAGATGAGGTGTTTTAAACATTATGCAGCAGGGATGGGAAACTCTAACTTGCGGGTCGAATTTGGCCTGCCAAGTCATCCCACTCGGTCCGCAGAATCCACGGGCAGGGCCCTGCCCCCTCCAAGAAGGTAGATGGGATGGGAGCGCCACCATGCTGTGGCGTCAAGGAGCGTTCCCCAAGACCGTGACTCAGTTGGCTTCGTTCCTCTAGGAACCTAGATTCCACCTAAACATCAGGAAAAATTTCCTGACTGTCAGAGCAATAAGACAATGGAATCAACTACCTAGGGAGGTCGTGGGCTCTCCCACTCTGGAGGCATTCAAGGTGCAGCTGGACAGACATCTATCAGAGATGCTTTGACCTAGATTCCTGCATTGAGCAGGGGGTTGGACTCGATGGCCTTGTAGGCCCCTTCCAACTCTACTTTTCTATGATTCTATGATTCTATGATTCTCCCTTGCCTTCCCCAGTTAGGGAAGGGGAGGCTGAGCAAAGCTGGCTCAGGACCCACCTGGCACCTTGGGGAGCTCGCTGAGTCCCCAAGGTGCTCTGCTTCCCCAATTGAGGAAGGTGAGGGAGGCACAAAACCAGCTGCACACTCAGCTGACACCTGGAGGAGCAGCTCCTCCAGGTGCTAGCTGTCCCTTTCTCCATGCAGAGAAAGGCACCACGTGATTGTAGAAATGGAAAGGGAGGCAGATGACAGCAGCCAGGTGGCGTGGAGAGCACATAATGCAGACCACATGCTGAAGCCAAGCAGGTAAGAGCCGGGTCAGTGCTTTAATGGGTGACTGCCTGGGCTGCCCACATCTGTTCTCCTTCACTGAGCAAGACTCGATGGCCTTGTAGGCCCCTTCCAACTCTACCATTCTATGATTCTAGGATTCTAGGAGCAGGGCTTTGGGAGGGGAGACACCCCTGAGGTTATCCAGCCTCTGGGAGGTTCCCAGAAGGCAATCTGGCCTTCAGGGCCAATCCAACTCCCCATCCCTGGTTTATAGGTATTTGACCTGCACCCTCTACTTTACTACCGTGTTGAAGTCAGTTTACCTGGGTGATCCGCTAGGCCTTTCCTTCAGCCTTGTGACAGAAGCACTTGCAACATGGTGTTGACGTGAGCTGTCTCTTCTGGGGCATTTGGCCACAAAAGGGGGCGTTCAATAAAACACCTGTGCCCCTTTGCCTTGCATCAGTGTTTAGTGCAGCCTTTCCTGACCCAATACCCTCCAGAGGTGTTGGACCACATCTCCCAGCATGAGAGGAGTTGTAGTCCAACTTCCCTGGAGGGCAACGGGTTAGAAAAGGCTGCACCGAACACTGATGCAAGACAAAGGGGCACAGGTGTTTTATCGAACCATTAAAGTATTGAAGATGCTTCCGGCAATACGGTCCTCCTTCGTGGCCATAGAGGACTCTGTTTTATCCAAGGCATACATAGGAAGCTGCCTTAAACTGAGTCAGACCATCTAGTCCAGGATTGGTCCATCTAGTCCAGTATTGTCAACACTGACTGGCAGCGGTTCTCCGGGGTTTCGCATAGGGGTCTTTCCCTTCCCCTACTGGGGATTCAACCTGGTGCCTTTTGTGTACAGGGTGTGTGCTCTACCAATGAGCTGCAGCCCTCTTTGGAGAGTGAGAGAGCACTTACCTGAAGAAATGTATATCCTTTTTGTATGAACAAATCGTTGGCCAGGCTCAGCTGGTAACCATGGCTGAGGTTATTCAGTTGAAACAGGAGTTTCTTGAACTCTGGGGCAGTTTCTCCTTCCTAGTCACAATATGAAGGAAAGGTCACAGACATTTAAAAACAAAACAAAAACATGAATGTCTCCTCAGATGTAAAATTTGTTGGGAATAAATTAAAAGGCTCCATTTACTTCACACTGATAGCCAGTAGATGTTTCTAATTCTACATTCTATTTATGGTTTTTATGGGCCTGAAAGGGGTCATTTATCAGCCACAACTTCCCAGTCAGGTATCTTATTTTTTTTATTTATTATATTTATATCCTGCCTTTTTTCTTGCTAGAAACCCAAGGTGGCTTACATAGTCCTCCTCCTCTCCATCTTATCCTCACAACAACCCTGTGAGGTAGGCTAGGCTGAGAGTCAGTGGCTGACCCAAAGTCACCCAGTGAGTTTCATGGCCGAGCGGGAACTTGGATCTTCTGAGTCCCAGTCCAACACTCTCACCACTACACGACACTGGCTCTCACCAGTGTAGCTACTGGGTTGTATTTGGATTTAGATTTAGTCATCCTTAGAGTAGAACCATTTATTTGATCATTTGTTTCACTATTTTATATCCCACCTTTCTGCCAGAAATGGCGCTCAAGGCAGCTAACTATAATAAAATACAGGTTAAAAACAACACCTTAATCAAAAAATAACATAAAAACAGATCCATAAAAATACAATTAAAAACACAACAATAAAAGAAATGGACAGCACCCAACCAATTAAAAGTCCCTTCGGCAACAGACCAGCTTACACAATGAAGGCCTGCCTGAATAAAAATGTCTTTGCCTGCCAGCAGAAGGACAACAGAGAGGGAGCCAGCCTAGCCTCTTTTGGCAGAGAGTTGCTAGAGCCTGGAAGCGACCACCAACAAGGCCCTCTCTTGCTTCCCTACCAGATGTGCCTCCAATGGTGGCCAGACCAAGAGAAGGGCCTCCCCTGAAGCTCTTAAAACCCAGGCAGGATCGGACGGGAGAATGCAATCTTTCAGGTAGCCTGGCCCCAAGCCATCTTAGTAATGACCAATTTGCCCCATTAATTTCAGTGGGTCTACCCTAAGGATGACTAAATCTGGATCCAACAACCCATTGAATTTAGGATAGCCTATGCTGTGAGCCACTGGAGATTGCTGCTGCCTGTTTTGTGTGTCCTGGCCCCTCCCTTTGGCTGCTTGACAAAGGGGTCTTTCCCTTCCCCAGTGGGTCTTGATTGAACCCAGGTCCTAGGAGGGCTGTGTGTGCACGCTCTCTGCAGGCCTCCTGCCCAGGCAGGTATGTGGGTGCTGCCTGTGTGTTGTGTGGGCTCTCCTTCCTTCCCATCATGTGTTGTTTTCCAAAATGGTCCTTGTGAGCAGCATAAGGGGATTTGAATCCTGCCTGGTGAAATGCCTGGGAACTTTCAGTCCTGGGGGCACTGCTGTCTGTGCCACTGGGGGTGATGAACTGAGGGCACCATGGTGTCATTTTGCATGTTGAGCATGTTATAATGCAGGGGGGGGGGGTGTCCCTGTGAGTGTGAGTTCACTGATTCGTGATTCACTCTTTGTGGGGGCGGTATGTGGGCATTGCTCTTGGCACAGTCCCTCATTTGGCTTTGGTGATGTTTCCAGAGATGCTGTTGAGCATGCCTGCCCTTTTGATGCCAAGTTCTGATTCCCTGTGCTGTGCATTTTCCCTCCCGCTCCCAGGCCAATCGGGTATAGGATATGGCAAGCATTTTGCTGGCATGGTGGCACTGTATCTCCCTGCTCCCCCAGTCTCATTGGTGTATAGCAGGTGTGTTGAACCCCAGGTGCATGGGCCAAATTCAGCCTGCCTGTGGGCCAGATCCGGCCCCCTGGTGTTCTCCAGACAGCCATGCCTCCTCCTGCTGGCCTCTGATGTCGCACTACAGACACAACTCTGCTATGGACACAAATATGGATATTTGGCCTGCCTCTGTTGAAGCTTATGTATAATGGATACACCTGGATTTCTGCTGTTATATCAATATTTACATTTAAGCAATTACTAATTTCAATTTGTTGTTGTTTGTTTTTTTATTTAGGTTTTGTTTTGGTGAAATTCACAATAAATGGCTAAAAAACACACACCTCCTGCTGGCCTCACCTCTTCTCCTGTGACCACCTATTGCCAGTGGAGGCTGGTGGCTCCAGAGGCAGTGGGACAGTGTATCCGCTCTGGGTTTTAGCCTCAATTTTTAAGGCACTCTCCATGGTGCTGAACCTGAGCCCCCCCCAAAAAAATAGGTTCAGAACCATGGATAGCTCATTTAAAATTCAGTCTGAAACCCGGAGTGGATACACTGCCCCACTGATGTTGGAGCCACCAGCCACTGCTGCCGATCGTTTAGTCATTTCCTAGCTCTACCCCCCCATCCTAAAAGGTTGAAATGCCTCTCCTAAGACTTAGTTAATGGCAGTAAGAGCTTTCAGCTAAAATATGTTGGCATTTTTGGCCTGCCCCTGTTTGCCTTTGGCCCTACCCACCACTGGAATATGCCCCTGTCATGCCCCTGCCCATGGGCAAAGCGTTATAGCTGTAAATATGTGAGGGGAGGAGGGAGTGTGAGAGGAGTGTGGAATGTTGAGATGTCCACTGATTGGCTGAGAGAGTGAGAGGCGGGGGTGAAGCCTATGTTATATAAACAGCGGGTGGTGCTGTTCAGGAAGAGTCTGAGGAGAGACCGGGGGGGAGGGGTTTTAACTTAAAAGGAGTGGTCTGAATAAGTTACCCTGAAAGGGTTGGTGGCAGCGGAGGAGATTAAGAGTGTGTTGATTTGTGAAGCACTTGCAGAGGTAGTGACAAGAGGTGGTGAGAAGGACAACGTAGAGGCAGAGGAGAGGCCTGACAGCAGCCCCACTCCACCCTGAGAGCTTCTCCGAAACTGAATTTGGCCACCGGGCTGGAAGAGGTTCAACACCCCTGTTGTACAGGAAGGATTGCTCAGCCTGACTTGCTCAACACAGAATGTCTGGCTATGGGGCTGGACGGCACAAAAAGATTTAACCCACAAATTAATCCTATGCACGTTTAAACAAGTACCTGTAGGCATCCCACAGGAGAGTGACATGAACTCTCCGATTCATGCTGTGACACAGCTTTTGGCATTCTTCTCTCAGAAGCAGGTGGTAGAAGCCTCCCTCCTGGAGTTCTATCAAAGTGAAGTGCCTATAAGCAGAAATCGGTCTTTTTGTAAGCAGCGTAAAGCAGGACATGAAGGGTTGGGGGAATCCCATTTCTGGCAATTTAATGTAGAGAGATTACAACCCTGAAAAATATTATTACAGCCAAGACATTTGCATTGGTTGGTGGTGATCATTGTTGTTTTTAAAATAAGGCATGAAATAAATATGAAAAATAAAGTATATCATAGAATCATAGAAAAGTAGAGTTGGAAGGGGCCTACCAGGCCATCGAGTCCAACCCCCCACTCAATGCAGGAATCCAGGTCAAAGCATCCCCGACAGATGGCTGTCCAGCCGCACCTTGAATGCCTCCAGAGTGGGAGAGCCCACCACCTCCCTAGGTAGTTGGTTCCATTGTCTTATTGCTCTAACAGTCAGGAAGCTTTTCTGTATATAATTTACAGGATCATAACCAATGGCCTCTTTCAGACAGCAGGTTGTTTCAAATGTTTTAAATATTTTTAAATGGTTTAAATATAGCATTTGAACACTGGTTTTGTTGGAAAGCTATTTTCCACAGTGCAAAATGGATTTGGAAGTGCGTATTTTGAGATAAACTGCTTCTAGAAAAGTACATTTTGAGAGAAAGTAGATTTAAAAATGCACACGGTTTTTATAGATCCATATGAAATTTTGCCTTTGAATATGTATTTAGATTTGTATTCACAATAGATTCATATTCAATACAATACATATTCAAAGGCAAAATTTCATGTAGATTTTTTGAAAAAAAAGAAAAAGAAAAAATTGACAGATTAATGCAGAAATAGAACAGAACTGTCTTACGAGTGAACACATGCAAAAGTGACACAGACTGGAAGCAGAGTCATTTGCCAATCTCTAATCCCACCCTCCATATCCATAAGCGGCTGCTACCCATTGCGTCTAGTTTGGATCTCTAGTTTGCATAGGATTTGCAATCCTATGCAAATTTAGACAGAAAAAAGGCCTGCAACTCCCAGCATCCCCCAGCCAGCTATGTTAAACTTGCATAAGACTGTGCCTTATCCCATTGAAATCAATGTGTGAGTGAGTGTAAACATGGATAGGACAGTCCTCTGACAGCACTTCAAATAGAGGACTGACATCTGTAAAAGAGGTCACATGGCCACCCTAGAGTTGAAGGCCAAAACATCTGGAGGGCACCAATTGGGAAAGGCTGGACTGGGTAAGGCAGCCTTCTCCTATTTGGCACCCTCCAGATGTGTTGGACGACAACTCCCAGCATGCTCCAGCCAGGAGGGTGCCAGGTTGGGGAAGTCTGCTGTAAGGCATATCATTCAGTTCTGCTCACTGGTAATCAGCACTGGATGTCAGATAGGAGGCAGCAAGAGAGAAAAAACATTATAGGAAGCATGCAGTGGTACATTTTTGTTGATGCTTACCTTTTCCATCTGAGTTTTACTGTTTCCCCTGACACCTCCTAGAACCATGCCCAGAGCAGTTGAGATACTCATAGGAGAGAAAAAGATGTTTTTGCAAACATCGCTTTTATTCAGTTTATTGTAAAGGTCAAGACCAAATGCAGTAATTGCTTTAGGAAGGGAATCGTTGGTGAAATGAGAATCCATAACTAGCTAGGGGAAAAAGGAAGAGAGAAAATTCTGTAAGTAGATATGAAAGTTGACCATGGTATCCTCCTGAACTTCCTGGAGGGGTTGGGCATAGGAGGCACTGTATTGCAGTGGTTCTGGTCCTTCCTCTCTGGAAGGTACCAGAGGGTAGTTCTTGTGGAGGAGGCTTCGGACCCTCGGCCGCTCACTTGTGGGGTGCCGCAGGGTTCCATCATCTCCCTGATGTTATTTAACATCTACCTAAAGCCGCTGGGAGCTATCATCAGGAGGTTTGGGGTGCGGTGTCATCAGTATGCAGATGACACGCAGCTCTACCTCTCTTTCAAGTCCTCACCAAGGTTGGCCGTTGAGACCCTGTCCAAGTGCCTGGAGGCAGTGGGTGGCTAGATGAGAAGGAACATGCTGAAGCTGAACCCCGACAAGACCGAGGTACTTCTGGTGGGGGACAGACAAGGGGGGGAGGTTAGGGGATGTTGACCTGATGCTGAATGTGGTACATTTGCCCCTGAAGGACCAGGTTCACAGCTTGGGGGTCATTTTAGACTCCCAGCTGTCCATGGAGGCTCAGGTGTCAGCTGTGAGCCGGGCGGCGCTGTATCAACTCCATCTGATACGGCAGCTGCGCCCCTACCTTCCTAATCATCTGCTCCCATCAGTGGTTCATGCCTTGGTCTCCTCTCGCCTAGACTACTGTAATGCGCTCTACGTGGGGTTACCCTGGAAGACGGTTCGGAAGCTACGGCTGGTATAGAACATGGCGGCTCACCTGGTTAAAGGCAGCTGCCAGCGTGATCACATCACTCCAGTGCTCAAGGAGCTGCACTGGCTACCAGTTGCTTGCCGAGCTGAATTCAAGGTGTTGGTTTTGACCTTTAAAACCCTATATGGCTCCAGTCCAGTTTATCTCAAGGAGCGTCTCCAGCAACACCAAGTAGGCCGCTCAGCGCCAGGGCCGGTGCTACCATTAGGCCAACTAGGCAGCTGCCTAGGGCGCCGGGCTAAAGGGGGCGCCTTGCCTAGGGCACCAAATTGCCTTGCACCGGCCCTGCTCAGCGCTCAACAAGATCTGCCACAGACGGCCTTTTCCTTGTCCCTTCAGCCAGAGCAGCTAGACTGGTGGGGACTAGGAAGAGGGCCTTTTCTGTGGCGGCCCCCATACTATGGAACTCTCTCCCTAGTGACCTCCGCCATGCCCCCTCTATGCTGAGCTTCCGCCACTCACTAAAAACATGGCTGTTCAGGCGGAAATATGGGGTGGGCTAAGATTTTAAAATTTTATACTGTTTTAAATGTATTTTATTCTGTATTTTATCGCGTGTACATTGCCCAGAGTGGCCGGTTTGCTGGTCAGATGGGTGATCCATAAATGTAACAGATAAACTCAAGTTAGACAGATACTCAAGTTAGTTGTTGAACTGGTTTTTTGATACTGCATATATGCAGTGGAAACACACCCCAATGGAAACTTTTTTTTTCCCAGGCAAGAGATTTTCCACACCTTCTGGGTACCAGGTATGGTGTGATATAGTTAGGACCATCTTTGCATAGTGATTAAAAGATAAAACAGGCTGAAACATATCTGCTACAGCTCTTCACAGTTCACCTGCAGGATAATATTTAATCCAATTCAAATGTGCAATTGTTATTGATTTGGAACTAGTACACAACTGAATTGCTGGGGGGGGGAGGGAACTACCATGCAAAATCAAAAGTGCAGTTGATTTCTTTAAAAACTACTTTGGGGGGGAACTACTTTAAGCAAAATACTACTAAATTATATGAGATTGAAATGGCAGTGCATTGCTCCAGGAGTTAAAATAATCACTAATGAAATCATGTAACTGGTGGATGTTTTTACTTAGTTTTTGAGGTTAGTAACTGGGCTTGAGGGCAGATTGCTACCTAATGCTAATAGATCTAACATTGTATCTGAGCTCAACTGACCATGGTCTGGCCTTAATTAAATTACTGTTCTTCAATTACCCATCTGTAACACACACATACACAGACAGACCTAACTCACATGGTTGTTTCAAAGGCATGAAACCAATACATTTTTAGAGCAATGAGGCAATTTATACAGCATCCTAGCTGCATCAAATACAAATAAACTTTTGCTTCTCCAGGATTAGTTCTGAAAAAGCAGCAATTTCCAGCATGGGCAGTTTGATCCAGGAAAAAACAAACTGTACAGAGAGCCTATTGGCCAGCACCCATGACAGCACTAGCAACCACCACTGGCCCAATTCCAGAGCAGTTCTGCAACTGTTTTTTTTTTTAATGTTTGTGTTATTTTTAGGAAAAGTAAAATGAACATTAAATGTGCTAATTTAACTTTAAAAAAAAAAACAACTAACAGCCTATCTAATGCATGAAGGGAAGAGCCAAACTGACAGCTGATCCAGCATCAAGTTATTGGAACATATATATATAACACAGGTGGCAAAGCCAAACTCACATCATAAGTGGGAAAACCCACTGTTCCAATCCTATATCTGTCTTCACCCAAATAAATCTTGTTCTGTATCCTTGACTCCAAGAATAGGTTGGGTTATCAGTCTAAATAGCTTTCCCCAACCCAGTGCCCTCCAGACATGGTGGACAAATTCCATCAACACAAATAGGCACCCAGTACACTGTATTCTTAGACTTGTGTATTCTTAGAAAGTTTCAACTTCTGTGCATTTTGTAAACTCAATCCAGGTTTAATTGTATCCTCCCTCCCTTTCTTTCTCTTTCTTTCTTTCCTTTTTTGTTTGTTTGTTTACGGGCGTTATTGTGCTGCATCGTGCACAATTGAATTTTTATCTTATTGCAGGATAAGAATGCTCATTTGAAATTGTTATACATAGCAGTTGGGTGCTTGCTTTCTATCTCATATTCCGCCAGCGTAGCGAAGTTTCCACCTGATCCTAAAGCCCCTCAGCCAGCAGAACCTGAGAACAGGATTGTGCCCTAATCAGCGTTACAAATTATTTGGATGGAATGGGTGGTTTGCTTTGCTCACTTTATCCCTTTCTTCATTAGTTTGGGTCATAGACATTTTCCACTGGGGAAGGAATTCTTAGCAGAGCTCATATACATCTCAGCAGCACAGACTCTGCTTACCTTTTTCCCAGGGATGGGGACTCGGACTCGAGGACTCGACTCGTGAGTCGGACTGAGTCCCCCCTCTGACTCGACTCGGACTCGAGTCCCAATATTTTTAATGGGACTCGAGACTCGACTCGGGACTCGAGACCAAGGACTCGTCAACAGCCCAGGGCTGTTGACGAGTCTTCTGGCTGTGCCAGAAGGAGCGCGATCACCGGTGAAGAGCACATGGAAGCGAGGCACGCTGCTGCTCGGCCACTATGGACAGCTACCAGGAGTGCAGCCCCAACGATGTGTTGAGATTTATTTTGATTGATGTGTTGTTGTGGGGGGTTTGGGTTAGGCTCAGACATTTTGGGTTTGGCTGCCTCTGCCTGCCTGTTTGGGGTTCCCATCCTCCTCTGCCTGCCTGGTCTCTTCTTGACCTGTTCAACAGTTGAATTGTCCAAGACAAAGGCCTCTGCCTGCCTGCTTTGGGGTTCCCTGCCTCCCTGGTTATTTTGAGTTTTTCTGCCTGGTCTGTTCTTGCCAAAATCAGTTGCAGAGTTTTGAAATAAAAAGGCACACTTGTGCCTAGAATTTATTTAAGCCACACATCTGAAGTAGCCTTATTTTGTTGGGGGGAAACCCCGTTGATTTTAATAGGGACTCGTGGAGTCAGTTTTGGGAGTGACTCAGGACTCGTGACTCGTGAGTCACCATTTTGGACCAAGGACTCGGACTCGAGACTCGGGTCCAAAGACTCGTGACTCGACTCGTGACTCGAGACCAAGGACTCTTCAACATCCCTGCTTTTTCCTCAAGCAGGCTTCCCTCCCAATGCAAAGAGCACCTTCAGGAGGGTGGCAGCAGGGCAGGGGAGCTCTCCTGCTCTATTCCCTGTAGTCCTGCTGCTGCTCTAGCTTCCCTGAGGCTGCTATTTACATTTTAAAAACATGCACATTAATTTCATACACACAATTAACATCATGTCGTATTGGATCGTGGGGCTGCAGGCATAAACATCTTTCACACATCACTCCCTTGATTCCAATACAGTAATACCTTGGATTGCAAATAACTTGGTTTGAGAGCGTTTTGCAAGACAAGCACATTTTTAAATATTTATTTTATTTTACTTGATATACAAGCGACGTCTTGCAATACAAGTACTGTAGTACGGCTTAAATTAAAAATCTCTGTACAAATTTTTTTGGGCAGATTTCGTTTTGATATAAGAGTGCTTTGGATTACAAGCATGTTTCCAGAACGAATTATGCTCTCAATCCAAGGCATGACTGTATTATAGATCTGAAATTGCATCATGCCCTGCATATGTTGGCATTTCTTTTGCACCCCCACCACAGCTGTCTTTAGGCTGCAATCTATAGACCACCCTTCCCCAACCTGGTGCCCTCCAGATACTTTGGACTACAACTCCCAGGATTCCTGGCCTGTAGCCATGCTGGCAGTGGCTGATGGGAGTTGAAGTCCATAACATCTGAAGGGTGCTAGGTTGGGGAAGGCTTTTATATCTAGGAGTAAGTCCCACTGAACTCAGTGGGGCTTATTTCTGAGTAGACATGTATAGAATCACACTGTTCATGTGCTATAAAAGTTTGCTTTGAAAAATTAAAAAACCTTTAGGCATATTAATACCTAAACCATCAAAATAATATTTACCTTGTCTTCTGGTATATTGTCTCCTGAAGCTAAGAGATCAGCTTTACTCGGTGCTCTCTCTTCTGCTTTCTGGGGGAACTGGAATATAAAAGTGATTGCCACACCTAGTAATTAAGATTCTCTCTGCAGGTGACCTCATGATGCTTTCAAATGCTTTAATACTCTTGCCGCACCCATTACATTGTTCAAATTTAGATTTGATTGCCCACCTATATATCTGGTGAATTCTCTTTATGCTAAAATAATCTGAATCTCCCTGAAATCACATGGAATCACACCAATCTCAACAAAAGGTACAGGAGCTTGCCCATACAAGTTATAATAAGTTAGAAAAATAGGCAGAATTAATTTTTGATTCCACTACCTAGAGTTGCTTCTCTTTAGCTCTTTTAAAGTGATAAGACCCTTGTTTTTACTTGGAATTTAAAAAATAGGGAAACCCTATGCATGTCTACTCAGAAGTTAGTCCCATTGAGTTCAATGGGACTTACTCCCATGTAAGTGTTATAGGATTGCAGTCTGAACTAGAAATACATCTTTGCATAAATCCAACAATCAAAGCCAGGGATGAAACATTTCTATACCATTATTTTTGAAGCTTAATGATAATAGACTAGTTAGTTAAAATGAATTTATTTATCATGTTTGTATCCCAACTAGGGATGTAACCGCTTGCCTCGAGCGGGCGTAGCGGGCCAAAATCGCTTTCATATAAGAGACTCGCTTTGATATAAGAGTGTTTTGGATTACAAGCACGGTTCCTGGAACGAATTATGCTTGCAATCCAAGGTATTACTGTAGATGGTTTTAGAGGTTTGGTTTAGAAATGTACTACTGATTATCAGGAAGGTTAGGATCAGAGTTGGGATGTCATCAAAGAGAAGGCCCTCTTATTTGTAAATGTTTGGCGTACTTATCGGTACTTGGCAAAGGGTCTCCTCTGAAGACCTTAATGCAGGGTAGAATGATATGGGACAAGGTGCTTCTTCAGATATCTGGACCCAAGTCCAGATATCGTATTTTTCCGTGTATAAGGACGCCCCCATGTATAAGACGCCCCCCACTGGGCAGTTTCGCAACCGCACGGTTCTCTCCTCAGCTTACTTCCGTGTATAAGACGACCCTCAATTTTTAGTCTAACGATTTTAGGAAAAAGTATAGTCTTATACATGGAAAAATACTGTAATAACCAGCCCTTTGACTCTTTTGGAAAATGGTTTTGATTTCTTCATTAATTATGGCTAGCATGAAATTGTGACTTGCAGAGAAATACTCATTTACAAGCTCCTTCCCAGATAGCTCCAATAACCACCAAACTTATTATTTTTTTCCACATAAGAACATAAGAAGAGCCATGCTGGATCTGACTAAGGATCATCTAGTCCAGCTTTCTGTTCACACAGTGGCCAACCAGCTGCCCACAGGAAACCCACAAGCAGGACACAAGTGCAAAACCACCCTCCCACCCATGTTCCCCAGCTACTGGTGTACATAGGCATACCACTGCTGATACTGGAGGTAATATATAGCCATCAGGACTAGTAGCCATTCATAGCCTTATCCTCCATAAATGTGTCCAATGCAATCCCCTTTTAAAGCCATCCAACTGGTGGCCATCACTACATCTTGTGGAAGTGAATTCCATAGTTTAACTATGTGTGATGTGAAGAAGTACTTCCTTTTATTTGTGCTGAATCGCTCACCAAACAGCTTCATGGGATGATCCTGGGTTCTAGCATTATGAGAGAGGGAGAAAAATGTGTCCTTATCTACTTTCTCCACACCGTGCATAATTTTGTACACCTCTATCATGTCTTCCCTTACTTGCCTTTTCTCTATGCTCAACAATCCCAGATGTTGTAACCTTTCCTCATAGGAGAGTTGCTCCAGCCCCGTCATCATTTTAGTTGCCCTTTTCTGCACTTTTTCCAATTCTACAATATCCTTTTTAGGTGCGGTGACCAGAACTGTATGCAGTAGTCTAAGTGTGGTCACACATAACTCAATTGCTTTGTATTTCCATATGAAAGATGTCAGACCACATGACACAAGCCTGGAATTCAGGTAGCCAAACTCAGACAGACAGATTGCTGCCCAATTACCTTCTTCTGGTGTGGGTGTTGCTTTGTGTTGTCTCTATAACAATACCAGCCCGGTCTAAACTTGCTTAAGGTTACGTGAGATCTTCTTAAGAATTGGTGAGATGCTGCAATCCTTGAGTCAAAAGCATTATTAACCTGTAGTAGTGTGGAAAAGCAGGGCCCATTTCTCATCACTTGATGATTCACAGCTGACTACGAGAATGGATTCTTCAGAAAGCTTTGCGCCTGTGGTGGTTTGGGACAATACAATGGCTCATTCACATGTGTACCAGCCCTGAGAATTGAGAAATCAGGCAACTTGAATAGACCTTAGTTGTTCAAACAACTTCTCTCTGTGCTATGCCTTACACACGCATCTGCCTCACATGGTTTCTCATCATTTGATGACTTGCATCTGAATATATTATGAACCAATTCCATTGAAAAACTTGTATGTATTTATGAACATATACAAGTATGTATATATGAACAAAATTCCATTGAAAAACTTGTATGTAAACTGTATGGTTTTTGTGAGTATGCACATATGGCTTAGTTCAGATACTAATGCCAATATGTGAGTGGAGCCATGCCAAATAGACCTGCTCACCAATGTCCTGCATGCTATGGAGCCCCTCCCATAGCATCCACGCTTACGGCACAAATGTCTGTACAGAGGGTCCTTCATGTGTGCAACTGTATGTGCAAAGGCTTCCATACAAGCCAGAGCCCCGACAGTGCAGGGTTCCAGTTCGTATGGAGATCTTCATGCATACACCTTTATGCACAAAGGCCCACTCCATACAAGTGCTCACACTGTATGCATGGATATTAGGGGAGGGGTTACATGATGTGTGTGTGACATTAGTGAGCAGGGCTACTTGCTGTGGCTCCACAAACAGCTCACATGGTAAGCTAACCTTTTTCTAATAAAGCTTGAATAAGACTATAGTTTGCCTGCAAACCTAGTTCAGATAGCTTGCCCAGGTTTTTTCATGCATGCCATGTCAAGCTTTGGCTTGCCACTGAGTCAGAAGTCAACAGGCAATATAGACAATGTAGAAAAGGGGAGCAGGGAGCATGTGAATACATGGCTCGTTCACATTGTGCCAAAGCATAGTTTGATGCTACATCTGATTCTGAAGTTCACTTATGTTGAATTCAAATCTATTTAAATAAGGCTGTAACTCAGATTTTATATGTGGTACCACCAGCTATTGAGTAAAAGTGGTGCTACTGCCAAAGGGTAGGAATAGATTGAATGTGCTTAAGTTACAGGAGGGTAGATTTAATTTGATAATTAGCAGAAACATCTTGACAGCATGAGCAGCTCAGCAATGGGACAAATTCGTGGAGGGGAGGCCGGCTCTCCCTCACTGGAGGTCTTCAAGCAGAGGCTGGGCACCTATCTCTGGTGATGATCTAGCTCCAGATTCCCTAGATTGAGCAAGGGGTTGGACTAGAAGGCCTGCAGGGTCCCCTCCAACTCTATGATTCTATTCTGTTATTCCAGATTTCAAGAAGGGGAGGAGTAGATTTAAGTACAGAGGTCAGATTCTCAGCAATGTTTTAAGGCCCATTCTTGAATATGTTCCAGATTAAATTGCAAAAGAAACGATGACTGGTTTCAGACAACCCACACTCAAGGGTTGAGTATGATAACCCACACTCAAGGGTTGAGTGTGGGTTGTTGTTGAAACATAGGTCACTATGTTGTCTGAACCCAGCTGTGCTAACAAGCCATGGCTTGTTATCCACGGGCAACACATGAAGAGAACACATGGTTTGTTGTTCGGTTGTGAACTGTGGGTTGTTCACCTTCACCATGGTTTATCTCAGCTGGGTTCAGACAACACGATAACCCACATTTCAATGACAACCCACACTCACCCCTTCAAGTGTGGGTTATTGTGTTGTTTGAACCCAGAGTATGTGTTTTTTTATGTGTAATTTGTTCATTACAATAGCAATATTATCAACACAGGCCAAATAGTCATGTCTTTTTAAAAGCAATATTTATGTATCTATATTAATAAAATTAAAAATGAAATGAAAAAGCTAAGGGACTTGTGCTTTTGACATGCAAAGCTAGTCATACATGGGCTTATTTATTTATGAGAATAGTTAGTCACTTGGTGTTGAGATGGCCACGCATATTGGAAGAATCACTTGGGATCTGAAGCACAAGGATGGGGATATCCCTTTGCCTACTCTTAATGGCACCTTAAACTATCTTCTGACAAAATCAACTACTGTATGTCAAACAACATGAATGAGGATAAAATGGAGAGGAGGAGGAGGATTATGTAAGCCGCCTTGGGTTCCTTGCAGGAAAAAAGGCGGGGTATAAATAAAATAAATAAATAAATAAATAATGAATCAAAGAATCCCACAGAATGCCCCTTCCTGGCCTACACCACTTGCAGAACACTGCAATGGGATCACTGGGGAGTCCCCTGCCCATGGACCTACCTACCTACCTGCAGAGAAGGAGGTCTGAAACATCCTACGGCCTCTCCGTCAACCTTCCATGAAGCATAAGATTGCTCCCTTAGCCAAATATCTTCCTGAGCTATATAATACATCACCTACCTTAAAACTTGGGGGAGGCAAATTAAGACACAGTTTCTGGTTAAGAAAGGCCAAACTTGCCAATTGATATTCGTTGTCATTTTCAAGTCTATAATAACGTCTCAAGAACTTCAGACCGGTGGTCCTAAAAAACTAGGTCATTTCAAAAGACAAGATTTTGGATCCTACTTTCTACCTCCTGCAGAACAAAGGGCAGTGTTGATGATAAAATCCACTTCTCTCCTGGGATCTGAGACCAAATTTTAAGAAGTGCAGGGGGCATGTTTATTCCTAAATACATATACCCTTTTAATTTTGGCAATGAGAAAAGAGCACTCAATTTTTGCAATGCTTTATTTGGAGTGCCTTAAGGTAATCTAAAACACAAGCAGCAGGAAGGCGGTAAACAAAAACAAAAAAATGAAATTGTTGTACAACTCTAGCACATTTAAGTAGAATCCCACACTATTACAGGCATCTTATTTCAGAAAGATTCTCTTTCCCCAGGGCCAGAAACAGTATCTAATGAACACTGGGCAAATATAAGGTTTTTTATTATTCCAGTAATATACCGGTGTTTTAGCTCCATAGGTTTTTAAGGTCTGAGGAGATTATTGTGAACATTGCCCTACCTAGGCCAAGAATTCGAATAAACTCATTAATAACCTTGGATCAGTAAGAAATGAACTGCATTATTTTGGAGACATACGGTAGTACAAAATTATGTACAGTTTTAATACTGCATATGAAAAGTATATTTTGTCAAATCTGTTTTGAAGACTGACATCATATGAAAAGTAAGTTGTACAGCCTGTCTGACATATAAAACTGCTTAGATTGCCTTGCAATATTTTATAATTGGGTTTCAAAGGTTTACAGAAAAAATGGTAGTAACCGATAACATAAATCAGACTTTTCTTAATGATTCTGTTTAAGGAGAACAGAATCTGCCAGCAAAAACAATACTGCGAGTTTTGTTGTGCTTAAACATGAAAATAAATGGATGGTCAGCTTTGAATTCATCTTTGTGTTGCAGGATCCGATATCCTGGTACATCTTGGGAGTCTGCCCCTTCTTCAGCTACTTCCAGAGAGACTTTGTGGATGATCTGGGACAAAACTACCCCTTTGGTCTCTGACATTCCGGAGAAATCTGATGCACTTTCATCAAACATATGGGTCATGCCAAGGCTTTCTAAACTGGGCTTGATATCACATTTCCCTTCCACTTTGAATTTGGGAAGAAACACGTTCACTTTCGCGTTTGCCATCACACTTGGATTGGTCCACTGTATCAGATTCTCAGGAGTGAGCTCCTTCTCAATCTGAAGACATAAGAGAAGACAGCAAGTGGATTAGAATATCTTTGCACATAGCGCTCCACACATTGCCCAATTAGTTCCTTAGAATGTCACAATTAATGGCTGTGGAGTTATCTCATAGCCTGATTTTATGCATAGCTATGACAATGTATACCAGCCTTCCCCAACCTGGTGCCCTCCAGATGGGATGGACTACAACTCCCATAATACCAGCCATAATGCCATGCTGGTTGGGGATTATGGGAGTTGTAGTCAAACACATCTGGAGGGTGCCAGATTGGGAAAGGCTGGTGTACAACAAAGCTACAGGAACTTCTTATGCAAAGAACCTAGCACAAATCCATCCTGCAGTGCTACCCACTAGTTGAAACCCCCTTAGGACACCTTACTCACAAGCTATCAGTAATGTGGAGCTGTACTGATATGACTGAACTATGGCAGGCCTATATAACTTATGATTTGCAAGCTGGATACAGCCAGTCAGCCATGTGTGGGAGGTCCAGCAAATCCAGGAGGTTTGCCGGGGACTGAACAAACAGTGAGGTTGCCAAGAATCATCAGGCAACACACAATACATAGATAAAGGGGTTCATTTGGCTCTGTAGATCACAGTTTGTCAAGGCCTGGTCAATAGTGGTCTTACACTGACCTGTCCATGCAATGGCTTTGTGTACACAACACATTTTGTGTTGATGGTTGTCATCAGCTGTATTGGAGTAACATCATGACTTCACTGGGGGAATTCCACTAGTTGTTGTGACATGAGCTGATGCAGTTGTTCTTGCACTAGATCAGTGATGGTGAACCTATGGCACTGGTGCCACAGCTGGCACGCAGGGACCTCTCTGTGGGCACTCGAGCCATTGGTCACCAGATCACGAAAGGACTGTCCTCTTCTGCAAAACACTAATGATCTTGTTCTTTCTCACAGTGTGGAACAGAATGATTTTATTCTAGAATTCCTGTTACAGAATTCTTTTCTACATTGTTATCACACTTAAAAGAATTTGAAGAATGATGCACAGAGCATGGCTTGGATGTAAAGCCCTAACAGTTGACTGAGTGCTGCTGCATGTGTTGCTCTCAAACTAACGGAGTATGAGCCAAGGTTTGACAAATTATCAGCATGCATGCAATAGCAAAAATCACATTAATTGTGCAAAAGCATGCCCAATGCAAACTTTTACCTAATGCAGTGTTTGCAGTCCAAGACATAAAGTGTTTAAAATGTGTTAAGCACGTTTAGTTTTCTTGTTTATCTTGCTCATCCTAGTACAGGTTGACTTTTACTTTTACTAATCCGACACCTGTAGAAGCAGGGAAAGGACCCGGGGTAAAGCTTGCCCCATACAATTTCAGTCTGGCATATCATCATATTACAAGTTGAGAATCCCTTATCCAAAAATACATGTGCCTAATTATTTTAAAAGTTTGTATAAATTCCCTTCAGGCTATGTGTACAATGTAGTACTATAACAATTTTTTGAGTTGATTTTTTTTTCAACAAAAACTGTTTGTATCATTGAAAGCTCTGTTAATGTGTTTTTCTTTTAAGAAAAAAGATGTTAATTAGTTCAGACAACTGTATGAGTTGTTTTTCTAAAACTAAAACCTCGGTATTCAGGTTTAATTGCAGTGTTGGCACTTTGAAATAAATAAGTTGGTTTTGTGTTGCAGTTTGGGCACTCGGGCTCAAAAAGGTTCGCCATCACTGCACTAGATCCTGCACCTTTTTTCCTGGTACAGTGGCTCAGGGGATATTTATTTATTTACAGGATTTATATACTGCTCCATATTCCAGTATGGAGATTTTGGAGCGGTGAACAATAAAAGATAAAACAAATAAAAGAATAAAACAATGACCTCCAGAGGCAGGGAGTTCCACAGAAATGGAGCTGCTACACTGAAGGATCTTCTCTGTCTGGACACCAGTTGGGCCATAGGTGTCATGCCATCTGATGACCTCAGTGACCGGACAGATTGGTAAGGGAGAAGGCGCTTTCTCAGGTATCCTGGTCCCAAGTTGTTTAGGGCTTTATACACTAGTACCAAACCCTTAAACCTGGCCCAGTAGCGAATGGGCAGCCAGTGCAGTGACACTAAGACATGACCCTAAGACTGTTGATCCCAAGATATGATTAACATAACAACTGGATACACAGAGCCAAAAAGAAACAAAGACATTTCTCACTCCCTTCTAAACAGACCATTATGAAGCATTTGAGGTTGAGAATGACCAACATGAAGATGTTATTTCATCTACTAAAGGGTTTCCTACCTGTTCCAACCCAGTGGTATCATCCTCTATATCTTTAGGCAGAAAGATGTACATGCTCATATGCTTGTTATAACAGGGGAGTTCCAAAATCTTGATTTTTAAATCATTTATGTAGCCCAGGCAAAATGTAGCTTCCAGGTTCATCATCTGCACTGGTTTGGTTTCAGTCTGTAAAGAATAAACAGAAACTGAAAGGAGTTGTGTTGCAGGATCCAGTGCTAGAGTTGTGGTTCAGGACTCCTGTTGAGTATGTGTGCATTTGCCTTCACACATTGAAAATGTGCCTCAAGGAAGGAGTTCTGTTAAACTATTCTACAGATACATGAAAGTGTGCATGCTGCATAACTTTAAGTAATGCTTTTAAAGCATCTTTTCCAAAGAACATGGTCCTCTCACTGGCTTTGCTTTGATTAAGATTCTTTACATAGAACTTTAAGAGACACAACATTGTGCAAATAATTCCCTTGGTTATTGTCATGCAAGCAAGTACATTAATTCCCACATCATTTCTCATAGAACCCAGGCAGGGACAGAAGAGAAATGAAGAGGGGGGGTGGGGGTGGAGAACCGCTGTTAAGTAAGGTGAGGAAATTGGTTACTCTTCGTAAATTAACTACAGCTCGATTGACCTGACCCCAGATGATCTCTCTGCAGCATGCCCAACTATAATGTGCTAAAAAGTGGTCATCTGCTGGTTGCACTGTCGTATAGGCAATCAGTTTTAGGTGTATGATGAAGATCGTGATGTCTTCTAATCATGTCATATGCTGAAAACTGGTCTGTGCGTGAGATGAATGAAGCATAAGCGGCAAAGAAATCACCACTTTCCCCCTTTGCATTATCCCCATCATGGCCAGCTTGTATCACCACTTGAACTGGTTGTCTATGTAAGAGTTGATTTGGAGTTGTGGGAACAGAAGCAAAGACTGGTTTAAAAGCCAAGAAAAAAATCAGGGGGCAGTATCCAACGGCAGCACAGTGCTAACACGATGATGTTGTTGTGCTAGGATAAACCAATGCAGGCGCAACATCACTAGCACTTGCTAATGCAAAGGGGAAAAGCAGTGATTTGCCACTGAGTTATGACGACATTGTGCTAGCAGTCGTTTATGTTGGTGCAATGTCATTAGCGTGCCACCATTGGATACTACCCGAGGACCTACATGTAATATTTAATACAGTAATACCTTGGATTGCAAGTAACTTGGTCTGAGAGCATTTTGCAAGACAAGCAAACATTTTTAATAAATTTTGACTTGATAAACGAGCAAGGTCTTGCAATACAAGGTAGGGATGTAACCGCTCGCCGTAGCGGGCCGAAATCGGCCCCGTTCATGCCCGCCAGAGACTCGCTTTGATATAAGAGTGTTTTGGATTACAAGCACGGTTCCAGAACGAATTATGCTTGCAATCCAAGGTATTACTGTATCTGTTTTGAATGTTTTGGTGAAACACATGAGTATGTAGTTATTTTGAGTGGGAAATGGCTTCTTTCATACCTTGTTTATTCTAAAAGGACATTCCTTAGTTTGTCCCTCGGGAAATTTCTTCATCCAGTTAGTTACAAAATAGGCTGCACTGATTAGGAGGATCTTCGTCTGGTCATTGACACTCCCCTCGATCAAGATGTTCTCCATTTTACCTGTAGCCCCATCAGCAAAAATACCTCATTAGAAGAGTGTCCCCCAAATACCACAGATGCAGGGCATGAGTCAGCCCAAGTTGGCACTTCTAGATAATTACAATTCAGGTACCTCCAGAATAGTCTAGATTCTTAAAGAGGCTGTTAGATGTTCTGAGATACACAAGACTGCTGGTCGCAGAAGATGTGGCATATGGAAAAGATATTGTCTTGGCTATATAACAAAGCAGCTACACTTTCCTATAGGCTGGCCCAAATGTCCTATACATACCCTTAGCATAGCAGTACAGCACCTGCTGTGCAGAATGCCCAAAGTTCAATCCCAGGATCTCAAATAGCAGGGCTGGAAAAGGGTCGTACTGGAGACCTTGCAGAGATTCTGCCAGTCAAGGTAGACAACACTGGGCTAGATGAACCAATGGTCTGACTCAGTTTATGTTAACTTCATATGTTCACATGCAGGATGGATGCACACAAAGAGTGGAGGTGGTGCTGTTGACTGATTTGGCAGGGCAGGGGACACACCCAATGACTGGGTTCAGACAACACGATAACCCACACTCAAAGGTTGAGAATGGGTTGAGTGTGACTTGTCTGAACCATGCGTGGTGGTGGTTGAACCGTGGGTTACTGTGTTGTCTGAACCCAGCTGCACTAACCACAAACCCATGAAGAGAACCCATGGTTTGTTGTTGGGTTGTGAATTGTGGGTTGTTCACCATGGTTTGTTATCTCGGCTGGGTTCAGACAACATGATAACCCACTTTTCAACAACAACCCATGGTTCAATAACAACTCACACTCAACCCATACTCAACCCTTGTGTGTGGTTTATCCTGCTGTCTGAACCTAGTCGCTGACTGTGTGAATGTTCTGGCATGTCATGTATACGTGGTAAGAGTCAGGTTCATGACCTCTGGAATCTCTGGGGGATTGGAGGGGGGCACTCTGGAGGTGGGGAGCTTCTAGGGTTGTTAGAAAAAGATTTAGGGCACAATCCTATGGCCCTCCAACCTTGATTATTTGGAGTCCTAGCTCTGAGGTCCTGTCAGCTCGGAGCTGGGACTCCAAATGCTGAGCTGCCCCCCTGCAGCTGGCACAGAAAGAACCACGCCAGCTGCCTCCCCAAGGTTGCAAATTGGGGCATGCCAGAGGGAAAAGGGGCATGCTGGGGGGTGGGGGTGGGAGGAGGCTGGGGCCATGGCTCACACTGTATCCAAATGGCATCCCAGCCTCCTTCCTTCCCCCTCTGAAGAGCTTCATCTAGACAGCTGGAAACAGCAGTCTAGATGAAATGCAGGGCGCGAGGCGCAGTGGCGGAGATCTCCACTGCCACACATTGTGCCCAGCATTGGATGCACGTACGTCTCAGAGTTCAGAGGCTTACATGCATCGAGGCTGCGGGTGATAGGATTACGCTCCCCGCCAGGTAAGAGCAAAAAGAGAGTTTACTTCAATTCAAAACATGGCTAGACCAGAAGCCTCTCTGACCAATACATATGCAGGCCGTGCACTTCAGCTGTGGCTTTTTTCCCAGGGCCAAACTAGTTGAGACACTGGAGATCCATAATCAGTTCACCCACCTCTTGACTCACTTCCTCTACCCTTTTGCCCTGTTAGGGGAAATATGCATGTACCCAATCGGGGAATTAACAGCTTGCGCTAGTCAATTTATATCAGGAAACCGGCACATGCTGAATCTCCTTTCCCCCACCATGGTCCCAATGCAATTCTGGGTGGATCGTGTGGTTACTTTTTTTTATGAATCTCCAGTGCCTCATTTTGCTTGGCCCCCCAGATGCCACAAGGTGGCAGATGACTCTCCAGCATTAATCCTCAACGACCCAGACAGTTTTGCATACACTTTAGCACAGCCTTCACCAATCTGGTGCCTTCCAGGTATGTTGGACTCGGCTGGGGGTTGCTGGGAGTTGTAGTCCAACACATCTGGAGGGTGCTAGGTTGGGGAAGGCTGCCTTAGCATGTGTCTCCAACCATTTTCTTTGTCAACCCTTAACAAATCAAGAGCTCAAACCCTATAACTGGAAAACATACCCTCCATACCATCTACGCAATAACCTGGTTTGGGACTTGGTTTATGCCAAAGTGATCTAACTCTGCTTTGTGAAGCAGTGCCAGCTCCAGGTTTTTGAGGGCCCTTGGGGAAGACACCCTCGGTGGGGGCCCTGCCCCAGTGAGCCTACCTTCTCACTGCCATTGTCACCAGCTGCTCTTGCTCCTCATCCTCTTTCTCGTCATTGCTACAACTTGCTTGCTTGACAGTGACGTGAGTGAGCAGGTAGGCTGTGGCATCTGCCTTCTCAGCACCACCATTGCCTGGGCCAGAGTGAGAGGCAGGTGAACAAGCAGTTTGCTATGGTGAAGAGGAGGAGCAACTCCGGGGGGGGGGGGGCTAATGTTAGTGGGCCCCTGTTGGGGGGTGGACCCTTGGCAGGTGCCCTACCATGCCTACCCTTGACGCTAGCCCTGTTGTGATACGTGTGAGCATTCACACAAATGGTCATCGTGTCAAACACGTACACACATGCATACACAAACCCTTTCAGTTTCCACTTCAGCTCTTTGTCTCAGAGCCAAATTAAACATAACACCATTCATGCAATTAGCAATTAAATGACTGATATATATATATTTTTAAGTGTAAATAGCTTTAACTCACCTCTCACTGCAGACCCTATTTGGACTGAAAACCTCACACCTGCTATTTATACCAGATGGAAAGCTTCCATTGGTGTAAGAGCAATCCTTCCAGAGCAAATAGCTTGCCAGCCAGGAGATCCGAACTGGATTGAGACCATAGCAGGGGCCAAAGGGATAAAGCCCTTCTCACTCCTCCAACAGGGTCTCGGTCCAGATTGGGTGACCTGCAACTGCAATTTGCACTTTAAAAATATTCACGCAATCGCTAATTGCATGAATGGAGTCACTTTTCATTTGGAGGTAATTGCATGTTCGTTCTCTCTCTCTCTCTCTCACACACACACACACACACACACACACACACTGTGTGGCCCCTGGGGCTGTATACTTCTACCTTCAAGAAGGATGTTCCAGCATTCTTTCAATATTCCTACCACATGGGGGCACTGAACACCAAACAATCATGTAAAGTTTAAGGCTATGTGTTCTCTCAGGTCTCCTGTCTTAGATTTCATATTTATAGAGTTGGAAGGAGCCTACAAGGCTATCGAGTCCAACCCCCTGCTCAATGCAGGAAACTAGAGGAGGGGTCTCCCATCCAAGTAATAACCAGGCCTGACCCTGCTTAGCTTTCTACACTCAGACAAGCTGAGCCGTCTTAATTATACTGAAAGACTTCAGAGTGGCCCACTGATAGCACATCTATTGATTGCCAGTAGAAAGTATTTGAAAAACACCAAACATCCGTCACCCACTTGGGTAGGGTTGAGTTTCCCATTTTTAAATCAAGCTAGCAACAGGCAAAGGAGTCAAAGCAGGTAGAAGATACTCAGGAGGAATATGGTGGGGGTCAGATGTGATTATGGGTTGGACCTAATGGAGGCTGTCCACCAGCAGAACAGAAACCGCTGGGGGAACGGATTTCCCCACTCCCTGCAGTCCCCTTGTATGTATCCCAAATCTGCTCTGGATATGTGGCGGAGGCTCTAGAGAAGATCTCGGGGGCACAGGTGCTTCAGGGGGGAGGAGAGCAAGGGGACATGGAGAAGAGTTCAAGTAGGGAACCACTGGATGGGGTTGCAAGGCTGTGGGAATGGGGGGATGAAGGAAGCATTGTGGGGGCTTGACAACTCGTAGGGCCAAGCAGGGTGGGAAAGAAAGGTCCATCAAGACCCAAGGCAAAGTGGAGAGCACCATTTTAATATTTGGCCTCGCCTGTTAAAATGCTTATGGTAAACTCCAGTCATATCTCTGCTTGTGCGATCCCTGATTCAGGGATATTGGAATTCACTTCAGTGTTTGAAACAGGTCATTGATTAAGAGGGCACTTGCCATCGGTAAGATCGGAAACAGATTTGTTGATTTGCAGCCTGGTGTCTTCCGTTTTGTCTTTAAAATCTACTTGTTCAAATTCCCCTGGGAAGGGTCGTTTGATAGAGCTGAGAAATTCCTGAAAGATACAAGCAGCCAGATTAAGCACTGATGTATTATGTTAGCCTTCACTAACCTGTTGCCCTCCAGATGTGCAGGACCACAATCCCCATCATCCGCCACCAATGCCTATTGGTGGAGGGTGATGGGAACTGTAGTCCAACATACCTGAAGGGCTCCAAGCTGGGGAAGGCTGTATTACACTGAACCAAAGTTCCTAACATTGAGATGTATTTGGTCAACCCCCAAAAGAGATTGTCACTATTTCAAGGAACTAGATTTGTATAACCACTTTTTCGCACCATAAGTTGAACGTTTTTCAGTCACCCATGAGAAACGAGCTTCATGCAGTAAGTCCACCATTACTTAAATTAGTTTTGAGGCTTCTCCAGAGAATGGCCAAGGACACGATGAATGGACTATTTATAAAAATAGGATTCCATGGTTATCATCACAATGAGTAAAACATTACTTTATGATGAGATGAGAACAACACCATGTGTGACTCTATCCTAAGAGGACCCACCAGTAGAACTGTTATCATTGTTCTGTCACAATCTTCCAGTGAGAACAACTGATCTAAATATTAATGTATTTCCACCTAGCACTTTTTACTGCATTGGCCCAAACTCCATGGCCAACGACTTTGCAAACCAATGACAAAGCTCCACTAATGCATCATGTGTGAATCATTTAATGGTTAACATATCCCAGGCCTGCACAGCTAGTGAGCCACTAATCAGGATACAGTTCATCAGCCATGCACGATAACCCACAAGGGGCTCCATATACCGGTATCATGTTTCTGCTGTCCATCTGGGACCACAAAAACAGGAAGGTTGTCAAGCAGCAGGCAGGACACAATACATAGCTAGTGGACTGCAACCTACTGTATTTATTGGGTCACACACTGTATACAGCATGAGATGTTCAGATACATATTCACGTAGAAAAGTGAGGTACATCATTGCATAAGGTCTTTTTCTGCCTATTATTCTTGGGTTGGATCCATGATCTGCCTTCCATGGACAGAAGGGTTCCACTAACGGAAAGTGCCTCTGCCTGATTTTCGGGGATCCCTCTCCCCACACACAGCTGCAGCACAGCTCACCCAATTCCGCAGGGTCCTCTGACCCTCTGTGTAGTATTCTCAGGGAGCTGGAGGGGCTGCCATGGGGAAGAGGGGCAAGGAAGTCCTTTTCAGCTGCCCCAGTTGCCTGCACCTAAATGTAGCTCCAACCCATCACCGTCATCGTCATCATCGTTTTATAAATGGTCTAAAATTTATCGTCCAAATTTACCAGTTCACTGACATTTCACAGATAAAACCAACTCTGACAAGTATCTCAGATTCATAAACGTTGACGGTGGGGGGCGTGGGAATGGCACAAATTGGCGGTGATGGGGTTAAGAGCTTGCGATCTGGCTCACACAAGCTGCAGACATCATTGCAATTCAAGCCCACAAAATCTGTGACCCGCTAAGCCAAGTGTGCAATTCACCAGCCAGGAAGGGTGGCAGGCCAGGATTAAGCAGAAGGATTTTTTCAAATCCTTGGTGGTCTTGGCTGCCATTCAGATTGGTGAGTCACAAGGGGCTCATGATTTCATCAGCTTCACAGGGTTGCATCGTTAAGGTTGTGAACTCCTGAAATACAATATGCTGGAACCAGGGTGTGGCTCCAGGTATTGGATGCTAGTGGAGTCTGTGCTTGGATCCTGGCAGGTTCAGGGTCAAGCCCAGCAGTAAATGTTCTGCCCATCTAAGGTGACGGTGTTGAAACTTAGGTCCACAGGCCAAATCTGGCCCACTGCAGGGCCAAATATTGTCCTCCCGGTTCTCCAGATGGCCACACACCCTTCCCTGGTCCCACTTTTTCCTGAACCACCGATTGCTTGGTAGTTTCTCGCCTGTTGAGAGAGATATATTTTTTCACATCTTAAAAGGTTTATATTCCTCTCCTTAGGCTTAGTTACTGGCAGAAAGAGCCTGAAGCTATTTTGGGGGGACATGCCCCTTTTGCCTTCAGCTCCACCCAGCACCGAAATGTGGGCCCCAAGAGCTTCTCCAAAACTGAATTTGGCCCTTGTGCTGAAGGAGCCACATGGGCATGCCACAGATACATAGCATATTGTTTAGGAATTAAGCATTCAGAAGACATTCTGGAAAAAAATCATCATCATTTGTATTCCGCCTTTCTCGCAACACTGGGAGCCAGTGGGTCCCACTGGGGGTCTTGTGGCACCTTGAAGACTAACAAATACAAATTTATTATGGCATATGCGTCCATGCACTAGCATCCATTTCGTCAGATGCATGAAGTATAATCCTCAGTTGGCAGGTAGGCGGCATGGATGTGAAGGAAAAGTAAATACAAGTTGGAATTAAATGGCAATGAAATGCAAAAAATACAAAGTTGTATCCAACTGGTGTCCCTCCACTGACAGAAGGCTCTTTGATCCCGTGGAAGTTTCCATCAGCAGAATGGGAGGGAGGTAATTTTCAGTGATTCACCCTGCCACCTGCACCCCTCCTGCCCCTGAGAGTTGGAGACCCTCAAGTGGGAAGTTGTGCAGGGGACTGCAGAGGGATGGGGAAATTATCAAAAATCACCTCCCTTCCTGTTCTGCTAATGCAAGTCTTCACTGGCTCAAAAGGCCTTTCATCAGCGGAGTAACACCGATTGGATACAACCCACAGTCTGTGACAATTCAATCTCACTTATTTCCATAACAAAACCTATGATTAAAACCAAGCACAGTGTCTTAACCAGATTCTGAGTTGGGCTGTAGATTCATATAACACCTTTGTTATCAGCCTCAGAATCTGATAATTCTACTGATGACAACATTTGAAGGAAGTGGGAAATTGTGCTTCAATCAAACTTCAAATACATTGTTGGTTTAGCAATCTGTCATAGTTGTGCTTAAATAAATCATAGACAAGGAAAGACATGTCTACTAGTAGTAATTTATTACCGACTTTTAAGTTTGGGCTAAGAGTTTTGATTGAAAATCTGTAAGTAAAACATGGGCAGCGTGATCCAATGGGGCGGCCCGTAACCGTTGGAACGTGGAGAATTACAGGCATCCGATCAAAGGCGGAAGGAGTGCAGAGGCGATGGTCGCCTCTGCACTTCTCCCGCCCTCCAAAACACTTAGACAGCTGATTTCAGCTGTCTAACTCTTTTGCGCCAGCTCATGAGCAGGACAGGTTGAGGCACCACTGGGGTACAACGTATCCCAGCGGAGGCGGAGCCTCACTCCTCCCCTCCCCTTCCCTCCCCCACCCCTCCTACCCAACACCAGCTCCAAGGTCAGTCTTGCGACCTCGCAGCCACGGCCAGCCCAGAAAGTACCACACTGGCTGTAAGGGCAGGGGGAGGGCGCTCCGAATTCAGAGTCCCAGCTCCGACCTCAAAGTGCTTTTCCGAGGTCAGAACCGTGACTCCAAATTTTCCTATGGCCATCTAGAGACTCTGTCTAGCAGTCATAGGATTGTGCCCGAAGCAACTTTTGCAATAAAAATGTAAAAAGAGAACCATGTTGGAATCTAAGGTGTTGTTAAAATAATAAAGTACAATTGACCAAAAAAAATAAAATACAGATATTACAATTTAAAGATTAGTGCATTAACAGAGACCATACAGAATGAATAATGATGGGATTTAGACCACAGCACAGCAGTCAACCAGTTGGCCCAGGGAGAAATAGCAATTACCTCTTTAGTAGCTTACCATAGTTGGGTTAAGAGACTTTTCTACATACAGCCGTTTGACCATTTTCAGTGAATAAAAAGAACTAAGCTTGGCAACATCATTTGTTATTGTTTGGAATCCAAAAGGAATGTCTTTGACATCTTCCAAATGAAGGCCCTGTAACAACCGAGGTTAGATTTAAACATTGTTTTCAGTAGAGATCTCTGGAAATACAGATCTGCCGAGAGACAATCAAGCCAAATAAGAAGATAAGAAGAGCCAAGCTGGATCAGACAATTGATATATCTAGCCCAGCATTCTGTTCCCACAGTGGCCAACCGACCAGGTGCCTATGGGAAGCCCACAAGAATGACACGAGGGCAATATCCCTTTCCCACTGTTGTTCCCCAGCTACTGGTATTTAGAGTCTTGCTGGCTCTGACTCCAGAGGTAGCATCATATAGCCATTGATAGACTTATCCTCCATGAATTTAACTTATCCCATTTTAAAGTTTTCTGAGTTGGTGGCCATCACCACATCCCGTAGATGGTGGATGGGGAGAAATATTTCCTTTTGTCTGGCCTGAATCTTCCACTATTGAGTTTCATTGGATGACCCCATGTTCTAGTATTATAAGAGAGGGACGGGGAAAAAAACCTTTCTATTTACTTTCTCCAAGCCATGCATAATTGTATACACCTGTATCAATATCCCCCTTGCTTGTCTTCTTTCTAAACTAAATAGTGCCAAATACTGTGACCCTTCTTCATAAGGAAGTTCCTCCAGCCATCTGATCATGGGGCAGAGCGATCCTATGGCCCCTAGACAGCATCTAGGGGGCCATAGGATTCTTCAGATCTCTAGCTCCGAGGTCGGAAAAGAGCTCCGACCTTGGAGCCGGGGATTTGTCCCAGTATCCCCCTCCCCACCCCTCACAGCTGGCATGGAAAGAATTGCGCAGGCTGCTTCTCCGAGATTGTACGACTGACCTTGGAGGAGGGGTCCAGAGGACGTTCTGGGGGGCAGAGAGGGGAGGAGACCGGGTCTGCCAGGATACACTGTACCCTGGGGGCGCTCCAACCTCCTCCCCTCTCCATCCGAAGGACCTCAGCTAGGTGGCTGAAATCGGCCGTCTAGCCGACTTGCAGGGCAGGAGGAGCACCCAGGTGAAGATTGCCCCCATGCCCCTCCCGCCCTACATAGGATGCCTGTAATCCTCCAAGTTCGGGGGCTCATGGACATCCCCATTGGATTGCACCCTCAGTTGCCCTTTTCTGCACTTTTCCCAGCTCTACTACAATACCCTTTCTGAGGTGCGCTAACCAGAGCTGTACACTGTATTCCAAGTGTGGCAACGCCATAGATTTTTATAAAGGCGTTAGAACATTGGCAATTTTAAAAAAAAATCCCTTTCCTAATTATCCCTATCATGGAATTCACCTCTTTCTCAGCTGCCATATTCTGGTTCAATATTTTCATTGAACTATTCACCATGAGTCCAAGATCCCTTTCCCATCAATATATATATATATATATATATGCCCCAAGGTGCATCTCTTTACACTTACTTACATGGAACCACATTTGCAATTTTAATGCACATTCACCCAGTTTGGAGGTATCCTTTTGGAGTACTCCACAATCCCTTCTTGTTTTTACCACCCAGAATAATTTAGCACCATCTGCAAACTTGGCCACTTCACTGTTTGCCTTTAACGAGTCCAGATCATTTGCTAACTTACTTACAAGCTGATGGGGTCTGTATATCCAGGCAAGATATCTTGGGATATCCAGGCAAGGTAACTTGGGATCATAGATTTCATAGATCATAGAGCTGGGAGCCTACAAGGCTATCGAGTCCAACCCCCTGCTCAGTGCAGGAAACTAGAGGAGGGCTCTCCCATCCAAGTAATAACCAGGCCTGACCCTGCTTAGCTTTCCACGCTCAGACAAGCTGATGGATAGCTCCTATCCACAGGGGACATGAGAACAGGACTGAAATCTTTTTGCTGCATAGCTTCCTCCCCAATACCCATTCAGGGCAAGGATAATGCTTCCTGACTGGCTATATGACATTAACATATCATTGGATTTTTATGGGTTGGTTCTAGATCTAGTCGTAGTTAGGGTAGACTCATTGAAATCATAGGACTTAAGAGTTAGTAATTACTAACTTAAGTCTCATTTATTTTAATGGGTCTACTCCAAGTATAACTAAACGTGATCCCTGATTGGTTGGGATTACTCAGGAAAGGAAGGCAGTCTGGGGCAGTGGGAGGAAATGGTGCCAAAACAGCAGCAGAGAGGGGGAGACAATGCTACAAAGAGCAGCAGCAACAACAACAACAACAGGTATAGGAAATGGGTCATGTCCATTAGGAAGCATTTCTCCAGACTCTCACTTTTATCCCAAACACTTACACAGGCAAATATTCGGTGCAGCCCTATATCATCTGTCATTGTATAGTCTTAGGTTCCATTCAGTTGTTTCCTGACCTATCATATGTTTGAGAACCTTTGCTGTTGAGAGAGGACAACTTTCTTCTACCAATCCCTACTTAACAAGCCTACACAAAGACATTTGAATGTATATGGAGGGATGCTGTCATGTAACAGATGTAAACAAGACAAATTCAACTTAACAAAGAAAAGGATATACACAGTTTTCATAGCAACATTACCTGACATCCAAATTAAAGGCACACCTACCTGTTTCATTTGGTTTGCCATGTCACCCCTGGCAGCTTTATGTGCAAGAGCCAGAGAGGTTGAAATGCAAAGTGGAGCAAAAATAATATTAGCAGTTTTGTCCTTTTCACATAACTTATTGAATATATCAACTGCAAAAGCAGTGTTTGCAACTTGTATGGCATCCATTGCTGTGGTTCTGAAACAGAAAAGATAAATTTATTAGTCAACCAATCAATCTTATATATAAATAATTGTCATTTTCTTGTTACAGAGTTACGGGTTTGTTCATGTCAACAGACTTAAGCATACTGAACTCTACATTGGATTGTGGCCTAACAGCATAATCCTATGCATGTCTACTCAGAAGTCAGACTCACTGAGTTCAATGGGACCTACTCCCAGATAAGTGTGTATGGGATTGCAGCCTCAGTCTATTTTCATATTTCTTTAAGCCTAGAACCTTCAGCCAAAGAAATGGCTGGTTACTTCAAATGATATGTGAAATTCAGTCCCCTTCTAAACCTTCATTGCCTTCTTAGGACTGTCAGATCACAAAACTCCAGCAACAATAGAGACCACAACAACTGGCATAATTCTTCTTCTATGTAATTCTAAAAGGTAAAACAGTCCCATCAAAATCTAGATTCTAGATGAGTGGTGAACAACTTGTGGCCCTCTGGATGTTTTGGCCTTCAACTTCCATCATGCTTCAAATTCCACCATTAGCTATGCTTACATGGGGTGATGAGAGTTGTAGGCCAAAATATCTGGAGGGCCACTAGTTGTCCACCCCTGCCCTAGAGCTACCAGCCAACCATACATCCCCTTCTCCTCACACAAATGTAAAGTTTTGTTTCTGATAAGTTGAAATGTTCATGAACATTCTGCACTATCACACCACCAGCTCACCCAACTGGTGTCAGAGGCTTCCACAACCACAATACAGTATAGATGTTCAACTGCTATATTTTATAGCCTGTTAATCCACAGCTGTATATGCGACAATAATTTATTCATAGAATTATAGAACTGTTGAATATATATACACTTGACAAGAAATTCCATATCCAAACTTCTTTCTCAAATTCATGATCTATTATTTTAAAAATACATAAACTTAAATACATAATACTTGTCCAACATATATTTATGAATTAACAATGACAGGATATGTCTCACATGGTGGTTTGGGGGTATTTTTGGTTTGTTTTTTTAGGAAAAACATACAAATTATTATAAAATAAAGGATCAAATGCAACAACAAAAAAAGACAAAAGGAAGCACATTTTACAACTGAATTGAATTATAATAAGGAGATACTTTTATAACTGTTAATGCTCATGAAGTCAATAAAAGGGTCCCAGATATTAGAAAAATAGGCAATCTTTTGTCTACCATCGCTTAGTCATCTCCACAACCTTTCAAACTTTATACAACTATGTGAAGGAAAGTCTCACATCTTTGAACTGTTAGGTATCCAAATACGTCTAACATATTAGCCTGTGTTATGTGACTCCTTTAAAAAGGCAGGCCAGGTAGAGATATAAGTAACATATTGACCTGGTTCACACAACACAACAACCCATCATGGGTAACTAACCACAGTGAGTCGTCATGTCATCTGAACCCAGACTGCTTCCTGCAAGGTGACTTATTTTGGGGTAACAAGCCACCATGACAACCCATGGCTTGTTCTAGGAGTTGTTTGATGGGTTGGCTTATCATCCAAACCCAGGAGAGCAATTTTATTGTGGGTTGCAGGGCTTGGCTAGCAAGCCACTCGGCAACAGCAGGAAAAAACCCTGCTGCTCTTTGAAATCTCACCCATGCTGTTGCCAGTGACAGCCCATCCACCAACCCAAGCAGCACTTTGAAACAACCATCACTGGTTCGCCACCCTCCCCCCCCCCCTTTTTGGACCCAGAAAATTGGCAATTGTGTTTATTTATTTTATTTTGTCAGTCTTCTGCAAGTGCATAAGTGCGCACTTACATGAGAAGTCTTGCCTGGTCAATTTCCTTATTAGTTTCAGCTGTCAAAGGGAGCAGCAAACTGTTACTGTAGTAGGTAACAAACGTGGAAATTGACAAGGCAAGACTGCATATATGCAGATTTGCACACAGTTGCCAGGAACCAATTCCCTAGCTGTCAATTGAAAAGCACCAGTAAAGCAGCAAAAGAAGGTGCACCCAAAGGGGCTGGGGACAAGATCTCCCACTTATCAATGTAATCCTCTGGCTTTTAAGAGTTTAACTGACAGTTCTCAGTGTCCTTCACCTTTAGCACTTCTCCTAGTCTCCAGCTACTCCAAAAAGGGGATATATTAACTCCCCCACTCCTTTTCGCAGCTCCTTTTCAGAGCACTTACGCCTGCAGTTACAGTGGTTCCCTGACAGCTCTAAAAATAAATTAAAAAATAAATACCTGAAAAGGCAACTGAACAGAATGGAGTGAATGGGGCCCCCATGAGGTGGCGGGTGTAAGTACCACTGGTGCTGGTACCCCATTTGCTCCATCCTGTTCTGCCACCTCTAAGGGGTGTTGTTGGGCTTTTTTGTTGTTTGTTTGTTTGTTTAAGTTGTTGGGAATATTTGCATGATTTTTTGGGACTGGGAAAATATGCACATTGAGTGGCTGGGAAGTAAATGTAGAGGAGTTTTGCATAAATTTAAGGGCTGGGAAGTAAATGGAGGGGAAATTTGCACACCAGCAGTAATGGAGCAGTTAATGCAGGTGCACAAATTTCCCCTCCATTTACTGCCCTGCCCATAAATGTAAGCAAAATTCCCCTCCATTTACTTCCCAACCAATAAATTTGAGTATATTTCTGCGGGAGGACTTAGAGCTGTCAGATTTCAGGTGAGGGAGAGACTGAGAAAGATTCAGAGACATCGAGAGCTGAGTTTGGAACTCTGTAACTTTCTCAGGAAGCTTTTTCAGGTTATCTGAATGGGGGTCCGAATGAGCCACGCCATGCTTTATAGAAAGTTGAGGAATAAATGTGGCAGCCAACCAGATGGGGGTGGGTCACTGGATCTCAAAAACAGCAATTGCTTAATTGAGATGGCACACAGCACTGCTACTACATCAGTTTTCCAGGAAAGGTCATTTGCAAGGATTCCCACCTGGAAATCATGGCCCACATGAAATCTTACCATGAAAGAAAGAGTGCTGGGCTATAAACTTTCCTTCTGGTGTGGTACGTTTTCACATGGTGCATGGTTTTCCCATGGAAGTGTTTCTTAAATGACTCCTCCTGTGAACACAGCTGCATATTACAGTCCTCGTGCAAGGAGGGCTGTAGCAACTTGCACTTTCTGAACAGGCAAAGGGTGGGGCATGTCAGAACTTGAGAGCGGGCAACAACAGAAGAAGACAAAGCCATGCCGACATGAGATAGATAAAACTACAGTCAGAAACTCCCCATTTGTTTCAATTGTACATTCAGCTGATTTCCCCTGCCTTAACCTTCCCCTGGGAAAGAAGCAGTGGTGTGAGGAGGGCCAAGCCCAAGACCTCTGCCATGGCAATGGGGACACCCAGCAGTAGACCTCAAAGCGGAATTTTAATATTGATTCCCAATGAAGCAATATCCGAAAATCACAACCACTAAGCCATTAGTCACTGGGAAATCTCAAGTGGGGTGGAGTCAGGGAAAAACTGAAACATACCTACATGGGTAAAGAAAACTGCACTGCAAGCTTAGGCCACATTCTTTTTTCCCCCACGCCAGAGAAGTATTAAGTCAGCATCTAACCAGTCGCCCACGGCATGGCGGCATCCTTGAAGTACAGTTAGCTTGCGACACACCCACATTTCATTCTAATGTCTAGCATGAGACATTCTGCTTCCTGAACTTTCTATGTGGAACTTCCTTCAGAAATCCTGATTAAATTCATTCTTAAGCCCTGTTGATGAATCCAGAATCTTCATGGGTGGTAATCCCAATATCCCCCCCTACCCTACCCCCCACCATGCACCATTACAATTATTGATCAAATAGGCAATGCACATATAATTTATCTGAAGGTCTGTGTGAACAAAACATAGATAACGAGACATGGGAGAAATGTATCAAATTTTGGAGAAATCCCTCCAAATCCTGAATCTTCAGGAGCCTTCAGATTCAGTCCACTTTGGAGGAGTCCCACTTTGATTCAGACATCTCTCAAATCTGTCTGAAATATAAGGTGACCATACGTACTGGTTTTACCACCACAATATTGGGTTTTTGGACATTGTCCTGCTTAGTCGTGAGATGTAACCAGTACAGTTTAGCACTACAAAATCAAAAAGTATTAATTTATCAAAAGATTGAGTACATAAAATCAATCCTTGATAAACCAGCCTAAAACAATTTTATTAATTTATCCTAGTTTTAGTTTTATTTTACCCGACGGTTCTCGTCGTTGGGTCTCGGCAATACTCGGCATTCAGCACACGCACTCTCACTATATTTTGGCCGCAGCTACTCTTCGAGAATACTCCCGCACAATACATACAGCCCGACCGTGGGAACTCGATGATGACGTCATCACAGAGCCCGCCAAAATCGACCAATTCGGTGTTAGCTTCAGACTATAAAAGGCCCTCCGCAGCACAAGACAGGCACCAGTGATCTGGCATCTTCGGACTGTGACACTGGCCCTCAGAGCTCCACGCTCTCTCGGTTACTCGAGCTTTTCGCTCCGCCATTTTCACGGCGCACCTCGCTGCTTCGCCAGGACTAGGCTGACCATACATACCGCTTTAAAAGGGACAGTCCTGTTTTTTTCATATTTCCTGACCATCCCTTCTTTTTAATATAAATGTCAACCCAAAATAAACCCAAAATGCAGGCAGCTGTGTTGATCCATTATAGATAGATACCCCCAAAGAAAATCAGTCCATAGCATACTAGCTAATTTATTAGGATCAGCTGAAAAAAGTGCCAGAGCTCTGGGACCCAGTGTTCCCACTCCACTACACCATGGCTTCTTTATCAGAGGGGAGGGGGCCATTGCTTAATGGCAGAGCACCCATCTTGTGTGCAAAAGGCCCTGGGTTTCATCCCTGTTATCTCCAGGTGAGACTAGGAAAGACTCCTGTGTAAACCCCTGGAGAGCCACTGCCAGTCAGTGTGTAGGCAACAATGAGCTAGATCAAGCGTGGGGAACCTATGACCCTCCAGATCTTGTTGGACTACTGTGAAGGATTGAGGCCTACCCAGGCTTGAGTTAGGTTGAAACCTGAAGGCCCAAATGTCTCCTGATGGGAGGGGGCATTTGTGACTTCGGGGGTGCTGCAAGGGCAAGGGCCACCCCCCTAACACTGCTATTTGTTGCTCGGTGCCCTTGGTGGTGGGGATTGTTTTTCCCTGTCTAGGGCCTGAATATGTGCCTTGGAGGGGAGTCATGGGGCCAAGTGGGGGGTTCTGTGGGGGCCCCAATTAGTGTAGTGACGGGTAGAGGGAGATGTTTCCCTGGTTTCCCCCACCAAAAACAGAGCGCGGGGGTCCAGCGCGACGGAGCAGGGTCCCGTCGCGTCACTTCCTCCGCGCCGGAAGTGACGCGCCGGGACCCATCAGACAGCAGAGGAGGCTCTCCGCGGAGTGGAGAGCCCAGGTAAAGCCCGCGCAGGTGGCTGAGAGCCCAGTTTGGGCCTTGCTCCTTTCCGACGGGCTGCTCGGCTACAACCCTAATTGGGAGGAGGACTAGCCAGGTAAGGGGAACACAGCCCAGACACTTGATGGCTGTGCCTTGTTCCGGTCCTCCTCGCACCCGCAGGTTTGGTGGTTGCCCTATCAGCCTGCCCTCGGGTCTCCGGATGCTGCTTCTAAATGCCAGATTGGTGCAAAATAAAACTTCCCTCATCCACGATTTAATAGTGGATGAGGCAGCCGATCTGGCATGCAGACCTGGGTAGGAGAACAGGGAGGAGTTAGTCTCTCCTAGCTTTGCCCACCGGGGTACTTGGTGCAGCATCAGGGTAGACCTGAGGGCCGGGGAGGGGGGGTTGCCGTGGTCTATAGGAATTCTCTCTCTCTCTCCAGGCTCCCTGTCCATCTGACTACTGATCTGGAGTGTTTGCACCTTTTGTTGGGCCAGCGGGACAGATTAGGAATTCTGTTGGTGTACCGCCCACCCCACTGCTCAACAGACTCCCTGGCTGAGCTGACGGAGGTGGTCTCGCTGGCGATGCTGAGGTCCCCCAGGTTGTTGGTCCTGGGGGATGTTAACATCCATGCTGAGGGCACCTTGTCTGGTGTGGCTTAGGAATTCATGGACTCCATGACAACCATGGGACTGTCCCAACATGTCATTGGCCAAACACATGTAGCAGGGCACACTCTAGACCTGTTTTTTTCAGCCGAGCATGGAGATGGTGATCTGAAGGTGGGGGACTTTGAATCGGTCCCCTTGTCATGGTCAGATCACTACCTGCTGAGATTTAGGCTAACTGCAGCTTTCCCCCTCTGCAAGGGTGGGCGACCTATTAAGATGGTCTGCCCCCGGAGGCTGATGGATCCGGATGGTTTCCAGAGAGCCCTTGGGGGGTTTCTGGCTGATATGGCTGGCAGTCCTGTTGAATCCCTGGTTGATCTCTGGAATAGAGAGATGACCTGGGCGGTTGACACGATTGCTCCTGAGCTCCCTCTCTGTAGTAGAGCTCGTACGGCTCCGTGGTATACCCCAGAGCTGAGAGTGATGAAGCAAAACAGGAGACGGATTGAGTGCAGGTGGAAGAAAACTCCTAGTGGATGCAATCGAGCCCTGGTACGTGCCTATAGTCAGGTATACCTAGAGGCAGTGAGGGTGGCAAAGAGACAACATATCACTGCCTCTATCCAATCATCTCTTTGCCGCCCAGCGGAGCTCTTTAGGGTCATCCGGGGCCTGTTATACGCTGGCCCCAGGGACATCATCGACCCATCTGATGCCCGCTGCAATATATTCGCTAGGCACTTGCAGGAAAAAATCTCTTGCATCCACAGGGACTTAGACTCCAATGTTATAGCAGTAGAATCAGGAGAGGTACCCAGAGTACAGTCTGGTCTAGTTATTTTGGATGAGTTTCAGTTGGTACAGCTTGAGGTTGTTGACAAGGTGCTTGGACAGGTTCGTGCAACCACGTCTGTTCTGGATCCTTGCCCCTCTTGGCTTATAAAAACTAGCAGGGAGGGAACGGCCAGCTGGGCCAGAGAGGTGATCAATGCCTCCTTACAAGAGGGAGTGGTCCCATCAGGACCGGCGCAAGGCAGTTTGGTGCCCTAGGCAAGATCAGATATTTATCGCCCCCACTTCCCACTTGAGAGCGCTGTATTTTTTTTTAGGCGTTTCTGGTGTCCCCTTTAGCCCTGTGCCCTAGGCAGCTGCCTAGTTGGCCTAATGGTAGCACCGGCCCTGGGTCCCATGCCACCTGAAACAGGTGGTGGTGAGACCACTCCTGAAGAAACCCTCTCTGGACCCAGAAGATCTTAACAACTTTAGGCTGGTGGCGAATGTTCCTTTCCTGGGCAAGGTCCTTGAGCAGGTGGTGGCCAACCAGCTCCAGGCACTCTTGGATGAGACTGATTATCTGGATCCATTTCAGTCGGGGTTCAGGCCTGGTTTTGGCACAGAAACAGCTTTGGTCGCCCTGTATGATGACCTATGTCGGGAGAGAGACAGGGGGAGTGTGACCCTGTTGATACTCCTGGATCTCTCGGCGGCTTTCGATACCATCAACCATGGTATCCTTCTGGAGTGGCTGTCTGAGTTGGGGTTGGGGGCACTGCATTGCAGTTGTTCTGCTCCTACTTGGATGGCCGGCTCCAGAGAGTGGTGTTTGGTGAATGTTGCTCGGCCCCATGGACTCTCCAATACGGGGTTCCTCAGGGGTCGGTCTTATCCCCCATGCTATTTAACATCTACATGAAACCACTGAGTGGGGTCATCCAGAGTTTTGGAGTGCATTGCCATCAGTACGCTGATGACACACAGCTCTATTTCTCCTTTTCATCTTCAGCAGGTGAGGCTGTGGATGTGCTGAACCGGTGCCTGGCTGCGACAATGGACTGGATGAGGGCTAACAAACTGAGGCTCAATCCAGACAAGACTGAGATGCTGTTAGTGAGTGGTTCCTTTGACCGGATGGAGGGTGTTCAACCTGTTCTGGATGGGGTTGCACTCCCCTTGAAGGAGAAGGTTCGTAGCTTGGGGGTGCTCCTGGAACCATCTTTGTCACTTTATTTATTTTATTTTATTTATTTATTATATTTATACCCCACCTTTTTTCCTGCAAGGAACCCAAGGCGGCTTACATAATCCTCCTCCTCCTCTCCATTTTATCATCACAACAACCCTGTGAGGTAGGTTAGGCTGAGAGTCAGTGACTGGCCCAAAGTCACCCAGTTAGTTTCATGGCTCAAGTGGCCTCAGTGGCAAGGAGTGCCTTCTACCAGCTTTGGCTGGTGGCCCAGCTATGCCCCTATCTGGACAGGGATAGCCTGGTCTCAGTAATCCATGCTCTGGTGAGCTCTAAACTAGACTACTGCAATGCACTCTACGTGGGGCTGCCTTTGAAGACTGTTCGGAAGCTGCAGCTTGTGCAAAATGTGGCAACCAGGCTTATTGCGGGGACTGGAAGGTCCGAGCACATTACACCGGTTCTGGCCCGTTTGCACTGGCTGCCAATGAGCCGAATTCAAGGTGCTGGTTCTAATCTATAAAGCCCTACATGGCTTAGGACCACAATACCTGACAGAACGTCTCATCTCTCCCAACCGCAATCTACCTGGACACTATGCTCAACATCTGGGTCCCTCCTCCAACTGCCACCTCCAAGAGAGGCTCGGTTGGTAGCAACAAGGAGGAGGGCCTTCTCAGTGGTAGCCCCCCAATTATGGAATAAGCTCCCCACTGAGACCCGCCTGGCGCCAACCTTACTATCTTTTCTGCGCCAGGTTAAGACTTCCCTCTATGTCAAGGCATTCAATAGTTAAGAGCTCAAAATAGCACGGGGGGGGGGGGATTGTCACCTGTAGACTTAGTTTTATTATGTAACTTTTGGATTATATTTTAAACTGTGCTTTTTAATTTGGTTTTTAATCTTTAACTATTTTGTATGTTTTTATTGTTGTTTTTATGTACAAATTGTTGTGAACCGCCCAGAGAGCTTCGGCTGTGGGGCAGTATAGAAATTAAATAAATAAATAAATGTCCTGGTTTTAAATTTGGAAAAAATGGTCACCTTACTGAAATAGCCTGATTCGGTTTGGGATTCGTCAGAATCCAAAGCACACTCCTATTTCAGAGGTGGTCGCCCATCCAGGTCCTGACTTGCTTAGCTTCAGCAAGGTTGCTGTACCATGTTCCTTCAGGCCATTACCTAGAACCGTTTACTTGGTGTCCTACAAGTTCATCATTCTCTCAGCCCTTACCAGCCATAACTGACCTGGATAATTTCTGGATCTTCTTGAAAATAAGAGGATCGGGATAATTTTGCTTTCAGAAAACCCAGAATTTACTGTGGAGACTTAACAGAGCAACATGTGGGCTCACAGGACCAGCTTGCCTGGCCAGTTTTTGGGTTCTCTATATCTTTGGAGAACAGAATAAAAGTTGAAGAAGAAAATAATTATTTCCCCTGTGATTCAAATTCAGAGGCACAATCTCCCCCTACACACACACACACACACACACGTGGGGGGGGGGGCTACTCTTCCCCATGCTGGAAGCTCTTTAGGAAAGAGAAAGGATGGAGGTGGGGGGACACCTCTAGACAAGTAGCATATGACCTGCTGAGGCAACCCCTTAAATCTTCCCCTCCTTCTTTCATTGTATAAAGCAGGGGTGGGGAATGCGTGGCCCTCCAGATGTTATTGGACTGCAATTCCCATCATCCCTCACCATCGGTTATGCTGGCTAAGGCTGGTGGTGGGAGTTGCAGTCCAACAACATCTGGAAGGCCACATCCCTGGTCTAAAGGACCAAGCCATTTGGGTGAAGAGCAACATTAGACCATCACAGGGCCTGTTTATTTGTAATGGTCCTATATGTATAGAAAAGCACAGAAAGGTAGAAATCCTAACCATGTTGAGCGTCAAGGTTAGTTTTAGCGTCTTCCTGGCTCCAAGGAACAAGCATGAGTCATTTGATTAACAGCATAAAGAAAGCTCCGTGGGAGATACACACCCATGTGGAATTTTTTTAACCTGAGACGGAGTCTCTTCTAGAAATCTCATATTCTATGGGTGCTTCCAGACAGAGGGCTCCTCATGCTACCAGTCAAAAGCCATTATGCAGCTATTCTGTCTTTCCCTCCTTAATGGGTGTGTGTGTGTGGTAGGACAGAAGAAATGGTGGGAAAACATAGGAGGGTTACAAGTGCAAGACATCATTGTCTGGAACCCACGTAAAATTCCATGAATTATAGCACAATAAAAGCCTCATCTGGAAGCACCCTCTATCATAAAACAAACACATGCACAAAAGGTAGATTCAGCTGGATAAATAAGTTTGTCATTCTTGTGCCTCAGTAGAAGATATGATTTTTAAAATAATTTGTTTATAATACAATCCACTGGATAAGTAAACTAATCATTCTTGTACCACAATAGTATGATTATTATTTTTTAAATAGTGTGCTTAGAAATCTCCCTCCTGTCAGAAAAAAAAATATGAGGCACAAAGTTCTGGGTCTTTACGCAACATTATCAGGTACAGTCAGAAAGTTAGCTAAAGATTCTTGCAGACTGACAAGGAAGCTGCAGTAATGCAATAAAAAACGCTTACCGGTACTTTGGGGGGAAAAACTTTTATCAAATGAGTTTGCTTGTGTTGAATGGAAAAGGCTTCCTATATTTTGCACTGGTTCACTCAAAGTTTTACATACCTCTTTCCTCTCTTCTTCCTTCAAACCCAGTGGACACTTTGCAAGGAAACCTAAGCACTTGCTAGATGGGAAGGCACTTAAAAAAACACACAACCAACAAGACACATTCAGCACTTACCTCCCTATGCAGCGACACGACTCACTGAACTGAGAAAAAAATAAGCACAGCCCAAAGAACTGGTGTGGTGTTACTGGTGACACTGCAGAGCAGGAAGAATGGGCTAGCTTCACCTGAACTCCGATGCCACTCCCTTTTTTGTGGTTGCGCTCTCTCTCGCTCTCTCGCTCGCTCTCACTCTCTTAATCATCCCTCTTGGCAATTTACCCATGACAGAAAAAGGGATTCCAGCTGAACTTGCAGAGTATAAAGCTCCAAAAGGCCATGACATGCTCCAGCAGGAAGCAGGCATCTTATGAAGACTGCCCCCCACCCCCTCAGGTGAATTTTGCAAAGAGGTCTGGCAAGAGGTTTGGGGAGGCAAACCCATGTGCAATCTGAAAACTATGAAATTAACAGAGACGTTGACAGGAGCAGGACTATGCCCTGAAGAAAAGAAAATGAACACCAGGGAAACAAATTGGATTATTCCGCTTTCAATCCAGCTCAGCCTTGGAAATGATTCTATGATGATCGTGTAAAGCAGTCAGAAACTGATGCACGCTGAGAGCTACTACCTCAGAGGGTCACATATATCACAGACACCTGATCATCATAGATCTCCTATGTCATGTGTGGCCTAGCCCTCAGAAAATTAAGAGTTACAAATTAGGTGCAGAATTTTGTAAAAGCAAAGCACGATGTCTCTAGGAGTGAATAGCCCAGTGCTAGATACAAAACTGCAGATATTCGAATGAAAGGAGCTGTTAGACTGGAGATATGGCATTGCATGAAAACTGTAGCTCTATAATCAGTTTCCTCACTTAAGTTTTCAGGCCAGCTAATGTTTTGCCACTCCCCAGGAAGAGCTAGAGTGGTTTGTTCCAACATGCTGTGAAATCATTCTCTTCTCCTCAAATGTGCTTTAGCAATATAGTATTAATTCAATGGGACTATCCTAAAATAATACAGTACTTAACATTCCACTCCATTCCACTAACACTGACTGCAACTAATCCCTGGGCAGCTGTACCAAGCAAAAATCAGTACCAATTCATTATAAACCTACCAGTGTTAAAGACTGGATCCCACGGAGCACTCTTTGTTTGGTGACTTGTATGTGTGAAGGAACCATTACAGCTTAATGGTTTGTTCACACATACCACAGATATTATTTCATTATCATCCAGTGTCAACTCAAGCCCAGTACTTGTCAGTGGAGACAGTTCACACATTTGGCAAGAGAGTCACCATTAATGGTCAAGTGATGACATTCATGTGTGAAATTAAATAGCTTAAGGGTGCAATCCGATGCATGTTTAAACAGAAAAACAGCCATGCCAGCTGGGGAATGCTGGAAGTTGTAGGACTCTTTTCTGTCCAAACATGAATAGGATTGCACCCTTATGAACAAAAGCGCCCCAAGACATTTTGATGCTGAAGGCAGAAAATGCAAATGGCAACCCCCATTTCATGGTGGTAGCAACAACAACAAATATTAAGAACAAGAACAAATGGAATAATTGACCATTTGCTTTCCTTTAATTGAAACCCAAAATCTGAAATTATTTCTCAAATAGGGATCCAGTCTACCAAACAGTAGGGCCAGTCCTGTCTTCCTAACAATGCTTCCAGTCAGGCTTGCTGAATCCCTACGTTGAATTGACATGGCTGCAACATGATGCAATCAGAGCAGAAGAGCCATTTATATTGGGCTCCCCATCACATCAGCACGTTAGTGCAGTGGCTGTCCTATATAATGCAGGGGTGCACAACCATTCTGGCTCTGAGGGCCACATGTGAAGCTGGCTCGGGGATCAGGGACCACACACACACACACACCCCAGTGATCCATATGAGGATCTCTGGGGAAAGGAGTAGAGAGCCTTCTCTCCACCCCCTCACCAAGTGATCATGATATAGATCTCTTTTTCTTTGCTGGTAGCAGGGAGTGGAGAATTGGGGTGGGGGGTTTACAGGTGGAAAGGGATTTAGGGAGGGTAACTGTGTATCAAACCATATGTGATTATGTCTCCAGAGTACTTAGATTTCTGGTTATTTGGAGGTATTAAAAAAAAGTAACCATAACAAATGCTCTTAATTTTAATCTTGACTATATCCAAGAAAACCTTACCATGACACTCACTTCACCACCAGTGAACCCTCAATAGCATCCCTGCTGTTGGCCCCTATCTGGCTTTGACTGAGCTGAGACAGACATCAGAGACCAGCTGCAATCCTATGCAGAGTTGAGCTAAATGGGCTTAGACATGCCCATTTAACTCAGCATGCGGAAGATCAGGTAGCATGCTAACTTACCAGAGGAGGCCTATTTAAATGAGTGTCAGGTATTCACACCCATCGAACTAGAACCTGACTCCTTTAATGGCCCAGTCGTCCAGAGAGTTAAATGCACCCTATACCCATTGAAATCTGTGCACATCGGCATGCCTAGCTCTGCATAGAATTGGATTGTAAGGATACCTGGTAGAGGTAGAACTTCACAACTTTTCATAGTTCCTGTGTGTGCTTCTTTGACCCCAACTGGGTTTTTTTCCTGGCTTTCTTGGTAGATTGAATAGTAGCTAAAACTGCTCAAGCACCTAGTCCTAAATAGTCTGCAAGTGCTGAAGGTCCTGGCGGCTTTTCCAGCTTGTTCCTGGTATAGTCAGAGCTTCCATTTTGGAAAGTGGAGTGACAGCCTCAAAAACCACTGTAGTTAGGCCCTTATTAAGTTTACCAATTAGCAAATGCCCATTTCCAACTTTTCCTGTTTGGGTAAGATAGTATCACAGATGAACACTTTGCAAATTGCCAGTTGAAATAATACCTTAAGTTAGGCCTTCCAGGAGCCTTTGATATTGTTGATTATGTGTTGCTGATGACACAGATGCACAGCCCACCCTGACAAGTGTTCAGCATATTGCTCTACAGCAGGGCTCTCCAACCTTGGGTCCCCAGATGTTGCTGGCCTACAGCTCCCAGAATACCCAGCCAGAATGGCTAATGGCAAGGGATTCTGGGAGCTGTACTCCAGCAACATCTGGGGACCCAAGGTTGGAGAGCCCTGCTCTACAGTGTTTTATAGGATTTATTTATTTATTTATTTATTATATTTATACCCCACCTTTTTTCCTGCAAGGAACCCAAGGCGGCTTACATAATCCTCATCCTCCTCTTCATTTTATCCTCACAACATTATATATTGTAAAGAGACATCTGTGAGATAGGAACTTATTAAAATACTGTAATAATAATAATAATCTTCCAGGGTTGTATGACCACCTTTGTAACTGATGAAAGTACAATGCTTTCAGGGTGAAGGAGCAAATTCCTAGAATTAAAAATATATTTAATTCATCAGAATGGCAAATGGAGTGATCCACTAAGTACCTCTGTATTCCACTTGGGCAGGTTCTGCTCTGTGTTGATGGCACCCATTTGTCCAGTGGCAAAGATATGCACGTTGTTTATTTGTACATTAATGTTATGCCTATATACCATCCAAGGAGCATTTTCCCACAGCAAGCACCTGCTTATTAAACAGTAAAAACACCGTAGGCTTCCCAGGCCACAGCAGAAACATAATATTATTTAATCCACTAGTACAAGCTATGTTCTAATGCAGGAAAATAGCTTGGTATTTGGGGGTAATTTATGGGAATAGTTAATGATAACATGCAGACTTGCTTCTCCAGCAGCTATGGACTGTGATTTCAGCACAGCATCTCCAACCAACACTTTACAGTGCAGTTCTATGACCATCTTGCCAATTCTCCAGGCAGATCTATTGGGTTGAATGGGTGTATTAGTAGGGCTGAAGTCTGGTGAGGTAGCAGCTCATCTGCATGCCCTCCCAGCAGTCTCTGCTGAAGATGTCAGAGATCACTGTGGATCAGGGCCAACCCAAAACATTTTGCTGCTTGGAGTGAAGAACAAGATGGTGTCCCCTCCCGACTGTACTAGAAATTGGATCTTACTTGGATGGGACAGGAAGGATCCTGCACCACATCTGAAGGCAGTAGGCTAGCTAAGGGGGTGCAGGACAGGCTGTGTGGCCCACAGGTCTCTCCTCCACCACTTTGCTGCCACCTCCTAACATCTGCCGCCTGAGGCGACTGCCTCACTTTGCCTGATGGTAGGGCTGACTCTTCTGTGAGCTGGTTGGGGTTTGGGCTTCTTGCCACCCCAAGATGGGCAGGAGTTCCTGAAGGAATTACTAAAGGAGCAATCACAAATAATTCCAACGAGAAAGAGAAATGAGAGACAATATGGCTTTGAGTACAGACAAGTAACCCAGATTTGTACGGACAGTGTCAGGAAAGCTAAAGCTCAAGAAAAAAGCTCTGCCTGGCAGGGGATACTAAAAAGGGCTTTTTTCCCCAGGTATATTCGGAGTAAGAGGAAGGAAACAGTAGACCTGTTGCACAGCAAGTACGGTAAAATGATAGGAGGTGACAAGGAGGCAGCACTGCTCAACTCCTCTTTTGCCCACAGCTTCTCCTGAAAGGGGAACTCTTTACTCTCCCCAAAGTAGTGTGAATGAGGGAGAGATCAGGATTGCACTTCAAGATTGTTAAGGAGTAGGCCCAGAAAAAAAGATTCAGGGAATACAGATCAGTCAGTCTAACTTAAATACCGTATAATATACTTGAACATATTATAAAGCAGCCAGTTTGTAAGGGTGCTTCCAGATGGAGGGCTCCTAGCACTAGCATTCAAAAGGCATTGTGTAGCTATTCTATCTTTTCTTCCTTAGGGCACAATCGTATGCATGTTTAGACAGAAAAGAGTCCTACAACTTCAAGTGTTCCCCAGCCAGCTCAGAGCTGTAGGACATTTTTCTGTCTAAACATGCATACGATTGGGCCCTTAAGAGATTTTTTTTTTTTTTTGTGGAAAGAAAAAAGATGGAAGAAACAGTGGGAAAACATGGGAGGGTTACAAGCTGAAGATGTCATCTGGACCCCAGTAAAATTCCATGAATGAGGCAGGGCAATTGCAGGATAAAAACCTCGTCTGGTCTGGAAGCATCAAAAGCATATTGATAGCAAATGCAGTGATTAGCAAAAGGTCAACATAGATTTGTCAAGAATAAATCCTGCCAGACTAATTTTATCTCTCTCTTTTTAAAATCGGATTTGACAAAGTTCCCCATGATATTTTTGGTTAGCAAACTGGTAGAATATGAGCTAGATTACAATAGCATCCAATGGATTCAGAGCTGGTTAGAAAACCATACTCAGAGGGTTATATCTAATGTAAGTCCTATGTAGAGTAAACCCATTGAAATGTATGTGACTTAAGTTGAACTAACATTGGATACATACAACCCAATGAGTACTCATCAATGGTTCATCAAACTAGGCTGAGGTTTTGGCTGGGGTGCCGCAGGGTTCTTTCCTGGGCTCGGAGCTGTTCACGATTTTTATCAATGACTTAAATGAATGGGCGGAGGGAATCCTTATCAAATTTGCAGATGATACAAAACTGGGAGGGATACCTAATATGTTAGAAGGCAGGAATGTAATCAGGGCCAGTGCTACCATTAGGCCAACTAGGCAGCTGCCTAGGGCGCAGGGCTAAAGGGGGCGCCAGAAACGCCTTGAAAAAGAATACAGCGCTGTCTCAAGTGGGAAGGGGGGCACTAAATATCTGATCTTGCCTAGGGCACCAAACTGCCTTGCACCGGTCCTGAATGTAATACAAAATGGCCTTGATAGAAATGAAAATGGCACAAAGGTAACAAAATGAAATTCAACAAAGGGGTGTGTGTGATCAAATGCACAGGTATAGGATGGGGGATACCTGGCTTGGCAGTAAATACTACACATGAAAAGGATCTTGGTATTGTAGTTGATCACAAGCTGAACACAAGTCAGCAGTGTGATGCAGCTGCAAAAAAGGCTAATGTGATTTTAGGTTGCATTAATAGAACCATTGTTTCCAAATCATGGGAAAAAATAGTTCCACTTTATCCCACACTAGCCAGACCTCATATGGAGTACTGTGCCCAGTTCTTGGTGCTGCGCTTTAAGAAAGATGCAGACAAACTAGAGCGGATTAAGAGAAAGGCAATGAAAATTGCCAGTAGCCAACATTCCCTTCCTAGGCAATGTGCTTGAGCAGGTGGTTGCCAGTCAACTCCAGGCACTCTCGAATGAAACGGATTATCTAGATCCATTTCAATCAGGCTTCAGGCCTGGTTTTGGAACTGAAAATGCCTTGGTCGCCCTGTTAGATGACTTCTGCGGGCGAGGGACAGGGGGAGTGCAACCCTATTGATTCTCTTGGATCTCTCAGCACCTTCAATACCATCAACCATGGTATCCTTCTGGCAGGGCCGGTGCTACCGCTAGGCAGACCCAGGCGGCTGCCTAGGGCGCGTGGCGGAAGAGGGCGCAGAAACGCTGCGCTCCTTCCTCGCCACCGGCGCGCTCCTGCCCCACCTGCCGCCTCCGCCGCGCCTTCCCGCCCGCTGCTGCTGCCGCCGCCGCCGCACCTCCCCCCCGCTGCCACCACTGGCGCTGCACCTCCCCCCCCGCGCGCGCGCGCGCCCGCCCGCCCGCCCGCCACCTACCTTCTCGTCGCTACCGGAGGCGTTGTTTTGGCGGGAGGAACCAGGGCAACAGGGCTTAAACAGCCCTGTTGCCCTGGTTTCCCCGGCAAAAAAAAAAGTGCGGGGGGGATCCCGTCACGTCACTTCCTCCTCCGAGGAGGAGGCGGCGGCGGCGGCGGCGGCAGCAGCAGCAGCAGCAGCAGCAGCCAGCAGCCAGCAGCAGGGTAGGTAGGTGGTGGTGCTGGCGGCGGCGGCGCAGGGGGGGTTGCAGAGCGGGCTGCTTTGCTCCGGAGGCCCCCCCCATGGCACGAGAGGAGGGGGCGCTAAATATAATTCCTAGGGCGCCAAACAGCCCTGCACCGGTCCTGCCTTCTGGATAGGCTGTTTGGGTTGGATGTTAGAGGCACTGCACTGCAGTGGTTCCACTTCTACTTGGATGGCTGATTGCAGAAGGTGGTGCTGGGAAATTATTGCGCTTTGCCTTGGCAGCTATGCTATGGGGCTCCACAGGGGTCTATTCTGTCCCCCATGGTGGTCAACATCTACATGAAACTGCTGGGGGAGGATATCTGGATGTGTGGGCTGAGCTGTCATCAATATGCAGATGACACCCAGCTCTATCTCTCCTTTTTATCAAATCCTGGTGAGGCAGTGGTTGCTCTGAATCAGTGCCTGGGCACGGTAATGAACTGGATGAGGGCCAATAAGCTGAGATTCAATCCAGACAATGGAGGTACTGTTAGTGGGTGGTTCACCTGCCCGGATGAGTGATATTCAACCTGTCCTGGAGAGAGTTGTACTCCCCTAAAGGATCAGGTTCGTAGTTTGGGGGTGCTCTTGGATCCAGCACTGTCGCTAGAGGCACAGGTGGTCTCGGTGGCATGGATCACCTTTTATCAGCTTAGGCTGATATACCAACTATGTCCTTCTCTGGACAGGGATAGCCTAGCTACACAGTTATCCATGCTCTGGTATCCTCTTGTCTGGATTACTGCAATGCATTATATGTGGGGCTGCCTTTGAAAATCGTCCGGAAACTTCAGCTGGTCCAGAATAGGGCAGCGAGATTGCTAAGAGGGACTGGCCAGTATGATCCTATTAGGCCAGTACCTTACTATCTGCACTGCCTGCCAGTCGATGTCCAGGCCCAATTCAAAGTGCTGGTATTAACTTACAAAGCCCTAAATGGCTTGGGGCCAGGTTACCTGAAGGTATATATGGTCTCTTCCCATATATACCTGCCTGGACCCTAAGATCGTCCTCAGCGGTCCTTCTCCGGGAGCCCCCACCAAGGGAAGTTAGGTGGGTGGCTACTAAGCAGAAGGCCTTTTCTGCTGTGGCACCCTGGTTATGGAATGCACTTTCCAGAGAGGCTTGCCTGGTGCATATATTGTGCTCTTTCCAGCACCAGGTGAAGACCTTCTTATTTTCCCAGGAATTTTAGTCTTTCAGTCTTTGTTGTTTTCAATCCTTTTCTGATCTTTGTGCTGCTGCTAGGTTTTACTTCGGCTTTTACTTCTATTTTATACTGTAGTTTTAAACTTTGTATAGTGTGTTTTATGTTGTATTTTATGGTTTTCATTGTTGTGAACCTCCCAGAGAGCTTCAGCTATTGGGCAGTATAGAAATGTAATAAATGAATGAATGAATGAATGAATGAAAATGGTCAGCAGCACCATGGTATGGAAAACCAATCCAATGAAGAAACATTGAAGGAACTGAGTATGTTTAGCCTGGAGAAGAAAAGTCTGAGGAGAACATGATAGCGCTCTTCAAATACCCAAAGGGCCATCACACAGAAGAGGGCAATGACTCTGCTGCCCCAGAGGGCAGGACCGGCTCTAATAGGCTTAACTCACAAGAGGATACCCCAATAGATGTTAGTTGAACATGAGAAACAACTTGATAGTAGGAGCAGTTTGACAATGGAACCAATTCCCTACAGGCTTGGGGGCCTCTTTCTCTCGCTAGAGGTCTTCAAGCAGAGGTTGGACAACAGGCCTGTGGCTCACGCCGGCTCAGCTTGTCTGAGCGTGGAAAGCTAAGCAGGGTCAGGTCTGGTTATTACTTGGATGGGAGACCCCTCCTCTAGTTTCCTGCATTGAGCAGGGGGTTGGACTCGATAGCCTTGTAGGCTCCTTCCAACTCTGTGATCTATGAAATCTATGAAACCATCTGTTGGAGATGCTGTAGCTTTGTATTTCCTACACCATCTGTTGGAAACGCACTAGCTTTGTATTTCCTGCATCAAGCAGCCGGTTGGAATAGTTAGCCTTCAAGACCAGCTACAGTCGTATGATGCTATTTCAAAAGTGATTGCTCCTTCAAATAACTAGTGCTTGAACTTGAAAATAAAATCTGAGAGCAAAACAATACAAATGCCTACGGTTTTGTTTTGGTTTGCTATAATTAAAGGAAGTGCATAGTAACTAACTCTGCTGCTCCTTTCTTCTTTTATTTTATTGCTCTTGATTCATGCCATCTTGTAAGAAGTAGATGTGTGCACTGATGAGAAGGAACTTAACCTCAAAATGAGGCTTTGTAATTAATTTGGGTGGAGACACTAGGCTTCTCAGTGCCTTGCTCAGATTTCTCTATTGTAGCTTTCTCTTGGTTCCAAGATATTTGTTGTGTAAAATATCGTTGCACTATTTTCTGTGCTAGCTACTCAGGCATCACAGGACCTGACAACATCAGCCATGCCAAAAGGAGCTTGTCGAACTGCACCCCACCCACTCCCATTTAATCCCCACAACAACCCTGTGAGTTAGGTTAGACTGAGAGATACATGGCTGAGTAGGGATTTGACCCTGGGTCTTCCCAATCCTAGTCTGACACCCTAACCACTTAAGGGGAGTGCATCACCATCCAGAACAGGGTGAGCACCATCTCTGTAAGCAGACAAACCACAGAACCTCTGGCATGTCGGGACTGAGTTTCAGTTTATTGGCCCAAATCCAGCCTATTACTGATTCCAGACACCAGTTCAGCACTTCCACTGACTCACCCGAATCTGATAGGAAAAAAGAGATAGAGCTTGGTGCCATCAGCATGCTGATGGCACCTTACTCTGAATCCCTGAATGACCCCTCCCAGCTGTTTCATGTAAATGTTAAAAAGCATGAGGGACAAGCTATAACCCTGTGGGGCCCCTTAGCACATGAATGTCATAGTGTGAGCAGTTGTCTCCTAACACCACCTTCTGGAACCAGCCCTCCAGATAGGAGTGGAACCACCAGAACACCACGCTTCCCACTCTCAATGCAGAAACCCTATCCGGACCAGAAGGGTAGTGTGTTTGATGGTACCAAAGTCCACTGAGAGGTCCAGGAGAATTAGCAGAGTCACACTCCCTTGCTCTGTCCTCCTCCCAGCATAGGCCATCCATGAGGGTGACCAAGGCAGTTTCCGTACCAAAAGCAGACCTGAAACCAGAATGAAACATGTCCAGATAATCAGTCACATTTTATGAGCAGCTGGAGCTGAGCAACCACCCACTTCTTGAGTACCTTGTCCAAGAAGAGGGTGTTTGTGACCAGTTGATCATTGTTACAGTCCTTGGGGCCCCAGAAGGGCTTCTTTTGGTATTACTTTCCACTCCATGTTGCACAAGAACTTTATGTACTGTCATCATGTTATATCTGGAAATAATGGCTTATACCAGTGCAAAGAAACTTAAAAGTCAAGAATATATAATGACAGAAATTATAACCAATAAAAGTGTATTAAAATAGAGACAGTTTCAAATTACAAAGATTTACAAATTAAAATATATAAAACATATAATAGCTAAAAACAGATATACATGTAAAGTGTCACATATTGTCAAGCCTCAAGGGCTGGAAATGGTCTTGAATATCTTTTCTGACCGAAGGACTGTTATCTCAAGGTGAAGTCTTATTTGTGCAAATATTATTGTTAGTTGCTTCCCGAGATGTGTCCTCACAGTATAGAAGCTTTCTCCACAAGATTACAGGAAAGCTTCTATACTGTGAGGACACACCTGGGGAAGCAACTAACAATAATATTTGCACAAATAAGACTTCACCTTGAGATAACAGTCCTTCAGTCAGAAAAGATATTCAAGACCATTTTCAGCCCTCGAGGCTTGACAATATGTGACATTTTACATGTATATCTGTTTTTAGCTATTATATGTTTTATATATTTTAATTTGTAAATCTTTGTAATTTGAAACTGTCTCTATTTAAATACACTTTTATTGGTTATAATTTCTGTCATTATATATTCTTGACTTTTAAGTTTCTGTGTATTGTTTTAGTGAGGATTTTTAATATAGTCCCTTTTTGTATGTTTTTATACCAGTGCAAAACAGCTCGAACCCCAAACTTTGCACCAGTGTGCAATCCAGAAAGTTGTGATTTTTAGCCATTTCAAGCTACAATCCTATACCCATTTACCCAAGAGTAACGGCCATTGAATGCAATGGGACTGACTTCTGGTGAGACATGCATAGGATTTCAGCCTTGTCCTATTTAGCCATCCATTCAAAATCTAGAAGCACTCAGGCATCTTGTACTGACTGCATCCCACAGTGAACCAATTAAAAAATTCATAGTGTGCCCCAATGATAGTGCTCCTGCTTGGACCATCACTTAAGGATCATTACTCAGACAGCAAAGCAGTGGTCAGGATTGCTGGGCCAGAAAAGCAGTGGTCTTTTCATCCTGACAACTGTTTTGCTGGCAGAGCAATATAGAGTAACAGGCTTTAAGTGACTCTCCAGATTAAGCAGGAAAACTATCATAGGAAAGCACTAAGATTTTTTTCAATGAGTCCACTGCGGGATGGATTCATCACAAGATGACTGAGTGCTTCTACATTTTTGAATGGATAGCTAAAAAGGAATAAGAAATACCGTAACTCATTTACACTTTTGATAGGAATGTGGGTGAGGCTAGTTCATGTTGTTGCTTGCTTCTTCCCTTGAAAGTTGGAAACACAGATGCAAGCAACAAATATAACATGCTGCCTTTTACTGAAGGAACACACCCTGCGTTTCCGCATACATTTCAGACATCCATCTGTTTAATCATGCACGATGATGCCTTTTGTGGCTTTCCAGAAGTGAATTAACTCACAACTGACATGTGCAGCACCAACAGTCACACATTCCGTGACAAGCACACTCACTACGTCACAGCTTGCCAAGGATGCTTAGGAACAACATAGGAAGCTGCCTTTACTGAGTCAGACCAGTGGTCCATCTAGCTCAGAATTGCCTACACTACCTGGCAGTGGCTCTCTGGGGTTTCAGACAGGTGTTTTCCGCAGCCCTACCTGGCTGTGGATTTAACCTGGGACCTTCTGCGTGCAAAGCATATGCTCTAGCACAGCAGCTTTGACAATCTTCATTCATAACTTCTTTCTTTTCTTTTTTTTTTGCAAAACTTCCAGATGATGCTGTGAAGATGGGACTTGTAGTAGCTGGGACTTTAGAAGAAACCCTGTTAGATGTCCCTTCCTCCCCTCCCTTTGCTGTTTAACTAACGGATTTTTACTGTAGTCTTTGGAATGTGCTAGGAGGCTGTTTGGGAGCACCTGGGAGATAAGGGTGAGCTGCAGAGCTGGGAAGCAAGGTCAGGCGTTAATTGGGATGAAGTCATGAGAAAGTGTCTACAGCTGAGAAAGGGCGGGGGCCCCTCCTTCGACAGTTAGGGAGATAGGATTGGTGAACGCTGGGCGGGAAACTGGACCCTGGTGACAATAAAGGAGCTAGGGGAAAAAGCTTCAGTGTTCTTCCGTTGAGGCGTGGATGCTGGGAAGTTCCATCTGGGCAGGTATGCCACTCTGACAGGGTAGCCAGGAAAAGCTGGGCCTGGTTTGACTTGCTTTGTTTCTGCAGACTCTTGGGGTTTGTTTTTATGTTCTTTTAGAGTCCCTTTTTATTCCCATTCCCTTTTCCCCACAACAACTACCTCACCCCCTTTTCCCCTTTACCTTCTTTTAGCCCCTTTTTATAAGGGATTATTTTACTTATATTAGACACTTGGAGACCCTACACTGACTAATTTGTTATTCTTACTTTTAATAAAGTCTCCAACTTAATCTTGGTGTGTGTTCCTTTTTGAAAGGTTGGGGCTGCTACACCAGTTTGGTGTATGGGACCTTGGGAGGTGTGTGCCAGTCCCGGGAATTTTGGGACTGTGGCCTGCCCTGCGGGGTTGGCGTAAGATCAGCCTTCCTTCACATGGTGGCTTAGCGGTCGGATTTTGCAGCCCACCTGAGGAACATTTGTTTGTCAAACCAGGCAAAGGTTTGTTATTTTCCAGACAGGGAAAAGTTGCTAGGGCAGAAATGGAGTCTGCTCTGTTGGATCAGGACCGACCCCTGCTGGGAGCAGAGGCGGCAGACGATCTGCCGGTGTTGGACCGGGAGGACATTTTACCAGTTGAGGCTCCTCGAGTTGCCCCTCCTATTGAAGTGACTGTCGATTGGGAAGGCGCGGAGGGCGAAGAGAGAAGGGTGTCGATCCCATCTCGCTTGGCAGTCTGGACGGTGGAACCTAGGGGCCGAGGGGAGATCTCCAGGTCTCGGAGGTGGAGCACGGGCAGTGGCAGTGACCAGGGAGAGGAGGAGGGAGCGACAGCGGTTCTCCTCCGGCGGACCCGGAGGATCCCGAATCTGTCTCATCCCAGATCTACTTCCAAGGAGAGAGAGAGACGAAACGACCTGTCTCGCCTCAGGCCTACATCCAGAGAAAGAGAATTACAAAAGCAAGTTGACCTTCTGCAGAACCAGTTGGCAAAACACGCTGGAGCTGTTCGCCCTGAGAAGCCAAACTTCAAGGACCTGCCTCGTTTCCATGAGGGGCAAGATCCGCTGGAATATTTGGGCTTGTTTGAAATTGCCTGCGAAGATGAGCGTATTCCCCGTGGCAACTGGATGTCGGCCCTTCGATCACGAGCCTCAGGCTGTCTGGCTCAACTGTTGTACAGCGTCCCGCGTGAGGATACGCATAATTATGGACGGTTTAAAGAACTGGTCAGACAAACTTTTTGCCTTTCGGCCGAGAGGTGTCGGCAACGCTTCAGAGAGATTAAAGCTGAGCCCGGGGAAGGTTTTGTCTCCACGGCAACGAGGCTGCGGAGGTCCCTGGATTTATGGCTGGAGACGGCTCAAGCTGTCTCCTTTCGAGATTTGCGAGAGCTGGTGGCCTTAGAACAGTTTTATGCCGTTCTCCCCGAAGGAAGGGCAGCGCTGGTGAGTGACCAGCGGCCCAACGATCTCCGGCAAACGGCGTTGCTTGCGGACCAGATGGGAGTTTATCGGAAGGGGGGAAGCAGCAGTCGAGCCCCCTCAGCCAAGCCGGCGGGAGGCGGCGGGAAGAGTGAAACATCCAATCCAACGGGAGGAGGAATCGGGCCCAAAGCTACTTCAACCCCGACGACGACCGGATGCTTCTACTGTAAATTGGAAGGGCATCTGCGTCGGGACTGCCCCAGATTAAAGGCCAAGGTGCAAAAGGAAACAGCTGCTAAAGTGGGTGCTGTGAGACCGGTGCCTCTCGATGACTCCCCCGGAGAAGCCTCAGATTGGAGTGAGGCCAGCGAAGGAGAGGGAGAAGATCCAGCCCCACGTATCCCGGGGAATGGAGTAGCGGCCCGGCATTCACCGTTACAGAAGAGAAAGGAGCCGGCGATGGCTTTGGTTCAACCGGGACAAGTCAAGTGGAGCCAGCTACAATTCTGTGAGTCTCTTAAAATTAATGGGCAATGGGGACAGGGTTGGAGAGACAGTGGGGCTGCCCTTTCCGCTATTGACCGGAGTCTGGTGAAGCCAGGACAGATGCTAGAGGGACAATTTTTTACCATCACTCCTTATAACTCGCCCCCCATTGCCATGCCTTTGGCTAGAATACCGTTAGAATACAAAAACTGGAAAGGAGAATTGGACTTGTTAGTACATGAGACTGAATTTACTACGTTTCTTATTGGAAATGATCTGGCTTTTTTGGCCAGTCAAGCCCCTGTTTTAGCGGTGACTCGGAGTCAGACAATTAAGAAGGAGCAGGCCTCCCCAGACCCCGCGTTCCCTGCCCCGATAGTAGAATCTTGCCCCCCGGCTGGGGGAGAGGCGACAGCTACGGACAGACGGGCAGGGGAGGGGGATGGAGACCCAGTAGAGCCAGAGTCAGCTAAACAGCAGAGAAAAGATTTATTGCCGGCAGACGAAGAGGATGTGGACCAGGAAGAATTTGTGTTTCCCCTTCAGCCTGGGCCCGAAGAGCTGGATGGGCCTTTGGATCTGTTAGAAGAATGTCGACAGAAAGGGGGGATAGAAGAAATACCCTGGCCTTTAACTTTGCCTCTACAGCAACGCCAAGGATTGCAGCAATTAATTACGGATTTTGCTCCTTTGTTTTCCAGCATTCCAGGGAGAACGACGTTAGTACAACATGCCATTCCGACAGGGGAACATGCCCCCGTGCGCTCCCATCCCTATCGAGCAACCGGCCGACATGCAGAAATTATTGAACAAGAATTACAGTCTATGTTAGATCTGGGTGTTATTAGACCGTCCCAGAGCATGTGGTCTTCCCCTATTGTACTGGTGAGCAAGAAGCAGTCCCAAGAAGTGAGATTTTGTATAGATTTTAGGAAAATTAGTGAATTGACACCTCTAGACCCCTACCCCATGCCCAGAGCAGACCATCTGATAGAACAACTGGGAAAAGCCAAATACATCACCACTTTGGACTTGACTAAGGGATATTGGCAGGTGCCTCTGGCGGAAGAGGATGCCCATAAAACTGCTTTTGTTACCCATAAAGGGCTATTCGAGTTCACCGTTCTTCCGTTTGGGCTCCAATCGGCATCTTTAACCTTCATGCGCCTAATGGATAAACTGTTGAACGGGTTGGGGGCTTTTGCCTGTGCTTATTTAGATGATTTAGCCATTTTTTCGCAGACTTGGGAAGAGCATCTGGATCATCTTCGGCAAGTGTTCGAGCGGCTTACAGAAGCTGGGTTAACAATAAAGGCTCAAAAATGTCAATTTGGTTTGGGGGAGGTGGTGTACCTTGGCCATAGGGTGGGGAGTGGAAATATTAAGCCTTTGGAAGCAAAGTTGGAAGCCATCCGAGATTGGCCTGTGCCCCAAACTAAGAGACAAGTTCAATCTTTTCTGGGGCTAGCTGGCTACTATCGGAGATTTGTACCCCATTACAGTACCATCGCTGCGCCTTTGACGGACTTGTGTCAGAAAAGAAACCCGGTGCGAGTTATTTGGACAGAAAGGTGTCAGCAGGCCTTTGACCTTCTTAAAGACAAATTAACGGCAGCACCCATCTTGAGAGCCCCTGACTTTTCTTCTCCTTTTGTGTTACAAACAGATGCATCGGCCACTGGGGTTGGGGGTGTGCTGTTACAGGAAGGACCAGATCGGCAACTGCTGCCAGTGGCCTATTTAAGTAAAAAGTTGATCCCTCGGGAAAGAAATTTGTCCACCATTGAAAAAGAATGTTTAGCCATTGTGTGGGCTTTGGAGAAATTACGGCCTTACCTTTGGGGGAGGTCGTTTCAATTACAGACGGATCACTCTCCGTTGTGTTGGCTGAACAAAATGAAAAATTCAAATGGGAAATTGCTACGGTGGAGTCTGGCCTTACAAGATTATACATTTTCCGTAGTTCATATTAAGGGGAGGGAAAATGTATTGGCTGATAGCTTGTCTCGGATTCACACTGAAGAATAAGTAGAAGATGAGGTCTGGCAGGAATTCCCTCCCAGTCTCATCTCCTTAAAAGGGGGGATGTGAAGATGGGACTTGTAGTAGCTGGGACTTTAGAAGAAACCCTGTTAGATGTCCCTTCCTCCCCTCCCTTTGCTGTTTAACTAACGGATTTTTACTGTAGTCTTTGGAATGTGCTAGGAGGCTGTTTGGGAGCACCTGGGAGATAAGGGTGAGCTGCAGAGCTGGGAAGCAAGGTCAGGCGTTAATTGGGATGAAGTCATGAGAAAGTGTCTACAGCTGAGAAAGGGCGGGGGCCCCTCCTTCGACAGTTAGGGAGATAGGATTGGTGAACGCTGGGCGGGAAACTGGACCCTGGTGACAATAAAGGAGCTAGGGGAAAAAGCTTCAGTGTTCTTCCGTTGAGGCGTGGATGCTGGGAAGTTCCATCTGGGCAGGTATGCCACTCTGACAGGGTAGCCAGGAAAAGCTGGGCCTGGTTTGACTTGCTTTGTTTCTGCAGACTCTTGGGGTTTGTTTTTATGTTCTTTTAGAGTCCCTTTTTATTCCCATTCCCTTTTCCCCACAACAACTACCTCACCCCCTTTTCCCCTTTACCTTCTTTTAGCCCCTTTTTATAAGGGATTATTTTACTTATATTAGACACTTGGAGACCCTACACTGACTAATTTGTTATTCTTACTTTTAATAAAGTCTCCAACTTAATCTTGGTGTGTGTTCCTTTTTGAAAGGTTGGGGCTGCTACACCAGTTTGGTGTATGGGACCTTGGGAGGTGTGTGCCAGTCCCGGGAATTTTGGGACTGTGGCCTGCCCTGCGGGGTTGGCGTAAGATCAGCCTTCCTTCACAGATGCCATTTCCAAATTGTTGATTTCCAGTTTTTTCTGAGTTGCCTCTCATGTTCCACGCTCAGACCTGATATGTGGCAACACAATTGCAGCCAGCCTATCTAGTGCAGACAAAGCACAATTCAGGTTTTGGGGGCTTCTGTGCCTTTAAATGAAACAATTCCTCTTTGCAGATTCTGGCCTATTTTATTCCCTCCTATTGATTCCAGCAGAGAGATTAATTTCCCCTTGAATAGTTTATCTGAGTATTGCTCCATATCAGGGTTCCCCTACTTCTGACACCATCAACACACACACAGGATGAGAGAGGGAAATCGCTATCAGGGTTATTTCACTATTTAAAAAGCAGTTTTAATGCTTTTTAAATAATAATGATGGAGATCAGTAAACACAAAAGGACCAACATGGGGCAATTCACAGAGAGGCTATTCTGAGGGAAATTACTCACTAATTCCCCAGCTGGGATCAACAGGGAGCAATAAAACTGGCTGAACCTGCAACTGGTAATCCTTTATTTGAAATTACCAGGGACTGTATTACTGTATTTAAAATGCTTTAAATAAATAAATAATGACCCTCAAGTGAGGAACGAACCATGTGGCCCAAATCCAACTAACCTTAGTCACACACCAAAGTCCCATAGAAATTAAAGAGACATAAACTAGTTACAAGTAACTTGTCCTTTTGGTTTCAATGAAAATTAAGCACAACTAATTTTCTCTGGATCTGGACCCTTGTCTAGTCTTTAGTACAATTTGCAGCAAAATATGTCTATTTAATGGACACTGATGGTAAGAAGATGCTTGCTTAAATCAGCATTGATAACTGGTGACTTCCAGCTGCTGGGCAGATCCACTTCCCTGGGTGGGAGTAGAAATAAACAATTGGGGAGTTGGTATGTAGCCAGAAAAGGAGACAGAAGTCAGTTTTGTGGCATTTATTTATTTGAAATTCTTATAATCCACCTTTTCTCCAAGAGGAAGACAGAGAGGCTCACTATATTAATAAAACAAGCACCAGTAAAACAGTAATAAAAACCTACTATCACAATAAAACAATTTAAAATATAACAATAATAATTGACCTAAAAACACACAACCAACAAGTCAGGAGCCAAATAAATAATTCTTTTGTAAATAAAAAGGTATTTAACTTATCTTTAAAAGTATCAGATGTCTGTTTAACTGTTGTGTCTTCCTCAGAGGAAACCCGGAACTGGTACTTGTTTGAGAGCACTGAAAGCCCCATCCCCTTCACTGAAATTGCTGTTCCATGCCTCTCTGAGGTGGCAGCGGTGGGGGTGGGAGCCATGAGAGTGAAACCAATTTAAGTCTGGAGGATAGATGCGGCCTAAGCTGATGTACACAAGGAATGCCAAGAATTCTTTTTTTAGCCTGGAATGTATCTCCTACGAATGTTGTCACGGAGACTAGAAAAGAAAAGATCTATATTAGAACCAAAAGTGCAGTCTAGTCAATGTAGATGCTTCAAATAACTACATGGGTTATTTGAGGTTTGTTTAACCCTCCAACAAGCCATGTCACCTGGGTTCAGGCGAGACTGTAAGCCATGGCCAGGCAAGTGATTATGCAAATCATGTCCAGCACATGCCGACATGTATCGCAACTCACAACAAGCCACCTTGCCTTGTTTGAGCAACAGTGGCTTGTTTGGTCATGCAAACCAGGTCAGAGTGTAATTGGCCCTAAGTATCAAGGAACACAGACGTATCTGCTTCTGACTAAATATGCTTAGGGTCAGAACTGGCATCAGGGGTCAGCATCATTGGGCACCTGTCGAGGCCCACTCCTCTGCAGGGGGCCTATTGCCAGTCCCTGGAGACTCCTTGCTCTCCTGCTCCTCCTCCTTGCTGTCACTGTCCATTCACCTGCTCTCTTTCAGCAAGCAAGCAGTGAGAGGATACTGGGAGGTGATGCAGTTGAGCCCAGAGAGACAGGCAAGTGAATAACCAGCAGTAACTGTGGGGAGGTAGGCACATTCAAGGAGAGGGGCCAACTGAGAGCATGTGGCCCAAGACCTCCCGTCCAAAAAACCTGGAGCCAGCATGGCTGAAGTTCATGTTCTTAATTAAAAAAAAATTATAGACAAACAGCCATTCAAATTTACTAAAATGTTGGTCATGCATTAATCAAGCGGTTTAGATAGTTGGCATGATAAAATGCTCAAGATCAGTAGTATGCCAAACTTGTAAGTTAAACTATGGAATTGGCTACCACAAGATGTAGTAATGGCCACCAATTTGGATGGCTTTAAAAGGAATTACACAAATTCATGGAGGTAAGGCAATCAATGGCTACTAGTTCTGATGACTATATATATACTACCCTGAGTATCAGAGGCTGTATGCCACTGTATACCAGTTGCTGGGGAACTGGCCGAGAGGGTGCAGTTGTGCCCATATCCTACTTGTGGGCCTCGCATAGGCATCTGGTTGGCCACTGTAGGAACAGAATGCTTGACTAGATAGACCTTTGGTATGATCCAGCATGGCTCTTTTTACGTTCTTAAGTTTCCTTTTGAGCTGTTCTCAGGCCAAATCCCAAACTATGGTGTTTAAAATGCAATTGCAGCAGCAGGACACTGGTGGTCTGCATAAGCGCCTGCTGGAAAGGAAATTGTAAGGGGAAAGTATGGCTTAGGCAGAGATGATACACACACCACATCTATGGTTCATAGCCATTTGTTATTAAATGCATGTTTTCTCTATATTTGAGTGTGAAAGACGCAACAAACAACAGAAATTGTTATTCTCTTGCTAGACACAAGGTGGCATCATTACACTAGAATCTCAAAAACAGAAACAAGGAAGGGAGTTCCCAATACAAGGCAATTAAGGCAGGCTCCAGAGGATGGAGAGGTCAGGCATTTGCCAGTGCCCCACGGCCTCCAAAGGGCACAGCCTCCCAACCACACTCCCATTCTCATTTTGCACAGAGCCTTCAAGACCAGAAGTAACTTGAGATAATTCTTGGTTTGCACACCCCACCTCTTCCAGCACAACGGTGCCTTGCACAAGCACCTTCAAAGTCTTGAAACTGGTATTGATGGTACTAGCCCTTCAAAAAAGAAATCTCAACATGAGGCTCTATAAATATATGTGGTATGTCAGGTTTTTCATGGACTACTTTTTATTTATTTACTGAGATGATGTACCTCCTGAATGATGCAAGTGTCACAAGTATTTAGAGTTTGGACTAAGACAGTGATGGGGAAAAGGCAGATCAGCATCTACTTGTAGATCTCTGGATGATTTGCAGTAGATATATACTTGTCTGAACCCTAAAATCATCTTCAGAGTCCCTTCTCTAGGAGCCCCTGCCAAATGAGGTGAGGCACGTGGCTAGTAAGGAGAGGGCATTTTCAATGATGGCACCCTGATTTGGAATGCCTTCCCCAGAGAGGCTTGCCTGGTGCCTGCATTGTGGTCTTTTTGGAGCCAGGTGAAGACCTTTTTATTTTCCCAGGCTTTTTAGTCCTTCAGCCTTGTTCGTAAATGTGTTATTGCATTTTATATCTTTACACAGCTGCTTTTACTCTGTTTTTCCTTTGGTTTTATGCAGTTTTAAACTTGTAAAGGTTTTATATTTTATCGTGTTGTATTTTGGGGGGTTAACTTTTGTAAACTGTGCAGAGAGCTTTGGCTATTGGGCCGTATAGAAATGTAGTAAATAAATAAATTTAATAAATTGATCGGCAAGAATTTCTGACTCCTACTTGTCAAACAATACCAGCAACTAAAAAGCCCCCCCCCCTGCCACACAAATTAGGGTCACTGAAAAAGAACACTTGTGGGAAAACCAGAGTGGATTTTTCTGTGGAGGGACTTGAGAGCTTGGTTCTGACCACAAATTCCTGTGCTGTGCTTGTACTCAAGAGGCACTTTGTTGCTTAATCTGTAGCATCTGTCAGCCTGGCCAAGCCACTATTTTGCACCTGCCTCTGGTTGGTGGGTCCCAGGGTTCTAATAAAATACTAGTAAATCCAGCAAGCCTTAAGTCTTCCAACCGCTGGGCCCAGGCATTGCTGATGCCATAGGATGAGGGCCGTCCCTCTCATGAGGCAGACTGAAGTATCCGTTCAGGCAGCCAATCTGGAAGAGTGGCAGATTGGGGCCAGAAGGTCACCACTGCTCTCCAGTCCCAACTGCAGTCGCAGCCACCATCCCAACCATCGCAAAGCTGAGTGGGGGCTCGCTGCTTGCCTTGCACAGATGCGTTGCTTGCAGCACTTTGCTTTCTTACAGCAACCCACCTCCACTGACTGCCACAATCCCCCCTCCACCTGAGACAAAGCCACGGCTGGTGGGTGATGAGGAGGGGCTGCCCCTTGTTGTGGAAAAATTGATCTACTACATTGTGTTTTAGAGAGGTTCTTAGAGAGGAAAGTTTATTAGTGAATTCACGGATGGCATCTGAGCACAGTCAGGAATGCCAACAAGAACCAAAGGGAGACACTTCAATTTATACAATCAGGTAACAATGAGTCAGTACAACTAAACAAGACAATTCCAAAAGGAAACACCTAGGTTTGACAAAAGGTCAGACATTGCTATGGGAAGTGCATCTGGCCATTTTAGTCCCATCTCTGCACATATTTTGACCAGTTTGCTTTTCAGTATTCTATTATGTCTTTCTATAGCTCCTGCAGATTGTGGATAATACGGGCAATGGAAATGTTGCTGGACTTGTAATGCCTTGCACACTTCTTTTACCATCTGTCCAGTAAAATGTGATCCCCTGTCACTGTTTATGGAGCAAGGTATTCTGAATCTGGGGATCAGCTCTTTTGGCAATTTCTTGCTTACTGCTGTGGTGTCAGCCCTCACACAAGGGTATGCTTCAACCCGTTTAGAATACATACAAATAACTACAAGCACATATTGATAGGAACAACACTTAGGTATTTCAATAAAATCAATTGGTATATTTACAAAAGGTCTCTAGGGTGGGGTTGCGTGCTCATTTTGGTTGCTTACAGGTTTACCAATGTTATAAGCCTGCCACACCGCACACACCGCACTTCTTGGGATCTCTTATTCTCAAAAATCTCAAAAATATTTCTTTTAACTTGTCCACATAGTCAGCTGGCAACTCTTGTTCCATTTACAATTATTAATCTTGATCTAGTCAGTTTTAGGTTTCACTACTGTGGTATGGGCATCTCTAGAATATTTCATTGCTGAAGCCCTCTATTTGTAGAACATTAACTTCTTTGCTTTGACTCTGATTTCTCATAGAAGGGCATCAAGTAATTTCATACACATCTCTATCAGTTTATCAGGATCACTAAACCCTGGGTCTGTTACTGGCCATTCACTTTTTTTCTTTTTAATCTTTCTCAAGACTTCTGTTGGCAGAACAAGCCTAAGTAATTGATTTAAGTCTGCTCAGGTAGGGTTATAGCTATAGCAAGTAATCACAGTCTCTAATTCTTCCTTGAATTTGACTGGTTCTTCTTGCACGTTAGGAAATTCTTTTACCATATTCCTTAAATCTCTAGGTGTCCATGGGGCATGGACAACCACTAGAGTCCCATCTCCTGCAGGTACCTGTCTTAGTGGTGCCAAGGTGACCGACCCATAATTTGGGGTTGCCAAAAGTCCTTGAGAAGGGACAGAGCCAGGTGAGGGTGTTGCCTCTGGGTTCTTAATTTTCCTGAATTGCAGAGTAGTAGGGTCAATGAGTGTTGAAGCATATGCTGGAGGCGATGGGTATCTAGTTCTCTCTATTAACTGCTCTTTCAGACTAGGCAGAGGTGGGTAGGGCGAAGGCGTGGCCACTGGGGTAGTTTCAGTATCATTATGTGAAAACCTTCTACTTTCATTTGCATCTTGGGGTCTCATGTAGGGGTTGGGTAAGGATAAGCATCTGCAGGATCTTGCTCTTCTTTCTCTAAAAATTCATTTCTTTGCTAGCAATGGATATAAAGGAGCCGATGGTGGTGATCAGCTGCAGGCCTGCTTAAATTTTAGTTGATCTTTTAATTTTTTTATTTGAATCTTTCAAGCTTCTAAGCTTGGATTCATGCACGCGTTTTGAAGTTTCTTTATACCAAAACACACTTCCCATTGAGTCTGAGGTACCTTACTTCCTCGTGACTCGAGCGCTCCCGTTAAGTGCACTATCCTGTCCCAAGTCAAACGTTCCTCCCAATGGGAACTGTTTACTAAGATCATCCTTTGTCATGACATTCCATTTCTTGAGAAATTTACATACATACCTATGGCCATAAGGTGTGTACCTATAACATGCCGGCATTCCCTTGGGGGGATCTCCTTTGATCTTGCACACACACACCCATTCCTCACACTAATGCAGGGCACTGTCTAGTCTAGGGAAAACTTGTTGAGGGATGTTCCTCATTTGAGTCTCAGACAGCGGCTCAGCACCTTGATTGGCTCGCTCAGTCTTCCAACTGCGGCACAATCACTGCAGGCATAATCTCCTTGATCTGCTCACTCAGTCTTCAGACTTCGGCACAATCCCCTTTATGTTGGCTCAGTCAGTCTTATGACTTCAAATGGGACTTATAGTCTTGGAAGCGAGAAAGGGATGTAGTTGCTCCACTGGGACACAGGGTTCCACCACACACTGGTTTAGTGTGTGGTTTAAGTCCTAGTCCTGGTCAGCAGATTCATGAACAGTCACACATCACTGGGTCATGAGGTTCCACTGAGCCCACTTGCATTTGAAACACTGTTGGTCACTGGGTTTCCCCTTGCAACCTGTTCAAACTGTCTTGGCTCAGCTTAAGTCCCAGAACTGGTCAGTGACTTATGCACACTCATCAGTGGGGTTTTAGGAAGATGTGCCTTTACCACACGGTAAAACCATGGGTACTGGGCAAATTGGGGGAAAGGGAAAAGGGTCCGTCTGTTGAGGCAGCTTCCGCTTTAGTCCCAGCCCTGGTCAACAGCTCATAAATCTAACAATCATACTTTCACAGACATGCATACAGTCCTATAGGAAATTTTCTTCATCTCTAAAACAAGAACGAAAGGGAGACACTTCAATTTATACTGAAAAGTTTTCCGTGGCAAAGAGAATCAGCACAGTGTAGGATTTGCAGCATCAAATATAAGTGCAGCTGATGAGTCATGGGATTTAAAACTAACTTCTATCATGGAACAAAGTTCTTAACTTACCATGCTAAATCTTCTAAACAGTACAGTTATTGGGAAAACTGGCAGTATCCTAAACATGTTTACTTCAGTCCCTGTGATTTCAGTGAGATTTACTTCCAAGTAAATGTACTTAGGATTGTGACTTTAAAATGTTTTTAAAACTTGATATTACTACTGCCCTTGTGTTCAGGGAAGATGGTAGGCTAAATATACACAAGTTCAAATTACTTACTTAGCCTATAAGTATGGCATAGTGGTGAGAGTGTTGGACTGGGACTCAGGAGATCCGGGTTCTAGTCCCTGCCAGTGTGGCGTAGTGGTGAGAGTGTTGGACTGGGACTCGGGAGATCCGGGTTCTAGTCCCCACCCGGCCATGAAACTCACTGGGTGACTTTGGGCCAGTCACTGACTCTCAGCCTAACCTACCTCACAGGGTTGTTGTGAGAATAAAATGGAGAGGAGGAGGAGGATTATGTAAGCTGCCTTGGGTCCCCTGCAGGAAAAAAGGCGGGGTATAAATATAATAAAGAAATAAATATAAGTAAACCATTCTGCATATCCAGCCCCCTAATATGTGGACATAGTTTTGTGTTGGGCATTAACTTGCATATGTTCTTCACATTTTTCAAAACAACTGTCCAGAGTCTTATTTTAAGACCTTGGGCATTAGTTGCTAATGGAAGACTCTGTGTGTGTGTGTGTGTGTGTGTGTGTGTGTGTGGGCAGTTGTCAGCTGCAAGCCTAGTTGTATTAACTTGTTTTAGTTATTTGAACTTCTGTAATGAATTTTTATGATATTTTTTATTGTTGTTTGTATTTTATAATGTATTTTATTGTATTTTATCAATTGTTGTAAACCGTCCAGAGAATCTCCGCTGTGGGGCAGTATAGAAATAATAATAATAATAATAATAATAATAATAATAATAATAATAATAATAATAATAATAATAATAATAATAATAGGCTAAAAACTGGGACCCTAAAAAAGGAGATGGAAGGACTTATATTTGCTGCACAAGAGAGCAAGCACTTTGGACCAATGTAATTAGAGTAAAAATTGAAAAAACTGGAACGGATAGTAAATGTAGGCTCGCTCTGTAAAGAAATGGATGAGACAAAAGATCATATTATTAGTGGATGCAGTAAGATCACACAGATTGATTACGAAGGACGCCATAACCATGTTGCGGCAATGCTACATTGGAATTTGTGCAAGAACTATGAGATACCATCTGCAAAATACTGGTGGGAACATAAACCTGAAAAGGTGGTTGAGAATGAAGGAAAGACGGTTAAGATCTTGTGGGACTTTAAAATCCAAACTGGTAAGAAGCTCGAGCACAATACCCCAGACATCACTGTGATTGAGAAAAAATTAGTTAAGTTGATTGATGTGGCGATCCCAGGTGATAGCCAGGTAGAAGAAAAAGAGATTGAAAAGATCACAAAATACCAGGATTTGAAAATTGAAGTACAGCGTCTCTGGGAGAAAAGAACAACAGTGATTCCAGTAGTGATAGGAGCATTAGGGGCAATCCCAAAAGGGTTGAAAAAGCACTAGAGTGCAATTGGTATTGATAAGATCACGCTAGAACAGTTGCAAAAAGTAGCACTACTAGGTACTAGCTGCATAATCAGACAATACCTCACTGACTCTTAGGTATTGGGTTGTACCTGAGCAGTGGGGTTCCAAAAATCCAGTCCAAACATCTCGTGGATCATGGATATCTGGATGATGATGATGATGATGATGATGATGATGATGATGATGATGATAGGTAACAATGAGTCAGTACAACTAAACAAGACAATTCCAAAAGGAAACACCTAGGTCTGACAAAAGGTCAGACATTGCCCATCTTCCAGTCATCATGACTTACTTGGATGGGAGGACCCTCCTCTAGTTCCCTGCATTGAGCAGGGGGTTAGACTCGATAGCCTTGTAGGCTCCTTCCAACTCTATGATCTATGAAATCTATGAATCAGTAGTCTTTTGCAAGCGGGATATGGCTCACAGTAGTCTTTAGCATAACAGAGCAGAGGCTAGGCACAACGGGATGAGTGATTTGCCCTCAGGATTGTTCATGGAAGGTCAAGCAAGGAACGATCTGACTTGCCCTTCCAGGCCTTTCTGTTAAACTGAAGCCTGAACAAAATTTACTTCTACACCCTCTCCTCTCTTAGAACTGTGGAACTGCCACACTGCGTCACCATTGTTCTCCCTCCAGACTCCAGCATGCTACCCGATCCGTGCCACCCTCCCACCTGCCCAAGAGAAACCGGTATCTTATAGTGACAGAGCAGCTTCCTCAGTGACAGAGCAGCCACTACAGAGCAGTGTATGGAGTTTATTTTGTTTTGAACCACACCACATTCTCTTTCCAAGGGAGAAGAATCCTAGTTGCTAACCAGTCTGGCTGGCTGGTTGCTATATCTAAATTGGATTGAAGCTCAATCTAATTTAAGGAAAGCAGATGTATGCGGAACATCCAGTTTCTTCTCTTGAACTGAAAGTGCAGCGCACTTCAGTCCAAGATCAGAGGCTTGTCATCACCATTGCTCAGCAATTGCTGCCCGTGGGAGACGGAGGAGGTTGGAAGAAGGAGGAGTGAGTGATAGCTTTAGCTATCAGTGGGGTCAATGGGAATTACTTCCAAGTAAATACAAATACACACTTGATTGAGACTGAGGTGAAACTAAGGAGGTCTGCCGCATGAAACCTATTAGTTAATAGTTACAGTACTTATAAAATATGCCTGTGTAGAAATGTCAAGCATTTTAATCCACTTATTCAGCCAAAGACAGCCACCCAAACATTTTACAAAGTGACTTAAATAGGCATGGAGAAATCTTTAAGAATGTAGAGAGCAGAGCATTCTACAGAAGGCAGTAATGGGTGACTAGATAATGATTGTTGTCAAGCTCCCAGAAGGGAGCACAAGAGGAAACAACAGTGTGTGATGGACATCTGGAGTTCCGCCTCTCCCTGCCTGAGAGTGCAGAGCCAATCACAGCACTCGGAATGCTGGCGAGGGACAGAGAGCTGTGACAGGCTGCGGAGCAGAGCGTGTGGGCGGAGGGTGGAATGGGGAGACATCTAGAAATGGACTCCGAATCAATAGTGGAGGCTAGAGGAGTTACCTCAGCCTGGAATGGAAATATTGGCCGTGTTTTGAGCTAAGCCAGCACCTGAATGTATCTTGTTTCCACCTGTAAGAAAATAAATGTATTTTGTTTAACTGTTAACCCTTAGCATGGGAGTGACTAAGGGAAGGAACACACACACATCTGAGAATAATCTGTGAGGAGAAAGGTGGCAGCAAGGGAAATAACAGTATTCGGGTCATTACCCTAGTTAGCAGAGGCAGTTGGGGCCAAAGGCTTGTGAGGGGAGGGGAGGGTTCCAGGCTACTGCTGGTGTGTCTCTAAGGGACTGGAAAGGGGAGCCTGAGTGTAAGAGGCTGAACATCTTCTGTGAATCCCAGGTGAGGGGCAAGCAGGATACCTGAGGTGACCTGGGTGCGGGGCCTGAGTATAAATGCTCATTGCTCGTGCAAGGGAGCTGTATAAAACCAAAAGAGTAAAGTGGCTGAAAGACCTGACCAACTTGCTACTGCGGGCTTCCATAAGTGTGGGGCAGGTGAGGCAGAGGCAGCTGTGTCACAGTATAAAGTGGCAGCGGTAAAATAAAAAGGTTGTGTGGTGGTGTATGCTCACTTCATTGACAATGAGGCAAAACTAAGGAGGCCTGCAGCATGAAGCATATTAGTTGTTACAGTACTTATAAAATATGCCTGTGCAGAAATGTCATCAATTACATTTTAATCCACTTATTCAGCCAAAGCCAGCCACCCAAACATTTTACAACGTGACTTAAAAGCATAGGTATAGAGAAGAAAAATATTTAAGAATGTAGGACCAGAGCATTCCACAGAAGGCAATAATGGGTGACTAGATAATGATTGCTGTCAAGCACAAGAGGAAACAACAGGTTTGCGTATTTATTTATTTATTTATTTATTTAAAGTAAATAAAGGTTGGATGTCATTACATCCGAACCAAGGTGACAATTATATAAAATGAAATGTCTCAAGGAAGAAGTGACTAAACCCATGCTACTGATGATGAGACAGAATCACATGTGATTTTAAGGTGTGAAGAAAGATGACATTTTTTAAAAAATGTCTCTCACGCAGCCCCATCCAATGCAGCTGCCCATAACTCTCTGAACTCGGAGGATTACAGACATCCAATTGCGACTGTGCTTCCTTCATCCTCAAAAACATTTAGACGGCTGATTTCAGCTGTCTATATGGTTTACACCTTCTCCTGAGGCGCAAAGGCTGAGGCACCACCTGGATTTCTCAGAAGCCAGTGATGCCTTGCTCCTCCCCTCCCCAGCCAGAACCAATGATGATCTTCTGTCTTTGGTTCCCAGCAAGAGTGGAAAGAACCGCGCCGGCTGTGAGGCAGGGGGGAGAGGGCTCTCTGTGGGCAGACTGCACACTGTGACCTCGGAAGGGATTTCCAAGATTGCAGCAGCGACTATGCCCTATCCTATGGCCCCCCAGGCAAGGTCAGAGGGCCACAGGCTTGTGCCCTAAATGTTTCAGTACACCATCTAATGAGTTGCTACATCAGGGGTGGGAAACCTCAGGCCCTCGGACCAAATCCAGCCCTCCTGATCCAATTCTGGCCATCCAGGGTTCCAGAGATGGCCAAGCCTTTTCCCCTAACCACTGATTGTTTGGTGGTTTGTGCCATTTCCCCCCTCCCCCAATCTGAAAGGTTAAAATGCTTCTCCTTAGTTACTGGCAGTAGGTGCTTTAAGCTAAAATATGCTTGTATTTTTGATACTTTGGCCCCACCGCCTTTGCCTTGGCTCTGCCCACCACTAGAATGTCCTGTCCCCCCCCGAAAGCTTCTCCAAAATGGATTTGGGCCCTCAGACTGAAAGAGGTTCAGCACTCCTTTCCTACGCCAATACAGCAATCTATAGTATCATGCGATTTGGGCTTTATGTTGGCATCATAGCCTCAGCCACTGGCACACAGCACTGGCCTTACCATTACATGGGCTGATGCGCCCACATCAGATGACGAAACAGGAAGAGTGGTGAATTGTACCACTCTCCTGACCCCTGACCCTGCCAGAAGAGCCTGCTGCTGCCTCCAGCAAGTGCTTTGGAAAGCCCCACCTGCCGTTCTCCCACTGTGGCCGCAGCAAGGGAGCAACTTGCAGGGCTCTCTAGAGCAACCCGCTGAGAGCACTGTCAGCTGCCACCATTTCTTCTTACTCACTCGCTCCTGCCTTATGTCCCAGCCGCAGGGCTCCCATGAGAGGTCAGCTGACCTCTCGTGATAGAATATTTTATTACGGTCTACCGATCACACCAATACGTAAAACAATACAAACAAGATACACCAGCTCTTAATTATATACTCAAATAAAAACTTAGAAAATAAAAACAGAATCAGACAAGCATAGAAGGTCTAATCACAATAGCAATATTCAAAAATTTTGCAACTTTCTTGGTAATTGAGCTGTTTGAGCTGTCCAGCAGAGTGGACAAAAGAAACTCTGAGGATCGTCCAGGGAAAGTCTGGGTGATTGGATGTATTGTTTTCTCTAGCCCCTCGATAAAAGCTGCAGTTAAAAAGGACATGTGCAACAGTTTCCACCTCCTCATTATTGCAGGGGCAACACCTGTTTTCCATTGGGATTTTATTGAATCTACCATCCAAAAGTTTGGAGAGTAGAACATTAAATCGAGCCAAGGAAAACGCTCTCCTATATTTTGGAATAGATAACCAATCTAAGTATAGCATCCCATTTGTAGCGTAAAGGTCTGACAGACCCATTGACAAGGGGGAGCATGTGCCCTGAGCCACTCCGTGGAGCTCTTGGAAGTCGATGTCAATTAATCTTTGCTTAACAAGAAATTTAGCTTTCTCCCATGGCATGGATAACAAGTAGGAGGGTGACAGCCCGGCTGAGACAACCTTTTTCACCACTGCTTTGTTCCAAGCAGACACATGGGAATCTAACATCACCTGGAATGCAAAAGAGTTAAGCTTAAGCAGAGAACAGCAGCGAAGCCAAAAGTGAATAGAATGTATCCAAGCCATACAGCCGAGAGAATTAAGGCCAGCTTCCAGATAGAGAACAGCACTAGCCACACACTTGGGCATGCCAAATATCGCTCTTAGAAAGTAGGATTGAACACCTTCAAGAGAGTCTTTAAGGCCAGGAAACCAGATAGGGGCTCCGAAAAGAATCTGAGATACTATTTTGGCTTGAAAAACACGGGTAGCAGCTGGAATGAAATTCCCACCTTTAGTAAAAAAGAACCGTAATATAGCACCCAAATTTTGTTTGGCTTTAACCTTCGCACGTCTTGCCTGAACTCTCCAGTTTGTTGCCTCGTGAAACCAAATACCCAGATATTTGTAGGAGTCAACTTGATCAAGCCTGCTATTATCCATGAACCAAGAGTATCTAACCTTCTTCCTTGCCAATACCATAACTTTAGATTTGGAGTAGTTAATTGTTAAAAGATTTTTATTACAAAACCCAGCAAATCCAGATAGTAATCGCTTGAGACCTAGTCGTGTCTGCGAAATTAAAACGGCATCATCTGCATAGAGGAGGATAAATATTCTTGTGGAGCAAATCTTAGGAGGGTGGGAGGCTATTGACCGTAGGTGGGTGGGAAGATCAGCCAGTTACAGATTGAATAAAGTGGGAGCAAGAACACAGCCTTGTCTAACACCACGGGAGGAGAAAATCTCCTGAGAGAAATGGCCATAGTTACTACAGCGCACCTGGGCAGAGGTGTTTTGATGTAGGGTATGGATTAGAAACAATAACCTCCTATCAATAGAGAGCTGTTCCAGTTTGCTCCAAAGGAGATCACAGGATATAGTATCAAAAGCAGACTTTAGATCAATAAAAGCAGTGAATAATTTGCCTCCTTTTGGGGTGGAGTATTTGTGTATTAAATGGGACAGAACCAAACAGTGATCAAAAGTAGAGTGGCCAGATTGAAACCCAATTTGCTCCTCCCCTAAGATATCATGGTCATTACTCCAGGCTTTCAATTTAAGGCACATATAATTTGCATATACTTTCCCCACTATAGAAAGCAAGCTTATAGGCCAATAATTATTTGGGTCATCTTTGGGCCCTTTCTTATGTATTGGTATGATAAAAAGCCTTTAGCCAGACCCCAGGGATTACACCAGATTTGTTTATTAGAGAGAAAAGAGTAGCTAATAGAGGGGCCCACCAACTGATGTTACACTTCAAAAGTTCAGACAGAATACCATCGGAGCCTTGCCTGGTTTTAGTTGGAGTAACAGCTCCTCTACACTGCTTGACTCAACTGAAGGCCAGTCGGGGATGTCAGATGTTAAATGAGGGATGGAGTTAGAAACAACAGAATTGGGGTTATTAAAAATTGAACAAAATGGTCTTCCCAAACATTAGCTGGGATATGACAATCAGGAGATCCAGTACTATGACTTAAAGCGCCAGAGACCAATTTCCAAAAGGTTCTGGAGTTACGGGTAAGGGATGCTGAAATTAACATCTGCCAAGATTCTTTAACAGCCTCTCTTTTTTTCCGTGCCAAGAGATTCTTATATTCTTTCTTTAACTCATAATAGGAATGAGGTACTTGATGTTTGTTGTTTACACGATAGAAACTATACACAGAATGGATTCTCCTCCGAAGACTGGCACACTCTCCATCAAACCAACTTTTTGAAGGTTTTAAGTGGTTCAAAGTTCAGTAGTTTGAAGATGAGAGTGCATATTTTTAATTACTGACTCAAAATTTAGGATACCCTCCTCAGGGGAAGTATCAACAGTAATTTGTCCAAGAGCAGCTATTGTGCGAGGGGAGTCAATAAACCTCTGAAAAGCCTCGACTGTAGACCTGGACCATTTATCGTAATCTTTTTGGAGCTACCAGAAATAAAAAGGTTAGAAGAGAGGTGTTGTAAACTTAGCTTAAAAGCACTAGGAATCACAAAGGATAGCTCCAGTGGGAGATGGTCACTATCAGTGCGATCACCAATTCTAAAATTACAACACATATTCTCTAATTCCTTATGAACCAAAAAGTAGTCGACAACACTCGAACCTCTGGAAGAGATAAATGTATATTCACCCCAAGCATCATTAGCATTAGAACCATTCAGGAATACACACAATTCATATTTTGAAACAAATTGAAGCAGACCAATCCCAGCAGGATTGACATGTCTATCTTTGGAGTGGCGCAAGCTACCCGTATTTTCACCCAGATTGACAGAAGAACAGGAACCAAGCAAATTGGGATCCTGAGAATGGGACCCAATCCTTGCATTGAAGTCACCAGCAAGAATTGGCAAAGCACAGGGAAATTTAGCAAGCAGCTCCATAAAATAGCATTCCACTTTGAGCCAGTTTGCCTTAGCATCCTCCTTACAGGCCACAGGGGCTAGGTACACGTTAAGCAAAAGTAGTGACAAGTGGTGAGCCCTTATTTCCAAAACCAGTGCTGACACAAACGATTCACAGCTGGGTAGCTCTGTAATTGAAATGTCCAGAGCGGAGGAGATAAGGAAGCCCAAACCTTGGCTGGCCCTGCCCTTCCCTCTAGAGGGAAGAGCAGGCAGACAGAATGACACAAAACCATTTACACAGATACAATCAGTGGACCATGTCTCCTGAAGTAAAATTATATCAAAGCCAGATGGATAAGCCAAAAAAATCAAGGTTTCTGTATTTGGATTTCCACCCAGCGATATTCCATGAGAGAAATTTAATGGGAGAGTGAGGTATCCCTCGACTCTGTCAGTCCAAATCAATAGTTTGATTCTGATTGGAAGTCAGATGCAAGCAGGGTTGCAGTTGATACTGCTGGGTGGAATCAACCTGTGTTGTACTTTCTTTATAGAGGGCTTCACATATTTCTTGGGCCAGAGTTATTGAGTACTCAGAGTCAGTAAGAGGAGGATCATTACAAACAGAACGTAGATCTATCTCATAGTCACTGCATCCTTCAGTTAATGTTGGTTTGGAGATGAATGAAACAGTTGGGATGTTATACATAGAATCTGAAATTTGGAGGTGAGGGACCTCATCATCCAGTAGCAGTGCACCCTGTATTTGATCATTCCGGTGATTCAGCATAGCAGTCCTCCCTAAGGAGGAACGGTTATCGGTAGGTGGTGTAGCAACGTCACTTAAGCAAATGGATGTGGGCATCCCATCCCCCTCTGTTTGTATCTCTGGAGCTGTTACATGGTCTATTGCTTTACTGTTCTCCTCTTCCTGACACTCACAGTTCTCAATTGTGGCTGTCAGTGTACGTAAAGGTTCTGCAGAGGAACGAGCAAAAGTAATCAATTCCTTTAGACGGTCAAGCTTTGCAACAAGATCATTCTGTTCAGACTTGGAAAAAGATCCGAAGGAGTTAATGATTTGATTTTCCAAGGCCTCCTCATTTGGCTCCAGTACAGATTTCAAGGGAGGATGTTTGAATTGCAGGAAGGTTTCCTGGGGGAGGTGGAAGATAAGCACAGTTTTTTAACTCTCAAGGACTTAGAGACAGTAGAGTTTTGCAAATCCGCAGCTGATTCTGAATTTCTTACAAATAATGGACGAGGAGTTGGATCCCGAAAAACTCTGATTGGGGATATTTGGAGCAAGGAAAGAAAGTCTTTCATAGTTCAGTCGAGCGCTTGCAAGAGCCCCGCAGCTGGGGCACAAGGCAGGAGCGAGCAAGTGAGGGACTGGCTGGCCAGCTGGCCAAGTGCATATTCTCTAATTCCTTATGAACCAAAAAGTAGTCGACAACACTCGAACCTCTGGAAGAGATAAATGTATATTCACCCCAAGCATCATTAGCATTAGAACCATTCAGGAATACACACAATTCATATTTTGAAACAAATTGAAGCAGACCAATCCCAGCATGATTAACATGTCTATCTTTGGAGTGGCGCAAGCTACCCGTATTTTCACCCAGATTGACAGAAGAACAGGAACCAAGCAAATTGGGATCCTGAGAATGGGACCCAATCCTTGCATTGAAGTCACCAGCAAGAATTGGCAAAGCACAGGGAAATTTAGCAAGCAGCTCCATAAAATAGCATTCCACTTTGAGCCAGTTTGCCTTAGCATCCTCCTTACAGGCCACAGGGGCTAGGTACACGTTAAGCAAAAGTAGTGACAAGTGGTGAGCCCTTATTTCCAAAACCAGTGCTGACACAAACGATTCACAGCTGGGTAGCTCTGTAATTGAAATGTCCAGAGCGGAGGAGATAAGGAAGCCCAAACCTTGGCTGGCCCTGCCCTTCCCTCTAGAGGGAAGAGCAGGCAGACAGAATGACACAAAACCATTTACATAGATACAATCAGTGGACCATGTCTCTTGAAGTAAAATTATATCAAAGCCAGATGGATAAGCCAAAAAAATCAAGGTTTCTGTATTTGGATTTCCACCCAGCGATATTCCATGAGAGAAATTTAATGGGAGAGTGAGGTATCCCTCGACTCTGTCAGTCCAAATCAATAGTTTGATTCTGATAGGCTGGGTGGCAGGTCAAGCAAGGGGGGGAGCAAGCGGGGGGGGGAGCAAGTGGCTAGCCCACCTGCTGCCCACTGCCAGCCCGCCGCACCACGATGCCCAGCAGCACTGCTGGCTTGTTTGAGGCGGCAAAATATGTTGGGCCATGGCTGTGTAATAAGTGGGTGAAAAATGATACATGGAAAGGGCACAATCCCCTTCAACCCCACTGCAAAGCATTTTTGGAACCATCTGAAATGGGCGGGTTCACATGACACTACAGCTATGCAGTGTGGTTTCTAAGCCACCCTACCCCCCCCCCCCCGATGCGCCCAACAATCAGGCACATCATGGATAGCAAATCCCCCCTCGCCACCCCAGTCCTCCCATGGGTCACTGCAGGAATAACAAGACTTTCCCCACCTCCCTGCATCTGCTGTGAGCCCTTCTGGGCTGGCCACAGCTTTCCCACCTTTTTTTCAGAGATTGCGAAAGCCAGCTGTCAAGCTGGTTTCCACAATCACCATGCCATTCTGCGATCGCCATCACTACCTTGGAGGGGCTGCCCAGCATTTTTTTTTTTTAAGTGGCACACAGAAATGTGGACAAAAATACTTATTTTTTAATTTTTAATCTCATTTGCGCAAATGCACTCATATGCTTAAGCGCAACTACTGGTATGTGGATTTCAATCCTTGGCTGTGGCAATGTCTGGGGGGTGCCTGATACCAAGGGGCAGCAGATACCAACCCCGGACATTGCCCAGAAGAGGCTCAAAATGCATTCCCCCCACCTTGGTTTCTCTTGACAGCCCATAGATGTATTGTCGTGTTGTGTGAACACGGTCAATGTGTACAGCTAAGGAAAAAGGGCTGGAGAAAACATGGCCTTGCTCCTTGCTTTTCCAACAATGGGTCTAAAAGAGAAACACACATATACACAGGCCATGCAGGGTGGAGGTTTTTGTTTTTAGTTAATTAGCAACTTTAGTCCTGAGGCAAGTGAACTAGACACGTCATATGACACAACTGCAAATTATATCTGACATATAAATGCCGGTTGATATTTTACTGCCTGTTTTAAAAAGTAGCGGGCTAGTTTTTCTTTGCTCCTTAAACTAAACAAATGTAGGCTGCAAACCTCTGCACATGTTCTGGTGAATAATGCCCATTAAACAAAATTTATCTAAATTCATTTAATAGGTATTCACTTAATAATTTTATACTGCTTTTTCCAGGCAGCTCAAAGCTGTTTACAACAGTAAAAAAAAAAAACCCAAATAATATAAACTCTTAGAAACTCTGTTCACAGCCTTTGCCACTTCTCCCCACCCCAACAGCCACACCTCATGGCCTCTGGCTTTATACTTGCCCCTCCCCAATAACCTCCACTTTCCTTCCTCTTTGTATCCTTTCTGCCATATCTTATCTGATTTCCTCCCTGATGCCACCCTTGAACTTGTCCTGATACATCTGCCCCTTCTGGGCTACCCTGGTTCCAGTGTGTGGCTAACAACTGTATCAGTGTAGCAAATAAGGAAGGAAGGCCTGTTCTGCTCCTGGCACTTATGTTATGTGCTGTTTCTTCTGATTCTGAGTCAATGCAGGAAACTAGAGGAGGGGTCTCCCATCCAAGTAATAACCAGGCTTTGTATAGATGTAAAACAGCACCAGCAATAACACCATGTTAGAGGATAACTACCAGAGAGCCTAGCCCTATTGAAATAGTGAATTCATTGAAAGCACTCTTTGAGAACTTGCCAGTTGTTAAATGAGTACCAAAATTATAATGTGGTCTACTGTAGCAAAAGCTGTAGACACTGATCTAACAAGATCATCCCACCTGTCAATCTACAAAGATTATCCAACAAGGCTGCTAAAGTAATGTCTGTCCCATAACCAGCCTGGAAGCCAGACTGAAGAGAAGAAAAGAGGCATAATTCAGGAATACCCAAAGCTGTTCTGGCACATTACTTAGACAGGCAAATTGAATGCCTTGGGTTGTACCCAATGTTGATCCTACTTAAGAGTAGACCCATTGAAATGAATGGGACATGTTAGTGATGATTAAGTCCCATTCATATCAATGGGTCTACTTTAAGTAGGACCAACATTTTATACAAACTCATCTAATAATGATTTTTTCATTATTCGGTTTCCTTCAAAAGATGCAGGAGTCTATCATTTAAAGAATCATTGACATTTGGGCCTAAAACATATTCAGCTGTAATCAACAAGCCTTAACCAGCCACAACAGGCAAGGGGGAAGGAAGGGAAGGGATGGGGTGGGAAGAAGAAAAAATTAAAGTCTTTCAGCTGGGCTCATCACCCTCTATACAGCCTGCTGTAATGGCGGCTGCTGGTGACATTTAAAGGAGCCTTCATGGAGGTGACCTTTCAGCAGGGCTGCTAGAATGGTCCTTCTTCCCCTCTCTGCACCTAGCATTCTTGTTCACCTTACAATATGGTCTCTCTTAACCAGGGATGGGGACTCGGACTCGACTCGTGAGTCGGACTGAGTCCCCCCTCTGACTCGACCTCGAGTCCCAATATTTTTAATGGGACTCGAGACCCGACTCGAGACCAAGGACTCTTCAACATCCCTGGGCTGTGCCAGAAGGAGTGGAGAGGAGCGTGATTGCATGGAAGTGAGGTGTGCCGCTGCTCGGCCACTATGGACGGCTACCAGGAGTGCAGCCCCAACAGTGTGTCAAGATTTATTTTGATTGATGTGTTGCGTACTTGGGAGAGGCAGAAGAAGGACCTGAGATTACTCTGTGTGGCTGCTCTGAGTGTATTTCTGGTTCCAGCAAGTTCATCACCAGTGGAGTGGGTGTTCAGTGAGGGTGGAATTGTGATGAGACCTCACCGTTCCAGAATGGGGGCCAAACATTTAGAAAAAATCATGTTCCTCAAATGCAACATGGATAAGTTTTAGGAAGTACAGCAAGTTTATTTTTTAAACTCATTTTTCTAAAATGCAACCTTTCAGACATTTTGGGTTTGGCTGCCTCTACCTGCCTGTCTGGGGTTCCCAGCCTCCTCTGCCTGCCTGGTCTTTTCTTGACCAGTTCAACAGTTGAATTGTCCAAGACAAAGGCCTCTGCCTGCCTGCTTTGGGGTTCCCTGCCTCCTCTGCCTGCCTGGTTATTTTGGGTTTTTCTGCCTGGTCTGTTCTTGCCAAAATCAGTTGCAGAGTTTTGAAATAAAAAGGCACACTTGTGCCTAGAATTTATTTAAACCACACATCTGAAGTAGCCTTATTTTGTTGGGAACCCCCCCCCCCCATTGATTTTAATAGGGACTCGTGGAGTCAGCTTTGGGAGTGACTCGTGAATCACCATTTTGGACCAAGGACTCGGGTCCAAAGACTCGTGACTCGAGACCAAGGACTCTTCAACATCCCTGCTCTTAACTACTCTTAAGTTTTTTACTCACACATAAATCCCACTGTGTTCAATGGTCCTTACTCCCAATGCATACTTGTCTGGGAGTAAGCGCCACTGAAATCCGATGTACTTACTCCTGAGTAAACAAACAGTAAAAATCTTCAATCCACATTCACTTACAAGTCCCACCGTGTTTAATAGGATTTACTCCCAATAAGCGTGCACAGGTTTGCTGCCTTATAGCGCATCAGTCTCATCGGGATCAGCAGGATCGCAGCCTCAATTTTGAAGCGAGCAATAAGCGAGAGCGCAAAGGTTTAGGTCAGATCAAGATGCGTCCCATCCCCCTTATATTTTAAATTAAGGTCATGACTCTGGGGGCGGGGAGAACACACCAACATGTCAGCCTCGGTTCTAAACAAAGTATAGATCTTGATGAAAACGGCGTCTTCGCTTACGCGGTTCGCCATCGGGGGGGAGGGCTGGGAACTCGGCAGACAACCGACGGTTAAAAACGCGAGCAGCCGCTCGGCTCAACACATCCGCCAGCCAAGCGCGAGCAAACAACGTTATTATCCATAGGTATGACACATGAGAGCGCAAGAACTTAGGGGCGGCGCATGCAAATTGAGGCGCATGCGTACAGGCAACGCAGACGCCTTGCTTCTTTCCCCCCAACCCATCCATTTCCTTCTTCCGGTTTGACTGCCCATCAGGCCAGCTCCTATTTGCGGTGCCGAGTGCGGCGCTTGACGTCAGTACTGTCTAGCGGAAGCGGAAGAGCAGTGTGGTTTTCATCCCGACCGGTTGTGGGATTGGATTGAGGAAGTAGCAGGAGGCCCAGAACTTTTTAAAAATATATATATATATATTGTTTTCTTTCTCTTCCGCGTAACGGAGGAGGTTTTCCGGGGTGCTTTAGTGGGTGGCTTCTCAGTACAGTCCCCTTTCAGCTTCCTTGGTCCCTCTCTTCGCCCCCTTCCCGCCAGCCCCGCCCATCATGGCGGCCACATCCAACCTGCAGGTGAGCATCTTTCGTCAGACCTGGGGGGGCCCGCCCGCCCGCCCGCCAAAATTATGAAGACGGCGGGGTGGGAGTGGCTCTGTGAGGCGGTCGAAGCATTGCTAAAGCTAAAACTCGTAGCTAATGTATGGAATTCGCTACTGTCAAATTAGATAGATGGGGGAGGGGGAGACCCAAAGGATTAGATCAGCCGTTCCCCAACTAGGGGCCCTCCCAGATGTGTTGGGCTAAAACTTCTGTCATCCCCAGATAGCTTGGCCACATCTGGGATGGGGTAGGTTGGGGAAGGCTGGATTAGAGCAATTAAGCCTTCCCTTAACCTGGTGCTCTCCACCTCCCAGCATTCCTGACCATTGCAATGCTGGCTGGGGCTGGTGGGAGTTGAAGTCCCAAACATCTGGAATGCACCAGGTTGGGGAAGGCTGGAATAATTCATACTCGAGGCAGCACATCTCAGCTGTTAGGAACAAATGACAGTGGAAGGCCTGGTGCTTTCATGCCCTGTCTGTGAACTTCCTGGAAGTATCTCCCTGGCAGTTGTAAGCATGAAACTGGTTGCTGAACTATTTGGACCTTGGTCTGATCCAGCACGTAAGTTCTTCATGATCTTATGAGAAGATGAGAGGGTCTTTGAACATGCACAAAATGCATTTCCATTATTGCTTAGGCAAGTCTGTATTCATGCTCGATATATCACTCAATGGGCAAGTTAATGAAACAGAGGAGTCTGTCTTATATCAAGTCAGACCACCAGTTTATCTAGTTCAGTATTGTCAACACTGACAGTGGCTCTCCAGGGTCTGAGACAGGAGTCTTTCCCAGCTTATGTGGAGGTGCCAGAGATCATACATAGGACTTTTTGCATGCAGAGTATTTGCTCTACCACTGAGCTATGACCCTTCCTGTAGGAACCTGCTTAAGGTGCTCTCTGGCAGAGTAATTCTCAAAAACAGTGTCAGAAGAGGCTACAAATACAACTCTGTATTGCTGCTACATAAGATTAACACCATCCTAGGGCAGCTGCACCAGAGCAGGAGAGGGCTATTGCCCTTGTTCTCAGTGTCTTGCTTGGGGTCTTCCCATAAGTATCTGGCTGGCTGCTATGGGAAACAGGAGGCTGGACTTGGTAGGCCTTTGGTCTGATCCAGCAGGGCTCTTATGTTCATACAGGCGCTCTCTCTTTAAGGCTATAAGAAAGAAAACCGGATTTAGTGTAGGATGTGGTGGGGAGGAGAAGCATAGCTGAGCAGCAGTGGTTGGCCACTTCCTTAGTTATTACCTAGTTGTAAGGCTACCCTAAGAGTTCCATACCTTTCAACTAAGATACAGAATACAGCCCTGGCCCCCAGTTTTCTTAGAAACTCTGTTCACAGCCTTTGCCACTTCTCCCCACCCAAATGAGCCACACCTCATGGCCTCTGGCTTTATACTTGCCCCTCCCCAATAACCTCCACTTTCCTTCCTCTTTGTATCCTTTCTGCCATATCTTATCTGATTTCCTCCCTGATGCCACCCTTGAACTTGTCCTGATGCATCTGCCCCTTCTGGGCTACCCTGGTTCCAGTGTGTGGCTAACAACTGTATCAGGGTAGCAAATAAGGAAGGAAGGCCTGTTCTGCTCCTAACACTTATGTGCTGTTTCTTCTGATTCTGTTTTACTCTCTTCAGCTACCCAGGGGGCTGCATTTTGGCTACTTTCATTGGTTAGAATGGTATGTGTCACTATGTCCACTATTATTATTTTTAAAAAAACATATGCATATTCGGCTCTTACATGGAACTTCTAGCATTTTTCTGTCCGGATTCCTGACCAGCTCTACATCCACTCAACATTAGCAAAGCCACAGTATCTGATGTGCTTAGACCACTTACTGGCCCCCTTATTCCTACAGTTATAGAGATTTTTCTGATCTGTTTTGTGCAAACATTCAAAGTTAACCAATATGAAAGATTTCACACACTTTAGCAGTGTGTGCTAGGATTGTAGGAGTGACCCATTTCAAAGGAGAGCCATCCTTTAACCATGCTTTTAGCACCTTGATTATATGAGTAAAGTAGGCAAGCCAAATCATATTCAGGGTAACTAACCTATTAAGTGGTCTGGTAATTCCACCATTACATCTTAAGTTATTCTAATTCACTTCAGGAACTGGGATCATAGAACCTGTAGGGGAGAGAGAACGAGAGAACTGGATTACATAATCTAGATTCTAGAGCATATGATTTTGTGAATGCCTTTGGAGAGTGAAGAGTAACAGCACAATCCAGTGTATTTCTACTCAGAAGTAAGAAGTAAGTCTTACTGAGTTTAGTAGGGCTTACTCCCCAGTAACTGTGTAGAGCGGGGCAGGCAACTTGTAGGCCAAAACATCTGGAGGGCCACAACTCCCATCATCCCTCACCATTGGTTATGCTAGCTAGGGCTGATGGGGTTGTAGGCCAAAACATCTGGGAGGCCACAAATTGCCCACCCCTGGTGTATTGGCTTGCAGCCCAAGAGGTAGGAGTTAGAACTGTGTTCTCCAACCTTGGGTCCCCAGATGTTTTTGGCCTACAACTCCCAGCATGCCCCAGCCAGCGTACGCTGGCTGGGGCATGCTGGGAGTTGTAGGCCAAAAACATCTGGGGACCCAAGGTTGGAGAACACTGAATTAGAAGGTTTGTGATGGTGACTGGTTTGTAAAATGTAAGGAGGAGGAGTTTGTGCATGGTAGAGTGAGGGGTATGTAGTTGGATGTAACAGTGTTAAGGTTGCAAATGTTGTAAAGAGGAGTTAGTTACCTCATCACTTATTCTTGCCCCCAGAATTTTTCCAGAATCATGAATGTCACCTTTCACTTTTTAGAATAGATAGAAGCATCTGGCATTTATAACTGTGGAGAAAAGAAGTGTGAAGTGAAACAAAATGTTTCCTGAAGGAAGTAGCTTTAAACCAAGGGTGTTGAACCTTTTTCATCCAGTGCGCCGAATTCAATTTCAGAGAAAATTTTGAAGGCCTGCATTCTAGTGGTGGGTGGGGCAAAAGGCAAAATGGGGTGGGGCCAAAATACTGAAAATGCCTGCATATTTTAGCTTAAAGCTCCTAAGCTTTACAAGAGGCATTTCAATCTTTTAGAAAGTGGGGGGGGGGGGGGAGAGACATGCAAAGGCTGGGAAACCACCAAATGAACAGCGGTTGGGGAAAAAGGGGTGGGGCCAGGAAAGCGGGTGGGGCCATCTGGGGAACCCTGGGTGGATGGGTTTGGCACACAGGCCTGAAACTTGGTGATTGGACCTACTTCTAGCCACTGCTGAACTTTACAAAGATTTATTTGAGAGAACTCAGGAGTCCAAATCAGAGTCTGTAGGAGGAATTAACCTTTTTACCCAAAGGAACAGCTTTTGTATGTAACCCATGCCTCTGCCCCATTGTATAATTATTTGCACATTTTTAGGTTTTCAGTCTTCCCTCCAAATATCTCATATATTGCATCCAGAGAGCAAGTATAATGTGCATATGTAACCTTATTTGCACAAATCCACTGTTATGTCAAGTGAACGTTTTGCTGGAGTTTTCCTACATACAACTAGAAAAAATGATTATGTAACATTGTTATAGGCCAACCTAAAAGTAGGTGTGACATGTCTGCCTGACTTATTTTTGGGTTTAGCATTGCTGACTATTATAGTTGTTCTGTTCCATTCGTTGAATGGCCAGTAACATAATTTGCAAGCCATTTTTTAACAAAAGGTTTCAGTGGACATTTTTTAAATTGGTAATGTTTGGTGGGTATATAACCCATGCCTCTGCCCCACTGTAATCTTCGTTGTGTACTTGCAAATGTAAAATACAACATTTGTACAGCTTCCTGCAATGTTGTTTATATAGTTTATTTTATCCAAGTTTAGTATATAATTTTTTTCAGTGCCCACCCATATTATACTTTCAATTAAAGTTTTTCTGTGATTGTGTAAAAAGAATCATAGAATAGTAGAGCTGGAAGGGGCCTATAAGGCCATCGAGTCTAACCCCCTGCTCAGTGCAGTGATCCAAGTTAAAGTATTCCTGACCCATGGCTGTCCAGCTGCATCTGGAATGCCTCCAGTGCGGGAGAGCCCACAACCTCCCTAGGTACGTAATTGGTTCCATTGTCATATTGCTCTAACAGTCAGGAAGTTTTTCCTAATGTTCAGCTGGAATCTGGTTTCCTCTAACTTGAGCCTATTATTCCGTGTCCTGCACTCTGGGATGGTTTGCTTCTTTTTGGAAACAATATTTTGATTATGAGCCTGTGAGCAGGTCCTGTTTTATTTTTATCTATGTAATGTTTTTAAAAGATCTGTATTAATATTATAAATTTCTGGCACACATATTTTACATATGGACTGAGATTGTTTCAATCTGACATTGTTTCCATCATTATGGTATGTAAGTTATTTCCAGCCCAGTGGGTTGCGGTTGGCAACCATTGCTTCAAACAACCACCATCTCCCATGATAGTATCACAGCATCGCAACCAAAAGGGGCTCTGCCTGATTCTGGATGATTTTCCTTGCCGCCCCTTGCACTATCCCACATTGGTCAGGAGGGACCACCCTCCCCCTGACCTTCCTGGGAGACTTGGAGGGTGTGGGCAGATGTGGGGAGGGTGGACAGGAAACTTCCTGTCAGTGAACTTCCTTACATTTACTTATCTTAGGATTCAAGCCTTCATTTACAGAAGCCAATTTGAAAGTGCACCTTGTGAAGCAGGATTTTTTTTATGTTGGGTTGTTCCCCTTGGAAGGACAGCTGTGTTGAATTGTAAAGTTGTATCTATAGTTTCACACATGTTGTGTCTTTTTCTGCTGGTAACCTGTGTATATCATACCTACAAGATGTTTTCAGATACAGGAGTGACTCCAAGAGTGATTCCATGGCTTTTAATTGTAATATCAAAATGGCTGCCTTAGATTGTAATGAATATAGGCAAGGATCCAAGGAAATGAGAAACTAGTTAGCTAAGTTTTATTTATGATTATAAGCTGCATTGAGTGCCATTTTTCTTGGTAGAAAGGTGGGGTACAAATCAAATAAATCAAATAGTTCTGCACATCTAAGATGGCTTTGTCTTTCAAACAGTAGTCCCTGTTCCATGTGGCAATTATTATTTTTAACTGAGGAGAGTTTCAAAAGCAGTCAGTGATATTGTACGGTAGTGGGAGTCCCCTGTTTGTAGGGGTGGGAGTGAAAACTCCCACTGTGAGCATGCAAATTCTTGGGCTGGCTTAAATTAGTTCTTTGGATCCTAGTCATAGTACTTGCCCAAGGGTCACCAAAAAAACCCCAAAACACAAATATGATGGTGGGGACAATCTCTTACATATCAGTACTGAGAACAGGATAAATGTCCTATTATTATCTGTTAAGTAAATAGTTAAATGTACATGAACTCTGTTCATGCAAGGAAAACTGCCTTCAAGGTTCTTTTCAATCCCCGTAATGAACAAATTCAATGTTATTGTTGAGTACCAAAACAGAAAATAAATAACTGGGCAAATGTTGTTTCTATGATGCCATTTAGTTTTTTTCATTTAAATTTTTTTTGCTTGGAAATTATGTTTTACCACATTTTCCCTGGACACTATATTACACAAAGTACTTCTAGAAACTGAGGTTTGACTCCAGATTTAGTCATACTTAGAGTAGACCCATTGTAATAAGTGGGACTTCTTAATCATGCCTAACTCAAGTCCTACTGATTTTAATGGGTCTACTCTAACAATGACTACATCTGGATCTAACCGTGATATTTGCTTTACTGTCAGTGATCTTAAAGAATGAAATGGTTTCTGATCCATAGTGTAAAGCCTCAGGCTATTTCAAAAAGAAGATGTCATTTCAACCTATCTCATAATTTTATTGTTTTCTTGTATTTCTGTATTGGAAGTGTTGTTCAGAGACCAGTATCAGTGGCAGTATGCCTATGTACTCCAGTTGCTGGGGAGCATGGGTGGGAAGGTGCTGTTGCACTCATGTCCTGCTTGTGGGATCCTGTGGGCAGCTGGTTGGCCACTGTGTGAAAAGAATGCTGGATTAGGTGGACCCTTGGTCTGATCCAGCATGGCTCTACTTATGTTGACCATTCACGTAACAGTTTTAACTGTAATCATATTACTTTTTTATAGAAAGCAATAGACCTTGCTAGCAAGGCAGCACAAGAAGATAAAGCAGGGAACTTTGATGAAGCCCTCCGCTTGTATCAACATGCTGTCCAGTATTTCCTCCATGTTGTCAAATGTAAGAATAACTATACTAAATATAAGTGGGTGGATTTTTTTACTGTTTTTTTAAAAAACAACCCTTCAAATTCTTGGATGTTATAGAAGTAGTTTCCAGATTCTATGCTGCAGTCCTGTTAATGGCATCTGGAACTACATATGGATGGGTTCCAAGACTACTGGTAGATATTGTTGGAGCATAAGGTCTGGGTGGGAGTGGTGGTGGTGGTGGTGAAAGAGGGCTTATTTCCTTGGTGGGAAATGTATCTACCTAATCAAAATAAACCAAATGTTTATCCTAATTAATGCTTTTCCTGGTGTTTTATGGACTTGTTTCAGGGCTTAAATGAAACTGCATATTCTGTAGATGTATTGGAAAAGTAAACATAGACTGAAACCTCCCTGTGACAGTCCACAAAATACTAAAGATTCCTTTTTAAGAGAGGATAAATAACTGCCACAATTCTCGCATCAGCTTATTGATATGCGCATGTGTGAATTCTCTGGATGCTCAGTTGAAGAAAACCTTGTTGAGTTCAAGAGTAGAACTTGGGTCGTTCAGTGGGGATGTAAGAGTTGAAGGGATTAAAGCTGGCTACCAATGAGAGCAAATGGCTGAGGGAAGCCCCAGAAGCGGAGGGGGCCTTTCCAAAGCAATTGTAAGGTTATCAGAAAGAACAGGAAGAAGGGCTGCAGGCAGAACACAAGATAAGCTGGTAAGTGGTAGCAAGGATTAAAAAGGCCTGGAAACGTGGAACACAAAGGTGTAAAGAAAAGTCAAGTGAACACTCAAGCAGTGTTAAAAGGTTGTAATAATTAGCAACATCTTGCTAATAATTTGATTGCTGGGGCCCACTAAATTTTGTAAACTACTTAAAGCCTGCCCATCCCCTTAGAGGAGCAAACTCCTTAGGAGTCTAGGACATTGCCTGTCACAGTTTGCTAGGAAGTCTTATATATTTCTCCCCCTCCAAGCTGTTGGAAGGTGCTGAGCTTGCTTTTTGGTGGTGCCTGCTTTATTCACTCATATGTGTGCACACACACCCGCCCACAAAAAACCTCTGGTTCTTTTGCTGGTTTCAACTTGTTCTTTTCTATATTAAATATCCTGTAATAAAGCATTCACCACCACCACCCCACAAATGGTTTTCAGGTATTATTTAAGCCATGATATGTATGCAGCCATTTAATTTCATTTCTACTTGTATTTGACACATTTGTTCATTCTTATTAGGGCTTGTTAATATGTCTAGCTTGTTTTTTATGGCCTTGGAACAACCTCATATGGTCTGCAGAAGAGTTCACGGAAGTTTAAAAGCTGGCACATTCTTATTGCTGTATGTTGGTCTCTAAGCGGTATCATCTCAACTTGTTTGCCTCCAAGGCCAAGGGGATAGTCATACATTATTCAGGATCAAGTAAGCTTTAAAGTATTGCATCTTCGTAATTGTCAATCAGCAGAACCATGAGTAATCTATTCTTTTATAACGTCATAGAGAATTTTGATTAGAAAGGTATTTTTGTTTTGTTTTTGAGGTATGCTACATTTTTTTAAAGTACCCTGTAATGTTGACTCATATTGTGAAGCAGAATACTTTCTCATTCTCAGATGAAGCGCAGGGTGATAAAGCAAAACAAAGTATAAGAGCAAAGTGTACAGAGTATCTGGACAGAGCAGAGAAGCTGAAGGAATACCTGAAAAAAAAAGAAAAAGCTCCCCTCAAACCAGTGAAAGAATCTGGTCCAGCTGATGAAAAAGGGTATATTAACTTAATTTCTTACAACATTTTAGAAGTTTGCTTGTCTGTTTAATGCTTTTAGTGGTGGTAAAGCACTGCATGAAAAATACCATATTCCAAGATGCATGTTTTTTGGTGATTTTTGGCTTCATTAGCACACATTCTATATTGATTTCTAAACATGGATCCCAGATTATGACGTTTTTAGTGACCGTTGCAGTTAATCACCATTTCATCACTATTTCCCCCTTACATGGTTAAGGGGCCTATTCAGGTATTGCATTCTAGGGATTATTCTGTGTGGTATGATTTCTCCCTACTCATGCAGGGTGGGTGGTGGCAGAGTAATAAATTAACAGGACTGTACCATATTTATCTGAACCATGTTGCCTGTTTTAGAGTACTCATTTATAGGGACAAACCAGGTAATAAGGAAAATATTGTGTTAGAAGCAGACTTAATCATACTTGGAGTTGACTCATTGAAATCAATGGAACTTAAGTTAGTCATGACAAGCAAGTCCCACTGATTTCAGTGGGTCTGCTCTAAGTTTAACTAAGTATGGATCCAACTCATGGTGTTCAGAGTGAAGTGGGATGCACCCTATTTATTATTTTCTTCCTATGGTGAGGGCAGAGAAGTCCAAACCTCATATTGGGTGGGAAGTTCCCCCTAGAACATTTCTAATTTAGTTTGGTTCTTCCCTGTAACAGGCTAACAGCAGCTTTCTGGACTATAACCACAGACATGCTTGAAAAGCAAGTTCATGTAAAATCTAGGGGATATTCCTTCCTCAGTGTGTTGATGATTGGGGGAGCTGAGAAATCCTGATCTTCTGTATGCTGGCATGTGTTTTGTATCTCTTGTCAGCCAAAGTGCTCCTCCATAGAACCCTTTTATTACTTTTGTGTTTTGGGGAGACATGAATGAAAAATGACGAGGGTCTGATTAAGATGCTGCTTAAGTGTGATCTGTCTTAAATCACCTACAAAAAACTACTTTTCCATTAATCTTTTGGCAATATTTTTAAGGTAGATTTTTTGACATTCTTGTATTTCTTAACATGTTTTCTGAGGGAAGGGTCTTTTATTACAAATATGTCATTTTTATACTTGTCCAGAAGAGTCTCTCTGTTCTAGTTTTATACTTTAACTTATACCCAAATTAGGAATGATAGTGATGGGGAAGGAGAATCGGATGATCCTGAGAAAAAGAAGCTGCAGAATCAACTCCAAGGTAGCCTTGCATCACTCTCTTAATGTCTTGAACAAAGTAATTGAAAAACTTTATTCTCCGATACAAGTCTGTCTGGGGTTTAAGATCTTCAGGAGAGGCCCTTCTCTCAGTTCCACTGCCATCAGGCATGTTTGACGGGACATGAAAGAGGGCCTTTTTGGTGGCCACTCCCAGCCTCTGGAAGTCCCTGTTGAGGGAGGATAGGTTAGTTCCCTCTCTATTATCCTTCCTCCAACAGGCAAAGACATTTTTATTCAGGCAATCCTTTGACGTGTAATTTTGTCTGCTACTGAAGGGGGGGTGTTACTGGGTTGGGTGCTGTCTATTTCTTTTATTGTTGTATTTTTAATTGTGTTTAATTTATTTGTTTTAATGTTTCATTTTAATTTTGTTTTGATCTCGATTTTATTGTTAGCCAGCATGTGTGCCATTTTTGGTGGCAAAGCGGGAATATAAAGCTAATTAGTAATCATTAAAAAGAAATAGTTCTATCTAGTTTTTGAGCCAAGAGCTGCAAGTTATTTTAATAGCTATTAAGTAGATGTTTCTATCAGTCTAATAATTGGGCAGATATTAAAATTAAAAGGGAGGTGCCCACACCCTACAAAAACCCCCACAGATCTACTATTTTCTTTTTTCCCCTTTTGCTTTCTTGGCTGTTTGCAGACACTATGTTCCTCCTCTCTGTTGCTTTTCTGACACCATTTTCTTTTCTCTCACTACTTGAACCCAGCCAGTCAGGAATCTTAGTGAACAAGATCATAGCATAATTCCACTTAGCCAATCAGATTTGCCACTTAGCCAATCAGATTTGCCATTTAGCATTGTCACTGAGGCTAAATGAAGCAGGACTGCCCTCATGGGGCACGGGGAGAATACAATCCTGCTTTGTTCAGGCAACTGGTTGGTGCTCTCTTCCCATCCTATTTTGCATTGCCATTTCATTTCCCCTTGCAGTGCAGGAATACTAGGAGTGTCTCAGTTGTCTCAGCAATGAAGGGGCATATTTCCAATCTTGTTGAGCTCCAGTGGGTAATGATACTACCTGTGTAGCACAGTGTGGGAGTCTGTGGAGTTGTCTCATGTTGTCTCAGCAAAGTGGAGGCACTTGTACAATGGATGAATAGTTCCTTCCCTGTCCTCCACCACCTCCAAAACAATATTGGGCTCAGCCTTAATCAAAATCATATGTATGTTTAAAGAAAATGTCAAAGAAAAACATGCAGGAGCCTCAAATCATTGTGGTCTATTGATTCAAGTACTATGGCACCAATCTGCACTTGGTTCTGATTAGGATATTTTCCTCTGCTAGCAAGACTCATAATTAATTTACCTGGTAGCATGATTTTATTTATTTACGGTATTTATTTATTATATTTTATTTTTAAATTGCCCATCTGGCCGGTTACCCAGCCACCCTGGGCGATGTACAATCATTAAAACACCAATAAAACACCATTAAAAATATAATTAAAAAAACAAAACCCCTAACCCACCCCATATTCCCACCTGAAAAGCCATGTTTTTAAAGCCCAGCCGAAGTTCATCAAGGAGGGGGCATGACGAAGGTCACTGGGGAGGGAGTTCCAGAACTTGGGGGCCGCCACAGAGAAGGCCCTCTTCCTAGTCCCCACCAGCCTGGCTGCTCTGGCTGATGGGACAAGGAGAAGGTCGTCCGTGGCAGACCTTGTTGAGCGGCCTACTTGGTGTTGCTATAGGCGCTCCTTGAGATAAGCTGGACCGGAGCCGTATAGAGTTTTAAAGGTCAAAACCAACACCTTGAATTCAGCCCGGCAAGCAACTGGTAGCCAGTGCAACTCCTTCAGCACTGGTGTGATGTGATCTCGCCAGCGGCTGCCTTTAACCAGGCGAGCTGCTGCGTTCTGTACCTGCTGTAGCTTCCGAACCATCTTCCCGGGTATGAGACCAAGGCGTGAACCACCGATGGGACCAGATGATTAGGAAGGTAGGGGCGCAGCTGCCGTATCAGATGGAGTTGATACAGCGCAGCCCGGCTCACAGCTGACACCTGGGCCTCCATGGACAGCTGGGAATCTAGAATGACTCCCAAGCTGCAGACCTGGTCTTTCAGGGGTAGATGTACCCCATTCAGCACCAGGTCAACATCCCCATACCTCCCCTTGTCTTTTGCAAATACTAGAGCTCATAAAGATGCCCTTTTGTAAAGATTAACTATACTACAGTTGTTTGTTTTCAAGTTTAACTGCCCAAACTGTAGCCCAAGATTGATAAGCCTGAACTGAATACTAGACTAGAAATTAGCTGGGTTCTGCTTTAGTAGTGACATTGAAATGTTGTTTTTAAAAAAGAGTATAGAAAGAACTGGAACCTTTAAATGATAGTGTTTTCTTTCATAGGTGCCATAGTCATGGAGAAACCAAATGTGAAATGGAATGATGTTGCTGGCCTAGAAGGAGCGAAAGAAGCTCTCAAAGAAGCAGTAATATTGCCTATTAAATTTCCTCATCTTTTCACAGGTAAAACCAATTGGATATAAATTGCATGTCAATGGTTGACTTATTTCTTTTAATATTTATATACTGTCATTCAATTTAAAAATTCTCAAATGTTTGGGTGATCAGGAATGTCATTAAGGGCATCTGCAGTATGACAGGCTTTCCTGCCGAGGAATCTATACTCAGATGTCCAAGCTGTGTTTGATTTGCTGGTGGTCCACTACATGGGATGAGTGGCCGGATGTCTGGCCAGATGGGCGATTCATAAATATAATAAATAAAAATAATAAAAGTTTGTGGTAATGGAAAGAGAGTTGATTCAAGCAGAGCACATGGTGGCATTAAAACTGTAGACATTGCTTCTCAAAGTGTGCAATTCTGGTAATGAGGGGAAGTGGTGATGGATGTTGGTTAAATAAAAGAATATCACCTGGCTGACAGTCTTTAGTCCTCTTCTGATGTTAAACATACCCCTTCAGAAGTGCTTTAGGAATGGTTTCTGCTGAGTCATGTTAGAGTAAGGATCTGGATTTATATCCCTTTGCCATATACAGTCATGCCTTGGATTGAGAGCATAATTCGTTCCGGAAACGTGCTTGTAATCCAAAGCACTCTTATATCAAAACGAAATCCCCCCCAAAAAATGTGTACAGAGATTTTTAATTTAAGCCATACTACAGTACTTGTATTGCAAGACGTCGCTTGTATATCAAGTTTAAAAAAATTAAATAAATATTTAAAAATTTGCTTGTCTTGCAAAACGCTCTCAAACCAAGTGACTTGCAATCCAAGGTATTACTGTATTAGACTTGTGATCTCCTGAACTGGCTGTCCTGAACCTAATCTCAAGCCAGAAGAGAGCCAGTGTGGCGTAGTGATGAGAGTGTTGGACTGGGACTCAGGAGATCCAGGTTCTAGTCCCCGCTCAGCCATGAAACTCATTGGGTGACTTTGGGCCAGTCACTGACTCTCAGCCTAACCTACCTCACAGGGTTGTTGTGAGGATAAAATGGAGAGGAGGATTATGTAAGCTGCCTTGGGTTCCTTGCAGGAAAAAAAGGCGGGGTATAAATATAATAAAATAAATAAATAGAAGTTTCTAGTCTGGCCTGCTGATGGACTTACAGGATGCTGGATGTTTCTGTCAAAAACACAAGGCTCATTATAACCAAAGTTGGAGAGCCAGTGTGGTATAGTGACTACAGAGTTCCAATTCAGACTGGGGAGACCTGGATTCATATTCCCCCTCAGCCTAGCCTACTTCACGTGGTTGTCATGGGAATAAAATGAGTTAGGGAGAACTATGCTATCCTGAGCACCTTGAAGGACAGCTGTATAAAAACATAAACAAATGCTTAAGTGGGAAGGTTCATCAGTAGACAAAATCTTCATGGTCTGAAGAGGAATTCTAGCTGTGCTTGCAAAAGCTATTAATCCTATTAAAATGATGCAATTACTGGTTGAGAAACTGGGACACTTCCTCGAAAACCACTGAATTTAGAAGTTGCTACTCTCTGGATTAATTAAGATTCATAAGAAAGATGCTTGTCTCAACTTTTGAACTTTTTTTAAATATAAAGGTGATTGGTCAACACATAATACATTTCTTGCTCTAGCATAGGATAGATAATCAAGGGTATCTGCTAATCCTTGTTCTGGGTTTCTTTCTGTGTCCTGGAAACTCATGATGCAATTTTAATATGTAACCTAAATATACTCCATCATGAGTTTCTGCAAGTCTGTGGAACCTGTGCTACTCAGGAAAAGCCAGGCTGCTGTGGAATCTGCAGGTTGGCTTCATAGAAACCATTTGAATCCGTTGTGGATTTCTCCAACAGCCCTACGTAAAGGTCTGCGCTCATGCCAGGAACATGGAAATATGTGCATTGACTTCTCTGCAATGTTTCCCTGTGAACAAAGCTAGCAAAGCTTTATCCATGGTGGTCGTTTATTTTCACTTTAAATTTTAAAGCATTTATATCCCACCCTTCAGTTCTAGTATTTCCCATCACAGCTTACAAACAAGACCTTAAGCCAATTAACATGACAATATAAAATAACTGAAAAGCAGCAAAAACGGGTAAAACAGCTGTAGTACAAAAAATTAATCTACATTATTAAAAGCCTGGGTAAATAAAAAGATCCTTAACTGGCACTGGAATGATACAAGGTTTTGGTAATAGGCAAGCTTCTATGGGGAGAGCATTCAACAGACAAGGAACTACCACTGAAAAAGGCTCTCTCCCCAGTCACCACCTACCTAACTTCAGAGTAGCGGTGTGAATAAGGCTGGGCGCGCCGCCCGAGAGCCTTATTTCCCCGGCACCCCCCTCCCCGCCTTGTTTTTTCGAGCGGCACTGTGCGCCGCTGGAATGATCCCCCTACCTGTCTCGCTGCTTTCGGGTCCGGAAATGGACCCTGCGCAGGCGCAGAACGGACCATAGGGGTCCAGCGCGCCTGTGCAGGGTTCCATCGCGTCTTTTCCGGTACCGGAAGTGACGCGACAGGAGGGATCGGGGAGTGCGGGCGGCTCTCAGCCCAAACGAGCAGTGCGGGCGGCTCTCCGCGGAGTGCGCGAGCCGCCCTGAAGAAAAGGTAAGGCCTCGCCGGGGCGTGAGCGGGGCCAAATTCGGCCTCGTTCTGCCCCAGCGAGGCTCGATTATACAAGCCTACTTCAGAGTCAGAGGCACCAGGATAATGGATAGAGAGGATGATCTTCGCATTCAGGCAAGTTCATGTGGGAGTAGGCAGTCCTTTAAATTACCTGGTTCCAAGCTATATGGGGCTATAAAGGTTAAAGCTCGCACTTTGACTTCAGTCAGAAACTGACCATCAGTCAATGAAGCTGTTTAAGAACTTGCAAGATGTTACATATAGCCAGTCCTCCTCAAAAACCTAGCAGCTGTTACTTTGGAATCATTGCAGTAATCTTCAAAGGGATATTTATAATGTACTAGCTTTTTTTACCCGGCGTTGCACAGGTCGTCCTTTTCCTATAGGCACTATTTGTTTGAAATTCCTTATGGTATCTGTCCGCTGTTTGGAATCCCTTGGAATCCCAGCTCCCCCGGGACTACCAGCTCCCCCAGGATTACACAATGAAATCTCAGCTCCCCCGGGACTGCACAATGACATCCCAGCTCCCCCGGGACTACACAATGAAGAATTCCCTGTGCCCCCCCCCCCCGGGACTACACAATGAAATCCCTGCTCCCCCCGGGACTACACAATCGCGTTGCACGGGTTGTCATTTTCCTATAGGGACTATTTGTTCGAAATCCCCCCCCTCCCCGTGTAGGCCCCGGCTGCAGTTCATATGAACATTCTGCTTGGACGTAGGAGAGATTTGCATATCCGCCTCTGATTGGCCCCCTGTGCCAGTGCATACCAACATTCTAAATGCCATTGGAGCTATTTGCATAACCGCTCCAGAATGGCCCCAGCGTACATTCCAAGTGTCGCCATTGGCTCTCATCTATTTTGGGCCATACAGGCGCAGCAAGGGTTTTTTGGAGATTTTAACCTGCCAGTCTTTGTCCTTGGGTGATGGGGAGTATGTGTGCCAAGTTTGGGGTGGATCCATCCAACTGGGTAGGAGCCAATGCGACGCACGCGAGCCAAAACCCCACGCGGACATACGTACGAACAGACAAACATTCACTTTTATATAGTAGATTACAGTCGTTCAATCCGGTTGTTATCTAAACATGGATAACACTGATGAGGTTATCTCTGTCTGGGAGTGGTTGCTGCTTACATACCAGCCTGAGCTGGTAGGTGGCACTTATGAGCTACAGATACCACTCGAGCGTTCAATGCTAAGACCAAATCTCTTAGTTTCTGTCTATCAGCATGTTTGTGCTTCCATAAGCAGGGAAACTGGTGCTGAATTGACTTTTCCAGCATACATCAGGTGCATCAGAATTATTAACTCATGCATTTTTCTAGAACAATCTTGTGAGTAGCTGCTGGCAGGAATTTCATATCTAGCTGAAGGAATCATATATTTGTGAATCCTCCATGGGAATAATTTCAAAAACACACTTGTGGTAGTTATAAAAATAAAATGTGAGCTGATCCTCTAAATATGTCACAAGTGATTATTAGGTGAGGATTTTCTTTTGTGCCATAGTCAGTACCGAACTGAGTATGTAATTCCACAAGCAATACTTTTTCTTCTATAAAAAATATTTATTTTTAGGGAAGAGAACCCCCTGGAGAGGGATCCTTCTGTTTGGACCTCCAGGAACAGGGAAATCCTACTTGGCAAAAGCTGTTGCAACAGAAGCTAACAATTCTACGTTCTTCTCCGTTTCTTCTTCTGACCTTGTCTCAAAATGGTTGGGGGAGAGTGAAAAGTAAGTAGGAGCACTTCACATGATGGAAGCTTCCAATCTTGGATCTTAAATCTACATGTAAGCCTTGATAGCCTATGCTGGCATAGTGCAAAAAGCTCAGAGCTGTTCTAGTGATCCACTTACTCCTGTGTCATTTCCAAGGTCTGGCACTCTTTGACACAGTTGTTTCTCAAGACTAGCTATGTCGGATTGTGGCTTGGGAAATGAGGTACAGCTCTTACGCTGTTCATGTATGGTCCAGGTGTGAAACCTGGATATGAGAGGGAATAACAAGGCTTTTGTGATGATGAGAGAGTAAGAAAGAAAATGGGGGGAAAGTAGGCATATGTGACTGCCATGAATGAAAACCCCCCAGCAAAAGTGAGAGATTTCCACGCAGATTAACTCCTGACTACATCATCTTAAAAGTGTAATATCTGCTTTGCAATGCACCACCCATGCTTTTCATGTTTCTGTATAATGTAGAATTTTGTTCTTCAGTTACATGTTGCAAAGATTCCTGAAATTCTAATGACTGAGTAGTATATTGATGGTTCTGATCAATGGAGAGATGCCCAAGAACTTACAAATTTAGCATTTACTCTGTCTAAACCCATATGAAGCAATTGGGCATTTCTTAAACAAGACTAAGATTTAGTGATAAAGGTTTTAGTATTTGACCACACATGGAAGGTTAATAGCTAAGAACAGTACTGAAACTTGAAAAAGTTATAATGTAGTGTCATCACTCTTCCCTCCTGTAATTGTTCCACAGGCTAGTGAAGAATCTATTCCAGCTTGCCAGAGAAAACAAACCTTCAATTATTTTCATTGATGAAATAGATTCTCTGTGTGGTTCCCGGAGTGAAAATGAAAGTGAGGCAGCTCGACGGATTAAGACAGAGTTTCTAGTTCAGATGCAGGGTAAGATTATTGGCTTTCTGGAATAGCATGGTTGGTTAAAGTAATTAATATAGAATATCGTGGACTGTGACCTAGCGCACATCATCCTGCTCAGGATAATCTGTGGAGATGAAAGTTTTTAATGATATTAAAATTGACTGAAAATTGGCTGTACCTTCTCCATGATGTACATTACTTAGAGATCATGTAATTAAGGTTACTAATTAAATTTACCTGTTCTGATTAGGAGTTGGAACAGACAATGAAGGAATTTTGGTTCTGGGGGCTACAAACATACCTTGGGTTCTAGATTCTGCCATCAGAAGAAGGTAATGTATAATATCCTAAATAAATTCATTATTCTCCCATAGCTTGATCCCAGGTACTGACACTTGGCTTTCAGAGCACTCAGGATTGGAGAACTACTTGTCCACCACTTGTAAAGGGCCACATCCTTGCTGGTGCCGACAGCACACTGTGGCCCAAATATTTGTGCAGCAGCATCACTGTGTACTTGTATCAATCTCTAAAGCTAGTGGCTGGCATAGGGCTACTTTTTGCTTTTGCTTTTTTTTAATAGAAAGGGCCAGTCACTGACTCTCAGCCTAACCTACCTCACAGGGTTGTTGTGAGGATAAAATGGAGAGGAGGAGGATTATGTAAGCCGCCTTGGGTTCCTTGCAGGAAAAAAGGCGGGGTATAAATATAATAAATAAATAAATAAAATAAACAGTTCTGCATCCTTTGCAGGCATAGAATACTTCTGTTTAACCCATGATGGCTCAAGTTGTTTGCTGCAGCTACACAGTTCTATGGGACTGGGCTGCCAAACGCTATGTGTTGTAAATCGTTTGCCTCATCCTGCTTAACAGAAATAATTACAAGATCTGTGGGTACCGGTAATCTATTGTATCATTTTATTACAAAAGCTCGGGAATAGTCAATCCACAAGAATCACTTTGTATGCTACTTCCATTGGACCAGTTCAGATGTAACATTCCTGGCTTAATTGGCCATGACTTATTAAAATGGGAAGGAACTTTGTCACCCCCACCACCCCACACACACTTGTCTCCAATCCTGGTTAGTAAACAGGCATTGAACCACATTTCTGTTCCAGATACAACTGGAAACAGTAGTATAAAGACACTAGGATTGAAGTACCAAAGCTGGCGGGGGGGGGGGGGGGATATATAGGCCCAACAAACATTTGTTCCAAGCATATGGTTTATCAAACCAAGAATGTGACATCTGAACCAACCCTTACTTTTACTTGATTACACAAACAGTTCTTTTATCACTGTCTTGCTGTATCTGATTTGATCACATGCTTTACTTACAATCATACAGTAGGACGGTCATGTTGAGATGTTACTTTTTGTTGGTGTGTGTAGAATATTGTAAGTAACCATTAGAAATAGGCTGGTGCTGTGAGCTATTTTAAAACCTCAGCCTTAAGTAGAGATGTAAAATTTCTAGAAATGTTGAATGTGTTTCCCAGATTTGGGGGAGGGGAGGATGAGCAAACAAAAAGAACGGAATAATTGAAAAGGACCTGAATGCTTTCAAAACCCCTGCAGTGCTGAGTACTTTTCCAGACAGGATGGTGTCCATGTTTCACATCTTTCATTTTATGGCTAGATTTTCAAAAACTTTTGTGTAAAGATAGCTGTGCTAGAAAAACGAATCTTAAATTGTTATGAAACGTTTTATCACAGGCATGTTTGTGATTTTTCTAATCAGGTTTGAGAAGCGCATTTACATTCCCTTACCTGAGGATCATGCAAGAGCTGCAATGTTTAAGCTTCACCTTGGGCCTACACAAAACAGCTTGACTGAATCAGATTATCGAGAGCTTGGAAAGCGAACTGATGGCTACTCAGGTGCTGATATCAGCATAATAGTACGAGATGCCCTAATGCAGCCTGTCAGGAAAGTTCAATCAGCCACACACTTTAAAAAAGTGAGTAACTGGACCTTCTAATTCCTCCTTTCTTTCTTTTTTGTATGATCACCAGGGTTAACAAACTTTGGCCAGCTTCTCTTCTGTAGCTCTAATCATAAGAGTTGGGCGGGGGCAGAAAACATGCCCTGCCCTCGCCCCAGAGTTCAAAACTGGAGGGATTGCAGAGGCTTCCTCTGTGCCTGATGGGTGCTCAGAGCACCTGCCAGATGTAGAAGCAACTGATGCACCTTCCCCTTCCAGTGTGGAGCTGGAAGGGAGAGGTGGAGCCTCATCACCTTGCTCTGCCTCTGCTCTTGATGGGCACTCTGAGCTTGGAACGCCTTTTTGGTACCAAGAGATGCCACCACATTTCCCCATCCAGCTTGAAGCTTGAGACTGGAGGCAGAGACTTGTTATGTCTCTGTGCCTGCACCTGGCAAGAGCCCAAACAAATCCCAGGTTTCAGCTAAACTTTGAGGCTGGGTTCATCCTCTTTAGCTCCAGGCTCTGAAGAAGTTTTGAGCTCTTCTCGCTCACTAGAGTCTGGCTCCCCCTCTTGCCGCAGAATCTTGTAGGCCTCACTGGGCAGATGGTATTAACTGTTCCTAGCTTTCGGAACTTTCAGTGGAGGAAGCTGTTGGAGACGATAGGGAAACAGTGCTGTAAAATGCCTCAACCTACTGCCTTTCCTCCCCCAAGCCCCTCCCCCGTTGCTGTTACTGCCTGGTTGGGCCTGCAAGCATGTGGAAAAAACCTCTACTTAGATTTCTTCCAAAAAGTTGGTATAGATAAACTATGGAGCATCCTTGCAAATCTACAAAAGTTGTTGGCCTGCTTTCCCACACATAGCTCTTTTAATCATTTGTGGCACATCAATAGGATGAATGAACCAATGATACCCGACAAGCGGATCAAGGTGGTGGTGAATGCCTCCCTCGAGGAGGGAGTGATGCCATCAGCCCTCAAGGAGGCAGTAATAAGACCGCTTCTAAAGAAGCGCTCCTTGGATCCCCAGGATCTAAACAACTTTCACCCAGTCTCCAATTTATCATTTCTGGGCAAGGTGATCGAGTGGGTGGTGGGTGCGCAGTTGAAGGCACACTTGGATGAAGCCGATTATTTAGATCCATGCCAGTCGGGCTTCAGGCCTGGACATGGGACGGAGACGGCCCTAGTCCTCGATCTCTCAGTGGCTTTTGATACCGTTGACCACGGTATCCTCCTGGACCGCCTGGAGGGCTTGGGCTTGGGAGGCACTGTATTGCAGTGGTTCCGGTCCTTCCTCTCTACCAGAGGGTAGTTCTTGGGGTTCAAGGGCTTCGGACCCTTGGCCGCTCACTTGTGGGGTGCCGCAGGGTTCCATCCTCTCCCCGATGTTATTCAACATCTACCTAAAGCCGCTGGGAGCTATCATCAGGAGGTTTGGGGTGCGGTGTCATCAGTATGCGGATGACACGCAGCTCTACCTCTGTTTCCAAGTCCTCACCGAGGTTGGCCGTTGAGACCCTGTCCAAGTGCCTGGAGTCAGTGGGTGGCTGGATGAGAAGGAACATGTTGAAACTGAACCCCGACAAGACCGAGGTACTTCTGGTGGGGGACAAGGGGAGGTTAGGGGATGTTGACCTGGTGCTGAATGGGGTACATCTACCCCTGAAGGACCAGGTCCGCAGCTTGGGGGTCATTCTAGACTCCCAGCTGTCCATGGAGGCTCAAGTGTCAGCTGTGAGCCGGGCGGCACTGTATCAATTCCATCTGATACGGCAGCTGCGCCCTTACCTTCCTAATCACCTGCTCCCATCAGTGGTTCATGCCTTGGTCTCCTCTTGCCTAGACTACTGTAATGCGCTCTATGTGGGGTTACCCTGGAAGACAGTTCGGAAGCTTCAGCTGGTACAGAACGCGGCGGCTCGCCTGATTAAGGGCAGCCGCTGGCGTGATCACATCACTCCAGTGCTCAAGGAGCTGCACTGGCTACCAGTTGCTTGCCGAGCTGAATTCAAGGTGTTTGTTTTGACCTTTAAAACCCTACACGGCTCTGGCCCAGTTTATCTCAAGGAGCGCCTCCAGCAACACCAGGGAGGCCGCTCAACAAGATCTGCCAAGACGGCCTTCTCCTTATCCCATCAGCCAGAGCAGCCAGGCTGGTGGGGACTAGGAAAAGGGCCTTCTCTGTGGCGGCCCCCACGTTATGGAACTCCCTCCCTAGTAATCTTCGCAATGCCCCCTCTGTGATGAGCTTCCGCCGTGCATTAAAAACATGGCTGTTCAGGCGGGAATATGGGGTGGGTTAGGATTTTAAAAGAAATTTTTATACTGTTTTAATTATTATATTTTATTGTATTGTTTTATTGTGTTATTTTGGTTGTGCATTGCCCAGGGTGGCCGGCCAGATGGGCGATTAATAAATATAATAAATAAATAAATAAAATGCTCCCCATTTTTCAAAAAGCTTCCTTGACTAATTGCCTGGAGTTATTTGCTCATCACAGCCAACAAAGCAGGTGGCCATTTGCAAGTCTGCTATAGAGTATCTTCTTTCAGGCTCAGTTCCCCTTCTGTAAAATGGAATAGTTACCCTTCCTTGCAGAATTTAATTCTTTTCTTAGTTTGTGTGTCCTTTTTGCAGATTTATCAATACAATTTAACCATGTAGCCACAATCTTCTTTGCCCCATTAGATGTCCCCAGATTTATTTAATGTATTACAGGAGTGAAAGCAGACTTGGGTCAAAGGGTGGGCATAACAGCTTGGAGTACTCTTTTATTGTCCATCCAAAATGTTGGGAACATTCTTTGGAAGGACTCTTCTCTCTCTCTCTCTCTCTCTCTCTCTCTCTATATATATATATATATATGTATATATATGCCAAGTGAGACGTTCCTTGTTATCTAGAAATGATTTACTGTTGTCTAGCTCTCCACAGCGCAGGTTATTCTTGATAGTTCTTCAAACATAGCCTGAAACTTGCCCCATCACAAGAATAAGGAAACAAGATGTGCTAATGGGACCAAAGTTGTTAAAATATTAAATAAAGCTATATTTTTTTCATGCCATAAAGCATTTAAGCTTCCCTTACTGCCACAACTTTATTTGTTAGGAAAACTCACATACATTTAAAAAATATCCTATAGAACAGTACTAGCCAAGCTTTTTGACTAGTGTGTAAAAAGTCTAGCCCAAAACCATTATGCAGTGCCACTCTAGGGCTCACTATAGTACTTATGCAGCCACCCTTTGCCTTGGTGTGGTTTTGCCTCTGGAGTTGGGGAGCAGGCAGCAGTGTAGAGGCAGGCAAGAGCAGAAGATTCATTATGCCGTAGAAAGGTCTGTGGACTCTCGCTCACATCCCAGATTGCCACAAAGTCATATTGCCCATGCCGCAGGTTGGCCACCCATGTTCTAGAAACAATATCTTCATCCTCCTCCTCCTAGATTACCAATTGTTTCTCTGTTTACTGTCAAATGATAAACAGGTATAACTTCTACAGTTCTTCTTGCTTGCCTGTACCTCTAAAAAATTTCATTCCTGCAACTTAGAAATGTCTTTTCTTTCAAAGGTGAAAGGACCATCACTATCTGATCCAAATGTTGTAGTAGATATGTTCACTCCGTGCTCTCCAGGAGAACCCAGTGCCATTGAAATGACATGGATGGATGTGCCAGGAGATAAACTACTGGAGCCTATTGTTTCCATGGTCAGTCTTCATTTAGCTATGAATATTTTTACCTCATACTGTCCTGTCAATCGTGCAATTACAACAGATTCATAATTGAATCCATGTCCTATTTTACAGAAGCATTAAGTACCTGATAAATCTTGGTGGATTACAATAGTGGTGTGCCTCATCGCAAAGTACTTAAGGGAGCTGCCAGTTCTTCCCGCCTAGTCTGAGCAACTTCCTGTTGCCATTTTATAAGACACATATGTCTTGTCCTTCCCCTGGCAAGTCAAGAATTGTGAATGTTTGACCTTGCATGTAAACCTGTTCTAAACCTTGCTGTACTGACACACAAATGCTTTATATGGACTCTACTGGCTACTGTATCAGCACATAATGCACACCAACATTACAGGTTGGATTTGGAACATCAGAAGCTGTAAAACACACAGGAGGAAGCCTAACAAAGAAATTATTGGTGGATCCTCTTGGCAGAAATCAGAAGCTTTTGTCCAAATTGATGTATTTCTGTTTACTTGCCTAATCATGCATCCAGGTGCAGCTTGTTGTGTTGTCTGAACCTGAGTGGTATGGCTTGTTGGAGTGGGAAACAACACTCAAATAAACCATGGGCTGCTGTTGGGTTATTCGAGGGTTGTTTCCCCTTCCCCAACAAGTCATGCTGCCCAGGTTCAGACAACACAACAAGCTGTGCCTAGGCAGGTGATTAGGCAAATGGCGCCTGGCACATGCAATGGCTTAAACAAGCCATTGCAAAGTGTGATCATGCAAACCAGCCCAAAGAGTAGAGTCCTATCTTCAGGTGGTAGATAGGCATCATTTTCCAGTTGTAGAATCCCACCCCTGAACAGCTAAATTAGATAATTTCCAACAGTTTCGTTACTGGCATTTAGTCCCTTGCAGCTGGAAAAAACACTTTCAGTTCTAACATGTGTCAGTGACTGCAAGGGTTGCAGGCTGAAAGAGTCACGTTCCACCCTCCATTCCCCAACCTACTTTTTAATCTGGTTCTCAAATTGTTCCAGCTGATCAGCATAGATGATTCAGCTGAAAAAAGCATTTCCCTACAGAGTGTCTGGCTTCCTCTATCTCCACACCATTTGAATTTGAGCTAATCTATCCCATTAAAATATTAAAACTTTATTACCCACTTCATTCACTTGCCAGGTTAGGGAAGGGGCAGTTGCTATAATTGCCCTTGTGAATTATTTTGTTAAAGCCTATCCAATAAACAAAAACTGAGGTCTCAGTTTATAGAAGGTCAGCAGTGTTATGACAACTCTACCTTAAGGTCAGCTATGACAATAATCGTGTTTGTCTCAACTAGGTAGTAAATGTTCCTTCATAATAATAGAGAGCTTTGGCAATTGGGCGGTATAGAAATAAAATTAATAATAATAATAATAATAATAATAATAATAATAATAATAATAATAATAATGTATTATTACCAAGGTGTTGTATACCATTGCATCACTTGATTAATGACTGGGCTTGCAAAATGCCATATGCAGATTGTTGGAGCAAGAGCTGGCTTCAGGCCGTGACTTCTGTGTTGTATTAACAACTTGTACCACATCCAGGGTTTATCTTAACAAATACCTCAATTCACTTGGTTATTGCAAATTGTACCTGTTATTACCCAGCCAAGCATATGCACCATAATTTTAGATGACTTTTATGTGCTTTTTTTAAAGGTAGACTGCTTAAAATGAGACTACAGACTTTAAAACTGTTAAATTTTGTCTGCTATATAATGTTGCAACATTATTGTTTATTTTCCTAACCAAAACACATATATTTGGGGTGCAGATATTGCTGTGCCATAAACCCTCAATCCTATGATCCAGACGAAATTAGACACACTTAAGTTCCATTGATTTTGAAGGGACTAAAGTGTGACTGTCTTAATTGAGATCCAGCCCATCATCTTGATGTAATGAGCTTTCAAATAAAATTACCGGAAAGTTATGGCTTCTTGTTGCATTCCTACTATATAGTATTTTAGTGCATAAGCATATATGTGAATTGAAGTTAAGATGCCTGTACAAAGTTTAATACAAACCAAGAACTTGAAAATACGATCACTGATTTGTATCTAACACTTGGGCCACTTTGCAGTCAAGATACCTGTACTATTACTGCTCACCTGTTGCTTTGCATGCCAGGACTACAAATTCCTATTCACAAAGGCTCAGAAAGTTCCTTACTGCTTATACATAGCAAGGCAGTGTTTGCTTTGTTTTTCAACTCTGGTATAAAAAATACAAACCAATTTCCCTTTACCCTTCTTTGCAAGAATGTAATTAATTTACTTGACATATGTGGAAGTCTAATTACTGTAACCAGAGTCAAGGTGGGTCGAAATGAAAACTTCCTTATGTCCATGAGGCCTAGGCAACCCAGTGCCCTCAGATGTTTTGGACTACAATTCCCATAATCCCA